>CM044007.1:49771678-50161678 GCA_024085815.1 Flaveria linearis | reverse complement strand
AACAGCTCATTCGCACAGCTCATTCAGTCGCAAAGAAGCAAGCACTCAGACGCATACACAGGACACAGAGGTGTCGGAGTGCTGACAGCCGCCTTCGGCCGCTGTGACCACTCGAGTTGCATCATAACACACTCAGAATCGATTTCCCAACATATTTGAGCAATTGGTGCACCCAAAAACGCTTGATAGCACTCACACACTTGGACACACCCAAACACCGAACCGACGCGAAGAAGATGGAATAAGATGAAATAGGAGGCGACGGTGGTCGTCTATCTGCAAGATGTTGAATGGAATTGACATGCGGCAGCCATGTGCCGGAGAAACAGAGCAAAGTGGTAGGAGAATAGGGGAAAGGGCGTCTGGCGATAGTAGGGTTTAGGGTACGGGAAAGCGGCTGCATTGGGGTATTTATACCCATTTCAAGATTGGGAGAATAACATTTTCAGTCCCTGAACTTCCAAGATAATTAAATTCCTTAATTTTGGTTAATTACAATTGGAACCCTTAACTTTGTTACTTATATTAATTATAGTACGTTAATAATATGATTTTACAATATCAATGATAATAATAATATTACTAATAATAATACTAATAATAACTTTAATAATAGTAATCACATTAATAATATTATTGATGTTATTGATAGTAATAATGACTATTCCAATAATAATACTAATAATAGTTTTAATAATAATAATAATAACAATAATAACAATAATAATAATGGTAACAATAATTATAGTAGTAATAATAATTTATGACTTTAATAATTATAATGATAATAATAATAGTATGCATAATAATAATAATAGTAATTGTATTAATAATAGTGTTAGTAGTATTAATAATAATAAAGTAACTTTTACGTGCTAATATATTCTTAAATACTTAAGGGAGAGAAGGAAATATTGGGGTAGAATCTTCTTAGTTTTTTTTAACATTTAAGTATTTATGCACAATTAGAATAACGCACATGACTAATGAAGCAAAGATTTGAAATTAGACATATTGATCATGAAATAAGGTTGAATGTTCAAGGAGGGCTAACAAGTACCACGTTAATTAACGGACCTTTCGGTGACGGATGTCATAGTATCCCCCAGTAGGAGAATTTCGTCCCGAAATTCAGCTTGAGTTAGGTCCAGGAGTATTCTCCACAAACAGATGCGGGTATTTGAGTTTTATCTGGTCTTCCCGTTCCCATGTAAATTCTGGTCCTCGCGGACAATTGGTATCTTACTGCGCCTCAATTGTTTGATATTTCGATCCATAATCTCTATGGGTTCTTTGACAAAATGAAGATTTTCAGCAATCTTGATTTCCTCAATTAGTACATGAAGAGATTCATCCGTCAAGCACTTCTTAAGGTTTGATACGTGGAACGTATCGTGTACACTACTGAGTTCTGGTGGCAACCTCATTCGGTATGCCACTGGACCAATTCGTTCTGTGATTTCGAATGGTCCTACATATCTTGGGGATAACTTGCCTTTCTTTCCAAACCATACAATCCTTTTCCAAGGAGTGACTTTAAGTAAACGCGATCTCCCACGTTAAATTCAAGAGGTTTCCGACGGTTGTCGGCGTAGCTCCTTTGATGATCTCTGGCTGCTTTTAGTCTGTCTCTGATCTGAAAAATCTTGTCGGTTGTTTCCTGAATGATTTTTGGGCCGGTTAACTGGCTTTCACCAACCTCTGCCGAACAAACTGTAGACCGACATTTCCTTCCGTACAGGGCTTCGAATGGAGCACACTCAATGCTCGTATGATAGCTGTTGTTGTAAGAGAACTCAATCAAAGGTAGATGGGTGTCCCAACTACCACCAAAATCAATTACACAATTCCTAAGCATGTCTTCCAATGTTTGTATCGTTCTTTCATTTTGACCGTCTGTTTGCGGGTGATAGGCGGTACTCAAATCTAATCGAATGCCCATCGCACTCTGTAGCGTCTACCAAAACCGCGATGTAAATCGGCTATCACGGTCGGATATGACCGACACCGGCACTCCATGCCTTGTTACATCCTCATTTATGTACAATCTCACCAACTTATCCATTTTGTAATCCTCTCGGATCGGCAAGAAATGAGCCGACTTCGTCATACGGTCCACTATAACCCATATCGTGTCGTGCCCACTACTCGTTCTAGGAAGTTTGGTAATAAAATCCATAGCTATGTTTTCCCATTTCCATTCGAGAATTTCCGGTTGTTGTAGTAATCCTGATGGTTTCTGATGTTCAGCTTTAACTTTCGAGCACGTCAAGCATCTGCTTACATACATAGCAATGTCTTTTCATGCCTGGCCACCAATACAGATCTTTGAGATCGTGGTACATCTTGTCTGCACCAGGGTGAACAGAATACCTTGACTTATGCGCTTCGTCCATAACCAAGGTACGTACATATCCCCATTTGGGTAACCATATGCGATCCATAAAATACCACATGCCATCTTCCTTGTAACTCATTTGCTTATCCAACCCTCGAAATTCTTCTCCTGTAACGTTTTCTTCTTTCAGCGCTTCACCATAACCAAGTTACGTACATATCCCCATTTGGGTAACCATATGCGATCCATAAAATACCACATGCCATCTTCCTTGTAACTCATTTGCTTATCCAATCCTCGAAATTCCTCTCCTGTAACGTTTTCTTCTTTCAGCGCTTCACCATGTGCTGTTAAGATCTGAGCTTTCAGGCTCGTTTGAATAGTCAATCATAATGCTCGAGCACATAGCGGTTTCACACGTTCCATGCGACTTAAGGCATCAGCCACTAAGTTTGCCTTTCCCGGATGCTACCGGATTTCACAGTCGTAGTCACTAAGGAGTTCTACCCATCGTCGCTGGTGCATATTAAGTTCCTTTTGATCTAGGATATGCTGGAGGCTCTTATGATCCGTCTAGATTATGCACTTAGTTCCATACAGGTAATGCCTCCATATCTTAAGTGCAAATACCACAACACCCAACTCCAGGTCATGAGTCGTATAGTTCTTTTCATGAACCTTAAGCTATCGTGAGGCGTAGGCAATCACCTTATCCTTTTACCTTAGCACACATCCCAGTCCTTGACGTGAAGAATCGCAGTACATCACAAAATCATTGGATCCGTCCGGAAGAGATAATATCGGCGCATTGCACAACTTTTCTTTCAACGTTTGGAACACCTCTTCTTGTGCACGTCCCCAATCAAATTTCTTGTCTTTCTAAGTCAACAGAGTCAACGGTTGGGGGCTTTTTTAGAAATTTACGATGAAACGACGATAGTATCCAGCCAACCCTAAGAATTTCCGTATTTCCGAAGGTGTTTGAGGTGTTTCCCATTTCTTTACTGCTTCGATCTTTCCAGGATCTACGTGAATTCCATTCTCGTTCACCACGTGTCCCAGAAATTTCACTTCCCGTAGCCAAAACTCATACTTTGGGAACTTCATGAAAAGTTTTTCTTCCTGTAATAGTCCCAGTATTGCCCGAAGGTGTTCCTCATGGTCCTCTTTCGATTGGGAGTAGATAAGTATATCGTCTATGAATACGATCACAAACTTATCCAAATAAGGTTTACACACCCGGTTCATCAGATCCATGAACACAACTGGAGCGTTAGTCAGTCCAAACCACATGACTAAGAACTCATAGTGCCCATAGCGAGTTCTAAATGCTATTTTCGGTATGTCATCCTCGAAAACCCTTAGCTGATGATATCCCGAACGAAGGTCGATCTTGGAGAAGTTCAAGGCTCCTTGCAACTGATCGAACAGATCATCGATTCTGGGAAGTGGATATTGATTTTTCACGGTCAGTTTATTCAGTTCGCGGTAATCGATGCACATGCGAAACGATCCATCTTTCTTTTTGACGAATAATATCGGTGCTCCCCATGGTGAGTGACTCGGCCGGATAAAACCCTTTCCCAGAAGTTCTTGCAATTGGCTAGACAGCTCTTGCATTTCTGACGGTGCCAATCGATATGGCGTCTTTGCTATTGGTGTAGCTCCAGGAACCATGTCTATGTGAAATTCCACTTGCCGAGGTGGAGGCAAGCCAGACAAGTCGTCAGGGAATACATCCGGGTAGTCCCGTACTACTGGAATGTCCACCAACTTCCTCTCCTCTTCCTTCTTTTCCACCACGTGTGCTAGAACGCGTAACATTGCTTTTGTAAACATCGACGCGTCTTCTTATAGGAGATACACTTTAGGTTTCTCCCTGATCGTTCTCCCTGAATCCTGAGCACTTCCCCGTCTGGCATGGGGATTCGCACTACTTTATCCCGACAAATAATCTCTGCTTCATGTTTCGATAACCAATCCATTCCCATGACTACGTCGAAACTTCTTAACTCAAAAGGTATCAAATCTATTTCAAAGCATGGTTTTCCAATATCATCGAGCACCTTCTAATAATCTCATCGGCCTGTACAATCCTACCGTTGGCCATTTCTACGGAGTAGCTAGTTTCTAGCCTACAAGGGTTCAAGTCGAGCAGATGAGCAAATTCAGAAGATATAAAGCTATTGTCTGCTCCAGTATCAAACAATATGGATGCGAAATGATGATTGAGCAAGTACGTACCCGTAATGACATTCGGATCCTGATAGGTGTCGTTTGCTCCGATGACGAATGCACGTCCTCAGGCAGCATTTCCTTGATTCACTTGGCCTTGATTACCGGCTATGGCCATCACCTGTGATTGATTGTTTCTTTGCTGACCCGGCGCCTGATTCAGTCTGGGGAACATGTTCCGGTAGTGATCAGGGCTTCCACACTCGTAGAAAATCCTAGCAATTCCTGCGGGGTTAACCACAATAACCGACACAACCAAATTCGACGCCACTCTGCCGTCTCTCGCTAGATGCCCTAGGTGTCTGCTGTTTACACACACCCAGCACGGCATTACTTGGGGGTGATGAAAGTTGAACCTATTACACTTAGGGTGCGGCCTGACATATTCCTTCCTACCATAAGCCACAGCCACAAAATTCCTGGTTGTCTTGGCCCGCTTGTCAAATTTCCCGGTAGTCGACCTGCTTGCTTCTCCAACATCCTTTCTCTTCTCTGCTCCTTTTCCCAAAACCCCAGTTCTTATCATCACATCTATTAAACTACCAGCCTTCAGAATTGCAGTCTGGATAGTAGGAGGGGCTGCTGCTGTTACCATTGCCCGGATTTGAGGCACAAGTCCCTAAATATACCTTTCGATCCTCTTGGATTCCGGAGTTACCAGGTGTGGAACCAGTCTGCCCAATTCCTGGAAACAATCATTGTAAGTTGCGTGCCCAGCTCCTACCATAGCATGGTTCCAGAACTCATGCTCCAATTTTTGCATCTCATTGAGTGGATAGTAGTCTTCGCTGATTAATGCTTTAAACTCATCCTAAGTCATCTTCATTGTTGATTCTCTTCCTCTAGCCTGAATTTGTGTGTTTTACCAAGGTAATGCATTGCTCTGTAGTGAACACATTGCATACTTAATCTTCTAACTGTCTAGGCATTCACTTATATCAGTGACTGCCTCCATCTTCTCAAACCACCTAGTTAGGGCTATTGCCCTACCTTTTCCATCAAATTCCTTTGGTTTGCAGGCCACAAACTCCTTGTAAGAACATCCCCGTTTGGTATTACCAACTCCAATCTCGTTGCCAGTAGTACCACCATTCTCAGTTTCTTCCTTTGTTCCTTGGTTATCCTCATTCCCAACTCGATTCTCAATTCCTCCTTCGTTACCAACATCACGTTGACCTCCTTCTCCATTATCCCTATTGTCATTGTCATCATCCCCGTGGGGGTTGTGATTCAGAAAAGTGTCGCTCACTTGGGCCACCATGGTTGGGATCAGTGCGGCTAGTTGCTGAGCGATCATGGCAGCTATATCGGGGTTTCCAGTCCCCTGATTGTTACCAGCAGGGCCACCACCTGTTCCTGGTGCCCTACCTCTACCTCTTCCTCTGCCTCTGCCCCTTGGGGCCTCACCTTCGCGACTGGTACTGCGGGTGATTCTTCGAGGAGGCATTTTCTAATCATAAAAGGATTAAACACGTAAACTTTAGTCACTTCAACATACATTATGAATTCCACTCATCAAGATCCAACATTCTAAGTCAATGTCATAATATTGACACCATTCATCATATACAGATCGTGTAAGATCTCATGCCCATGAATTTATGGTATTCCAATAGTAGTCCGTCATAACAAATGAAAATCCAAGCATATAATCTCAATTAGTCTAACAGAAGTTGCATATCCCTTCTACTTTCGGGATCTCAGGCATAACTATCTCAGGGTCTGACTCAATATCCAAGATCAAACGCTTCGCGTGATCTGTGGAGATCTCTTCAGGTTTGGTACCCGAACCTAATAAAATAATGCGGCGCGCATGGGAACGGAAGATTCTAGCAGAAGACATCCCGTAAGGAGAGAGTATAAGTACTCTCCTCAGGGTAAATAGTTAACAAAACAGAGAGATAAAAGAACAAGTATAGAAGGAACATACATGCGATATCAGATGCATGCAAACCCTAGCATGCATTCTATATGAAGGTTCCTAGGTTATCGTCTAGGTCAAGGGATTTGCCTAATTCTATATAACCAATGGCTCTGATACCAGTCTGTCACACCCCCGCTAAAAGTGGAAACACGAGGATGTAATGGACGGAATTGTCATAACACATTGTAATAAATAGGATGCAATATATATATGTATAAAATGAATAACGTGTCATGACGACACCCGACACAAAGGAGACTTGTGTCGTGTCTAGTCAATAACCACGACAACATAGCCAAAAGTATAAACATTATAATAGAATTCCCACAACCCGGGAACAAGTATTCAAAAGTATGATAATATGCAATTAGACCAACAATGTCAAAGTAATGTATAGTCTTAAAAATGCATCCTAGAGTCTCCACTAATGCCGCACTCCTAGAATATCCAGTTATTGGGGTCACCTGAAAAGATTTGCTCAAAATGGTTAACATAATTATTGGTGAGTTCACAAGTTCAATAGTAAACAAAATTGATGTTGTATAATAGTTTTGCGGAACATCATGAATACAGTTACAAGTAAGCAAAATCACATGACAACATGAGCATCACAACTAAACCTACAACGTACACAAAGATATTGTCGGAATATATTCACCCTAGGGACCGTTCCTGGCCACGGTTGGTACTATCTAGTATACCAACAAACAAGGGTGGGGGTGTCGACCTAATAGTACTACCAATACCTATCCGTCGGTTCCAACACTAAAATTAAATAGTTGTGAATTAAGTACCACACAGCAAACTCACGCATGTATCAGATAGAGACTTACAAAACAGTAACACGATAATTCCAAAAAAATGAGTTGTACAGCATGAAAAGGGTGAGCATACTTTTCCCCCAAGTTTGTAAATAATTAAAGTAATAAATCAACATAAAAGGGGCCATGAAACTCACTTGATTGATGGTAGAAATTGATGAACAAAGGTTCCAAAAGATGAAAGCAACAATCGATCAAACACATATTATTAATTATTGTTAGGCATTAATGATACGTTCAAAGAGAATAGATGTGTTCGGTCGATTCGGGTTGGATCGATCACGCGACACGCACACATACAAGCAGGCATAAGTATCAGATTTTATATAGACTCATGTCGTAGGAATCGTCACCATTGGTAATGATATTGGTGTTAAGGATTTCATTGTTACTAAAGGGGCGTACTTAGTAGGACAAAATGGTTATGTTCATAAGAGTAATAAGGATATTAGTAGTTACTAATGTTAGTCTTGGTTATCGTAAAATTGATAATATTGATTATATTTGTGATAATATTAGTAATAATCATGATGTTAGTATTAATAATGTCATTAGCAATGGTAACTGTATCAATGTTACCTTAATATCACACGACCTACACACACTACACACAAGAGTGCATTCACACACATACAACATTCAGTCGCACAACTCAACATTCATTCGCACGAATCAACCTTCATTCATACGAATCAACCTTCATTCGTACGAATCACCATTCAGTCGTACGACACAGTACTCATTCGCACACACTTACTCAATCGTACACACACATTCGCATGGCACATCATTCATACGCATACACCCTCATTCGCACCACACAACATTCGCACCACACACATTCATTCGCACACACACTCATTCGCATGACTCACACTCAATCGCACGACTCACACTCATTCACACACATACCTCCAATCGCACGTCACTATTCATTCGCACACACACACTCAATCGCACGACTTGGCATTCATTCGTGCGATACATAGCTCATTCGTTCGAAACAGCTCATTCGCACAGCTCATTCGTGCGAAACAGCTCATTCGCACAGCTCATTCAGTCAGACAGAAACAAGCACTCAGACGCATACGCAGGACACAGAGGTGTTGGAGTGCTCACAGCCGCCTTCGGCCGCTGTGACCACTCGAGTTGCATCATAACACACTCAGAATCGATTTCCCAACATATTTGAGCAATTGGTGCACCTAAAAACGCTTTCAGAGACGGATGTCACATGTGACCCATATAAAAAGTGACTGAAGTAGAAATTCAAAAACTACATGTTTTCTATTTTAACAATCCCTACCATTAGATTTAATCGAAGAACCGAACTAAAAGAATTACAAAAGTAAATTAGTCCTCTCATAAAAATTTTACTTAATAATATGATACATTAGCGTAACAATTTAAATACAAATATTTGGGTGATATTGCTTGAGCAATCGTAACAATTTAAATACAAATATTTGGGTGATATTGCTTGAGCAATTACAAGGGTCCGACATGTAAATACGACATTTTAATGCTTGAAATACAGAAATAAATATTTTTAGAGACACAAATTAATTTTATGTTTTGAAATACATTTATAAATAATAAGGGACCACAAAATAAATATTATAAATCTTTACAACCCTATTTCATATTTTATTTGTAATTAAGTTCATACAAATACTTACCGACAATGTAACGAATGACACCGTAAATAACGACACACGAATCCCATTTTTAATCCACAAATTCTAGGAGAATAAGATGCCTATAACAATATAGAATTATTTATTATATGCTAAATTAGATGCTTAAGACGTTATATATACAATTACTAAATTTAAACCCGTAAAAAAGGATTAAAACCTAAGAATTTATATTTAAATTACATAGAATTATTTTATGATTCAAGAAAGTATTTTTACATATTTAGAGGCTGAAAAATAATACTTTTATCATGAATTTATATTAACGAATAATCTTGTACATAAAAATAGTCACAAACACTAAAAACCTAAAACCGACAAGGATGCTAACTATAGAACTGTCATCTAATTATATAAGTTATATATAATGAAATAATAATATAGTGTAGCTTGAAGCAAAATGATCACCACAATAATACTTAGCAATAATTATACATAAACCTAGGATTGGGAACTTCTTCTTTGTCTTCGAAAGTAGAGTTTGTCTTTGGAAGTTGATCTTTCACTTGTCTTCGGAAGAACTCTTCAACCTTCGGAAGTTCTCATACTTAGCTTCGGAAGCCTTTGAATGTAGCACCAAAATTTGACTAAGTGAAATGGTTTTGGTTGCACCAGCCTTCCTCATGATCGACAAACTCCTCCTAGGCTGATGCTACCAAAACTTCATTTCCCTCTGCTTCTTAAAACTTTCAGCACCAAGGAAAGTAGATACCTATCTGTTTGATTGTTCTTCCTTGATGTGATGCTGAGAAGTTTGTACAAATCCTTGGTAGACAGAACATCCAGTCTGTCACCTTGGATTATATGTACCCTTTGTTGTGGCCCTCTGAAAAAAGTTAGTTGATGGGTATTATAGTCATATTCCCATCCAACTATTGGTTCCAATTCCGGACCCTCCACCATCTGTGGAAAGGATGTGCCCATGGTGGTAGGTCTTTCCTTTTCTTCTAGTCTTCTCACTTTCAACTCTTCTTCAATCCTAGCCTTTGCAGTTAGCTCAGCCAAGTGAAGACTACTAACATGATTTCTGATGAGAGCAGCAGTCTCAGAGTTAGAGGGGTTGGAAAATGGCTTCTCTGCAAGCTCAGCAATGTCAAATCTGCTGAGGTCCAACAGAGAAGTAGCATTAAATTGGTTGATTTCACCATTCTCCCTTTCCACAACAAAGTTGTGAGAAGTTTCATCAAACCTCCACTGGACTATACTTTTCCTAGGCACAGGAGACTGACTAGGAATCCTGTCCCCCTTCCTTATATCCAGCAGAGTCACCAGTTTTTTCTAAGTCTCTTTTCTTCAGCATTCAGAGAATCAGAGTTGAGACTTTGAAGTCTTGCAGCCTGGCCCAAAGTTCCTCTAGGCAAATCAAGAAATTGATCTAGTGTGAGGGAACTTTAAGAGTCATCAACATAGGTGATGTTGATGAGATCTTCCTCACAGGAGATGTTGCTCAAAGTTATGCAGTTGTTGAGCTTTGTCTTGATTTCCTTAATCTCTTCAAGAGAGAGATGTTGAGAAGGCTGAGCGGATGGTCTGGGTATCTGTTGGGTAGGTTTGGGTTCAGTGGTTCTGGGTTGTGTTTTGGGTTGAAGGATTGGAAGTTTAGGTGGTTGAGGTGATGAAGTAGGTATGGGTAGAGTTGTAGGTTCAGGGGCGAAGGGTTCATTTAAGGGCTCGGTTTTGATGGGATTGGTTCTTCTGGTGTTGGTTGTGGTTGAGTGGTTGGGGTGAAGATCATTCCTTGTCCCCTTCTGTACATCTCTTTCTTCTTTCCCATACGGATGCCAACTTTGATTTCACTGACAATCCGCTGGAGTGTCTTTTCAGACATGGGACCCACCTGCGTACCAGAGAAGCCATGAGCCCGGAGATAGTCTTTCATCCAGGCTTTGTCACTAAGCTTCTTGGTTGCAGAGATCCTTGCTTCTTCTTCCTTCTTCTACTTCTCTTTGCTCTTTTCCCTTCCAGCCTTCTTCTTTTCTTTCTCCATTTGATCCTGCTCTTTGTTGTGGAGCCAGAGGATCGTATCATTATCATGTGGAGAAAGTTCTTAAAGGTTGAAGCCTCTGGAAAGTAGGAATTTTATCCTAGCTTCCCTCAGCTGCAAGGCAGCTTTCCTCTGTTCCTCCTCTTCCCTTTCTAAGGCCAACCTGGCTTCTTCTTCTTGTTTAAGCCTGGTTTTCCTCTCAAAGTCACCAACTCCTCTAGCGGTAGCAGGAGTACTTCTTCATTTGCAGCTCCTAAGTTGATGAGTTGATCAATGAGTTCCTCTCTCCTTTTGTTGTTGGTTGCCTCCTGATTGGCTGCAGCTGCTTTTGAACTAGCAGCTAGCAGCTTCTCAGCAGGAATCTACTTTTCTTCTTTAGCTTCTCAATCCTTTCCTCTTCCTGAAACTCTTTCGCAGTCATCTTCCTTTTGCCTTTGTCTTTTGAAGAGCTTGACTGTGGTGGTTCTTGGATAGAGGGTTCAGATTGAGAGAGAGGCTCAGATGGTGTTTGGGATGGAGCAGGTTTGAGTGAGTCCTCACTATTCACCTCAGATGCCATTTCAAGAATTGCATCTGTGATGATTAGATCCTCGAACATCAGGAACAATCCTTCCGCAGCTTCTATCTCAGCTTCGGAAGATTCAGCTTGTTCTTCCGAGGCTTTAGCTAGTTCTTCCGAAGGTTTCCTTGTAGCTTCGAAAGTTGAAGGAGATACACCTTCTGTCCCAATTGTTTCAGTTGCTGGGCCATCAGTCCCCATTTCCCCTTTGAAGTGAATTTTAGGTTCCATGTGGACCTTAGGTTGACCAACTTCTTCCACAGTGGTAGAAGGTGCAGTGATCCTTTGAAGCTCTTCAGCTCCAAAGTAGATCATTGTAGGATCAAGGCTTGGCTAATCAATGGAGGATCTCCATACAAACTTGATGAAAAGTCTATAGAGATCCTTAATCATTTGTGAGTCAATCTGAAGGATAGATTGGGATGACTTGGGCAAAGAGATGATGTAGGAAGTTGAAGTTTAGACCGGTGGTTCCTCATGTGTTTGTCTCTGAACATTCTCCCACTTTTTGGTAGCATCATCTTGTGAGCTAGATGAGCTAGAGGAGGAAGTCAATGAGACTTGAACTGGTACATGCCTAACAGACCTCTCTGTCTGTGTCTCAGCTAGTTGAGCCTTGAGATTATCAATCTCAAGTTGCTGAGTAGCTGACCTGTTCTCTAAGATCCAAACCTGAGATTCAAGGTTTGAGACCTTTGAGATCAAGTACTGAATGGTGAGTTGCATACTTCCCTCATCTTCATGTGAAGAATCACGGGGAGATGAGATAACATACCTAGTATGTTCAGTCTCACCACTAGATGTGGCTTCTTGCACCCTGGATACCTTTGCTCAAAGTCATCTCTTTCAGAGACATCAATAGGCAAAGTTGACATAGACTCAGCCTGATTAATATTACCACTGTCCTGAGAGCTCAATGAGAGACTCTGAGTAGTGGCAGCTGAGCCTACATGAGTCCCCTCCACATCAGTTGGACTCACCTCAGTTAAGGTTTGCTGATGGGGGCTAGAAATAAGGGATGTCTCCAGGCTCTGTTGAACTTGGAGAAGGGTGTGGTAGATCAACTTCATTGCCATGGAGAGATGTTATCTCTTCATCAGTTTTAAGGAGGAGATCAATGAAGGATAGGGAGGCTAAACCTACTGATCCGAGACCTTGATCAATGTCTACAGGCATTGAGCCTCTGGTGGGGCTGTCCCTAACTGGCTGCACAGGGGAGTGTAAATACTCACACTGTGGGCTAAAGGCTTGGGTGTCGGGCTCTTGCGTTTGAGGATGAGGAAGCTCAAGACCCAAATTGAGGTCAAAAGTGAAGGATGGTGTGACCTCGGACTGAGTGGGAGCCTATTGTTCCACTCTAGTCCTTTTGGATTGAACAGGAGGAGCTTGTTCAATCAGAGTAGATTGAACAAGGGTTTGTTTACGGCGTCTTTGATATGTGATTATGATGGGTGGAGAAGGTATTGTGAGATTTGTGGTGAAGGTTGCTGGTGTGTGTTCATCACCTGTGGGGTTAACAGGAATGTCACTAGGAGTTATGCGCTCAATCATACCTGGAAGTAGATCAGTGTGTCTTCCAGTGAAGTTGGTGGACACTTTCTTCATAGTCTTGAAGATGGCAGGCCTCATGTGAGGAACAGTCAGAGCAGCTGCACAGACAAGCTGACTCTGGTCCAACTCACAGTTGATGATGTGCTGAAGGAATCTAGGATACATGAAGAATGTTTCCCTTTGAAGATTCCCTATGAGATTAGTCAGCACAAACCTTGAGTAGTTGAAGCGCAGGCCTCTTACCAATCCATGAACTAAGCATCCTAGTTCATAGGGAATTTGATCCCATCCCCCTGACTTATTGAACAGACAGTGGAGAACAATGTGCAAGAGAAACTTCCAGTTGTAGGAGAAGTTAAACTTGTACACAGTTGACCTTCTTACATCTCCTCCATATCCTATTAGAGTGTAAGTGTTGTCTAAGTCGTCTTTGGGAAACTCAGGAGGAGCTCCTTCATGCTGGAGTTCTAGATGCTACCTGATGAGTTGTTTAGACCTATTATTCCTAGATCTAACAATACTCCCCCTTAGGCTTAGATCCTTGAATCATTCCTTCAAAACTTAAAGTTCCTTGACTCTGGCAATTATTTTGTTGTAAAAGTAAGATACAGCAGACTTCTGATCATCATATTCGTAATTGATCTTCATCTTGCTGATCTTCTTCAAGTTTCATAGCTTATTCCCAGAACATCTTCCTCTGTTATGAGTGTGTCTAACACTTTGTTGTTATGCACCACTTCTAGCTCATCTTGCTCTGAGATTCTGAGATCTGTCACTTCATCAAAATTTGTTCCCTTCAGCAGTCCAGCATTATGTCTTCTTCTTTTGTAGGCTTTTGCATGTAATTTATCAATCACTTGTATTACATGGACATGTAGGAATAGATTATTCTGGGCTTTTTCATCATCCAGCTTAGGAAAGAACTTGTCATGCAGATAAGAGGTGTAGCTGGGATGAAGTCACTTGATTTCCACAGGATCAAAGATCCTGATCCGATCAGCTTTCTTGTTTTCTGCATTTCTCATCAGCACCAGCTCTTTAGTTTTCTCAACATAACCCCACCCAGTTATTGGGTATGTGAATTGAGTCCCTTCAATCCACTTGATTGCTGCTGATTTCCTACTGTTGTATCCAACCCTCTTCAAGAATTCATCATCTTTTGCTTCAGAGGCATTGGAATTATATCTTTTGAGTCCCTTAATTCTTTTATTGTGCTCTGTATCTTCTCTTTTTGCTTCTACCAGCACATCATCCTTGAACTTTGTTTTGAGTTTGCCCACTAGAGTTGAGAAGTCTCTTCCTCTTGGGTGAATTGGATAATTACAAATGATGAGGCTTTGTAGATCCTTAATATCATTCTCAGGCAGACCCACCACTGAGAATACATCATGGAAGTATTCAATTCCTCCAGATGTTCTTTTAATGATGGCACAATCCCTGTCTTGATCATATTTCCAGGCCATAATCCTGTTTTCTTCAACAGAGCTGGGAGTTGTGAGGTGCTCTATCAGTTGTATCAAGGTGGATTTTTGTTCTGTTATTTCCCTCACAGTAGTTCCAAGGGGCCACACTTTCCCTGGAATTACTTCTCTGGGTTCTCTGATCAGTTTATCCTTTTCATGGTGTTGATCTTTGCTTTCCACCACAACTGGTTCAGCAGATATTTTGTTATGAAGCTCAACAGCTGGATTAGGAGCTTCAGTCCTGAATCTGACTCCAGTATCAAGCTCCACTCTCATCACATGTTCCATCATTCTTCTAAGCTCTCCCACTGACCTTCCTTTTAATTTATGAGCTTTGTAGTTGTGACCTTGTAACCAGCATGTCATGTTGTATTTACTTAGTTTAGTTATGTCACAATGGCCCAACTCTTTCTTTGTTTTCTGAATTGATTGAAAAGTGGTGAATGCCTCATAATCACAGTTTGGGATCATAAATCTGGCAACCTCAAATTCTTTCAGTAAATTCTTTATTTCAGACAAGTTCATCCTCTCAACCATATCATAAGGGAAACCATGGTTTATGAGGGTCATAAACATAGTTGAATCAGGTCTCTCTTCCAAAATGTCTTCAGTTGTTAGAGGATCATCAGTTCTTGAGTCTTTAAGATCAGTTGGTGAGTCCATCTTGATTAGCTCATTCCATTCTTCATCACTGTCTTCATCCTTTTCAGAGATGGCCTTCACAGTAGATAAATCTACTGAAGGTGTGTGTTCATGAGAAGTGGGCTTTTGCTTTTTGGGAGAATCTTCTACTATGATCACCTTCTTTTCAGTAGCACCCAGGTACTTTCTCTTCCGTGAATAAAGAATTAAGTCCTTTGGAACCTCAGAAGATTGTTTTGATTGTTTGACAGCTGGGACATCCTTTGATTCCAATGCACATATCTTCATTTTCAGCTGTTCAATCTCTTCATCTTTTTGCTTGATCATTTCAGTCTTTTCACACAAAGATTCATATATTAGATCCACTTTTGTTGCCAGCTTTTCCTTCTCAATCTTCTCATACTTTACACATTCTTGTAATTCTTATTCATGTTGAAGCAGAGCATCAATCACTTTATTATTACTTTGTGCATCAGTTCTAAGCCTTTTCAGTCTGGCTTCTTGCTTCATCAGCTCTTCATCTTTCCCTTTGATTATCCCTTTTAGCTCTTGGATTCTTTGTTTTCTTTTATTTGATTTGAGCACCAACTTATTGTACTCAGCAACCAAATAGCTTTTGCTCACAGGGATGTCTTTATCACTCAGATCATCTTCTTGATAAGCAATCACATCCACTTCCTTCTATTTTTCCTCCTTTTTAGCCTCAGACTCAATCTTGTTTTCCTCAGTAGCAGCTACATCAGCTAAACTGGAACAATGTTCACTCACTCCTTCATTGGGTTTAAGTTGTTGCTAATCCATGGGTTGTTGATCAGAAATTAGTGACACTGGTGTAGTGTGATCAGACAGCACTTGGTTCTCAGAGTTTGTGACAGAAACAGGAATAGTACTAGCTTGAGACATCAACTCAGTCTCACCAGAGTGAACAGAAATTTGAGACTGAGTTATGTCCACAGGCTCAGTGTTAGCACTTTCCGGGGATGTAAGTTTAGGAATTGGTGGGAGTGGATGAATAGGAGATATGGTTTGGAAGGGTGAGAAAGGTTGTGTGTTATTTGAGGCTGGGAGAGAAACTGATGTGGATTTTTGTTGTTCAAGACAGATAGTCTGGGTGTTTTGGGAGGAGGATGACAACTGTCGTGGTGACACATGTTGTTGAATGGGTGAGGTAGGATCAGTGTTTATGCTGATTAGTGATTGATGTTGATCAGGGAATGTTTGGTTTGGTGAGTGTGAGGCTTGATCAGATCCAGCAGATGATTCTTCTTCCTGATCTATCCATACCAGTTCTTGTGGAATGTTGGCATTAACATCCACCACATGAGCAAACATTGGCATGTCTTCTCCTTGATACTTTCCACTAATTTTGTTCAGTACAGATCTACCCAGATGGGCTTATACAAACACCTCTCCTTCCCTAGGAATCCTTGGAAGTTCAGCATTAATAATTAGTTGCAGAAACCTTGGGAAAATATACATCTTGTCGGACCTTTGCAATTTCACTTGGTCGCATAGACAGTTGAGGATGTGAGTAGTTGTAAGTTCTTCCTTCAAATATCCAAATGATTCCTGATGAGATGTGCCTTGAGAACCTATCAAGACCCGACTTCCTGTTTGAGATGCATTTCGATAAGTGTGACACAGGAATCGATAGGGCTTGCATAACCTCCCCTTCTTGATTTCACCCTTGTCATAATCACCATCATAGCCTATCAGATGAAAGACCTTTTCTGTGTATTCATTTTCGAACACATCTGGGTGGCCCACCTCGCGTTCGCCCAACTCAAGTGATCTTCTGATTGTTTGTTCATCTATCCTTATTCTCTCAGTTAGGATTTCAGCAACAATCACTTCGTCATCTCCAGCTTGTTCTACTCATGCCGAATTCCAGAAATCAACAATGTGTGATTGAAGAATCACAGGCTCAGCCGTCAGGGCATAGAGCAGCCTGGATCGTCAAAGATATCTAATGATGTCTCGACATCCTTCGGATGAACGATCATCCGCATTAAGGAATGCACACACATTGTGCTCTTTTGCAAATCTGTTTGACATCTGAAAATAAGAACAATGATAAGCATGTTAGTATCAGTGGTGCAGACATGAATACGAAGAGTTTTAATGATAATCATGAACCAAATAGTTCATTATTGATGATTATAACATGATTTACCTTCAAAACCGTAGTCTGTGATCAAGATTACGTGTTTGTTTTGAGGTTTGAATGTTTGTGGAAGATGGAAAAGGCGGTGCGTTTTTCTAGGTCAAAAAGTGCTCTGAAAAGTGATTAATGAATTCTTAAAATCAAAAACCTCATTTATATGTGGGCACATTAATTTCTTTTATTAAATATGGACCCCACTTCCCCTGATTCCCTTTTCGTAAACTTCATTTAATCCAGATGAATCACATCCTCCGCAGAACATCTACGGAACCTTATCATGTGCGGATGCCATAACATTGCGGATGCCTTAATTGAAAATTAAATGCAACAATACTGTCGAGTACATCTTATTCATAGATTACCATTCTATGAATATAAATTATACCCTTAATGTTACTTGCACATCCATAGTTTACCAGTTCTACGATTATGCAGGTACATTGTTACTGTTCCTTCTGCTGATGCAGAAATTTTACTGAAACTTCTGCGAATGCAGAATTTTACTTTTCTGCTAATGCAGAATTTTCACTGTTTCTTCTGCGGATATTAAAGTTTCATTGAAGCTTTAAATGTATGATTCCTATCAAATGATAGAATCATTTCTTGATGTTGGACCTTGTTGACTTAGTTTCTATGACAATTGGGTACAAGTAAGCAAGTTTCTTGTATCCTGCATCCAAGTTAGTGCTCTAGTTCCAATTTCTTCAAAGTTGATTTAACATCTTTTTATTGATTTTCATGCATTACCTACTCCCCCTAAATTTGTGATTAATGTGTAACTGTTTCATTCATCAGAAATTTATGTTTTAGAGAAGCATGAAAGGCATATGATTTTCCAAAAGAGATGTAAACATTGAAAAGAACAAGTTAAACAAAAAAAAATTACCAACAATTCAAGCATGCATATGTATATAGGGAAAATACTATAACACAAGGCTTCTTCTGATTTTGATTTCATGAATGAGGTATTATCTGATATAATACATGATTGCAAGTATACAGATCCACTTAAGTTCATACAGGAGAAATGTAACAACTAGGCATGCAGTTTATCATGTTTTGATGTTTGTTGATCAGTAACTATCATGTGCTCCACATTCAATTCTCATTAGAGTTTGTCCTCCGTAGATGAGTCAAATCATCACTTTTTCACACTTATTGACTATATACATTAAGTTATAATTTCTATCTTGAGATATACTTGTAGTCTCATTAATGCCTTTATGATTAAGCTCTTTGAGACAATATTACAGTTGATCACAAAGGATTCTTTTTGGAGCTGAATATGATCCGCATAAAGTCACCAGGTCTTTACGTTCGTAAAACAAAGGTGCTATCATCCCAGGTCTTTGTTTACACAAAACAGAGGAATAATGAAGATCATATTCTTTAATCATAAACCCAGGTCTTTGTTCACACAAAACAGAGGGAATATGATTTTGCAAAGATAGAAGATTATAAAGTGTTTTACATATTGTGCTTGGGTGAGTGATTTGATCACTTAGGATAAGCCTTACTTACTTGATCCTCAAAATGGAGATCCCACAGACAGTTGCCTATTTCTTTATGTTTAGCATGCTCTAAGTGCAGTTTTCACTCAAGATGAACCTACTTACATATCAAAGTGTTTTGTATCAGTTTGAAGGGTAATTATGCTTCTGAAATAAGCCATGGCATAGTGTACTATCATTTCACAAAGATATGACATGCAGAAAGAAGACACACAAATGCAATGAAACTATGTTTTTTATTAATTAAAGAAAATAAACTCCATATACAAGGACAGTCACATGCTTTTCTTTGTTGAAGAAAGGTTAATCTAAGTTAATCATACCCAGAGACTCAATTAGAAAATTAAATCTAACTGAATCAAAGGCTTTAGTGAATAAATCAGCAAGCTGATTTGTTGTATCCACTTTGATTAGCTTGATCAATCCCTTTTCTGAGCAATCCCTCAGAAAATGATATCTGATTTCAATATGCTTTGTTTTGCTATGCTGAACTGGGTTAGCAGTTATAAACATAGCAGTTGAATTATCAATATGAATTAGTGTTTGAAGGAAATTGTAACCATAATCCAGTAATTGGTTTTGCAACCAAAGTACTTGAGAGCAACCAGCCGAAGCAGCTATGTACTCAGCTTCAGCTGTGGATACAGACACATTGCTTTGCTTCTTGCACTGCCATGAAACAAGCCTTGGTCCTAGAAATTGACATCCACCAGTTGTGGATTTTCTGTTGTTGTTACATCCTCCAAAGTCACTATCTGAATATGAATAAAGGCTAAAGTCTCCATCTTTTGCATACCACAGACCTAGAGCAGGCTTTCATTTCAAATATCTGAAAATCCTTTTCACAGCATTCAGATGGGACTTCTTTGGATCAGATTGATACCTGACATAGACACAAACAACAAACATTATGTCAGGTCTACTTGCTGTTAAGTACATGAGTGAGCCAATCATAGATCTATATAATCTTTGATCAACAGTTTTCCCAGTAGGATCAGGCACAATCTTGTCAATTGTTGATACTGGTGTTTTGCATGAAGATGCATCAGCAAGCTTATACTTCTTCAGAATTTGATGAAAGTACTTTTCTTGATTTATGAAAATGCCATCTGATTTCTGATGAACTTGCAGTCCAAGAAAGAAAGTCAATTATCCCATAGAGCTCATCTAAAACTCAGATTTCATTAACTGTTCAAAGCTTTCACATAAGTTCTTGTTGGTAGATCCAAATATGATGTCATCATCATATATTTGAACCACCAAAAGATCTTGATCTTCTTGTTTAAGAAAGAGTGTTTGATCAATTGTCCCTCTTTTGTATCCATGTCTCAGCAGGAAAGATGATAATGTTTCATACCACTTCCTTGGTGCTTGATGAAGTCCATACAAAGATTTATCAAGCTTGTATACCCTGTGATGATATTGTGGATCTTCAAAACAAGGGGGCTGAGAGGCATAAACCACTTCATCAATCTTCCCATACAAGAATGCACACTTAACATCCATCTGATATACAGTGAACTTCTTGTAGGAAGCATATGCTAGGAATACTCTAATGGCCTCTATTCTTGCAACAGGTGCAAAGACTTCATCATAGCCTATGCCTTCTTCTTGAGTGTAGCCTTGAGAAATCAATCTGGCTTTGTTCCTAATAATGATACCTCTGTCATCCAGTTTGTTCTTGAACAACCACCTTGTCCCAATTGGATATTGGCCTTCAGGAAGATCAACTAGATTCCAGACTTTCTGCTTTCTAAACTTTTGAAGCTCTTCCTGCATAGCTTCAATCCAGCTATTATCTTTAAGTGCAGCTGCAATGTTTGGAGGAACTGTTTGTGAAAGGAAACAGGAGAATAAACATATGTTTACTGTTCCACTTTGACTTCTAGTTGTTCTTTGGGAAATTTCTCCAATAATGTTATTAACAGAATGAGACTTATGAATTCTTGAAGATGGAGTTGGATCAACTGGAATAGATGATTCCAGATTTGTCATATTCATTGATGTAGATTGATCCAACCCAGTTTGTGAATTCATAAAGTAATCAAACTGTTGTTGATCATCATTTAGTTCATCAGCATCTGAATTTGCTACATCAGCAGGTGGTTTATCTGCTTCATTCTGACATGCATCCGCAGAAACATCTACGGACGGATCTTGGGTTATCTATTCAGAATGATCTCCTTCTGTGGGTGCAACCTCATTTTGTTGATCATCTGAGGAATGTACATCTCTAGATGAGCCATTTTGCACATTTCTTGAAGAAGTATGATTTACAGGAACATTTTGTTGCACATTTTCTGGTGGTTGACTTATGACAGTGGTTTGATTTGGTCTTGGGGGATCGGCTGATAAAGATACTTCATTCAGACTTGGAGGAATAAATGGGTAACATGTATGAGCTGAGCCTGCATTCATCAAATACCTAGTGTTAAATGATTCAGTTAAAGCATCTATATCAAATAACCAAGATGATCCTTTTACAGTTGTTGTAAACATGGATTCATCAAAATAAACATTAGGAGTCTCTTCAACAATGTTATGTTCTGGAATATATGATTTAGATGTGGATGAATATCCAACAAAGAAACCATCATAGGCTTTTTCAGAAAATTTTCCCAATTGTTCTTTAGTATTTAACACAGATACATGACACCCAAAAGCTCTAAGATATCCTATAAAAGGTTTCCTTTTGAATAAGAGTTCATAAGGTGTCTTATTATGTTCTTTAACAATTACTGTTTTTTTTGAACATTGCATGCTGTATTCACAGCCTCTGCCCAGAAGGTAATAGGCAACTGAGAATCAGCAAGCATTGTTCTAGCTGCTTCAATAAGGTTCTATTTCTTCTTTCAGCAACTCCATTCTGCTGAGGAGTTCTTGGAGCACTAAATTGTCTAGTAAAGCCTTTGGACCTGCAAAAGGAATCTAGATCAGCATTGACAAATTCAGTTCCATTTTCACTCCTAAATATTTTTACTTTTAAATCAAGTTGATTCTCAATCTTGATTACAAAGTCCATTAGTGTTTCAGATGTTTCACTCTTTTGTTTTAAGAAAAAGACCTGACAGGATCTCAGCCTCTAGTTTGATCAATTAGGTTGTATTCGCAGCGGATTTAGCACGAGATTAGCAATTACAGCAAGAACACATATGATTTTGCATGTAACAGTACACATATAGAGAGAGAGAACAATTCTGCCAAAAAGGTATTTTCTATTACTCACACGTTTCGGCACGGTTATAATTAGGTCATCTTCCTTTTATAGGAAGAATGACGTAGGCTGATATCACTTGATAGTGACATCAAACCGTTATTAACAAACTACTGATAGAACACCTAAACTACTGAAGATGTCAAACAGCTGACATCTTCTTACAAAATAGCTAAGTGTTCTACTTATTACAAGTACTGAAGAAACAAGAAGCTACTGAAAGTTACAACGACTGAAGAACAGACTCTTTAGTCGTTTACAACTATTGAACTATAACAACTAATGAACAAACTCTTCAGCTATTGTACAAACTACTGAAAAGGAAAAATACAAACTACTGAAAAAGAAAAACAATCACAACATCTAAAGAAGACTTCTTCAGCTATTATGACAAACTCTGAAGCTTCAGCACTTGGTCTTCAGACTTTGGGCTTCAAATGTTTCATCAGCTGATGACTTCAGTAGTTGTCATCAGCTGATGTCTTCAGTCTTTGTCTTCAGACTTTCTGCATCAGTTGTTGATCTTCAGTTCTTCAGTTCTTCAGCTGTTGATCTTCAGCACTTGAGTCATCAGTACTTGAAGTCTTCAGTACTTGTATTCTTCAGTACTTCAGACTTCAGTACTTGTGTTTAGTACTTGGGATCTTCAGCTGTTATTCTTCAGATCTTTGATCTTTAGCTGTTGAGTCTTCAGTCTTTGTCAAACTGCTGATGAAGCCTTCAGCAGTTGTTGTGATGTCTTGTGGGACTTAGAGGTTTTTCTGATCTGGCTCATTGGTTCTTTTGGTCCAACAAACTCCCCTGAACCAATGTAGCCAAAACCTCTAAGCAATTTATTGGTCCCACTTATTGATGGCAGAATAATTGGTCTTTTTCCTTCTTAATCAGCTTAGAAGATGACCCATGTAAGCACTGGCCTAGGAAGAGGTCTCTAAGATTTGGTTGGCATAGTTTGGATGGGAACCCTGTCTTAGGGAACTGGACACAGGGCTGTTGTCCCATCCATGAGACCTACTTCCCATGTATGAGCTTGTAGGATTCTCTAGTATAGGTTTCAAGAAATACAATTTGTTCTTCCATGGTAAGCTCCTCAGCCTCACCATCAAACAATCCTTTACACCCATACAGCTCTGAGACATACTTGGCCTGTTTACCATTCTTGAGCTCAACTGTTGTTATCTGTCTGTAGGCGAATTCATCTGGGTGAATGCCCTCAAGTAACAGATTAAGCTCATCTTTCCTGAAGTTCTCAAGCCTCTTGTTGACTAACCCTTTTCTAACCACCTATTTTCCAACATCATTTGGGGTGGCTGTTTAGTCTCATAGGCCTTCTTGAAATCTTCAATAATTTCCCTGGGTGATACTAAAAGGGCCACAGTGATCACTTCATCTACAATCCTCCTAACCTGGCCCTTGTATCTCAATGGAATGTCTTTCTTTATAATCCTGTGAGCCACCCTGGGATCAGGACAAGTTCTCACCTTATCCTTATGATATTGAAATGTGTTAGCAAGGGTGTATAGTCTCAGAGCTTCTTTCCTCATATTGGTTATTGATGAGGAAGCAGCATAAGCTTTATCTATACTTTTCAGCATCTCATCATCATGAAGCTTTTGCTGCTGTTCTTCTTCTACTTTAACCTTCACAGCTTCCATCTGTGAGGCAGGAGTGATGGGAGTGATGGATAAAGGTTTGGGTTTAGGCAAAGATAAAACTGCAGAGAGAGGCAGCCTTTCTTCTTCCTCATCATCCTCTTCTTCTTCTTCTTGTAGCCTCAACACCCTTCTCTTCTTCTTCAAGGGTGCATCATCGGCTATGGGTTTTGATGGTGAAGGAGTTGGTTTTGTGGGTTGCGTTTGGGTTTGTGTTGGTGTGGGAGATTGGGCAGGCTTTGCTAGCAATCTGGATATGAGTGAAGGTTTGGTTTGTTTTGCTAGCAGAGTCCTGTTCCCAGCACCGGCTTTAGAAAGGGCTTCTATGACCAGTCCCTTAGTGAATTCCCCAGCCGAACAGATCTTGGTGGTTATAGCCAAGATGCTGTCCCTGGTCCATGACTTAACATCCAGGACTTGTCTCCCTAGGTACTTCGAAATAAACCTTGTCATAGCCTCAAGTCTCTCTCTTTCCTCTTGGCTATAACAGGTCCATCGGTATTCAATCTCTTTCATCTCCAACTTTCTTATCTCCTAATCTAGCATAGCAGTGTCAGTGTCAAAGCCTTGCCTGAACAGCTGACCAATGATGTTGTCCATTGATCGGCTATGTTCAGCATCAGCCTCCTTGACAAGGACAGCTAGATCAGTCTCCTTCACCACCTTCTCTCCCTCCTTCTCTCCTTTCTTCTTTTGTAAGTGACAATGAAATCTTTTTGGATTTCAGCCACTTCAATCTATTCAGCTCTCTCCTCCCTCTCATTCTCCTTCCCCTTCACCTTCTCAATCTCCTCAACCACATCCCTCTCGTTTTCCCCCTCTTCCACCACTTCTTTCTCCTCCTCTACCCTCTTCCTCTTTGCTTTCACTGATGTCTCCCCCTTTTTGGGTGCATTGGTTAGGGTTTGACTATCAGAAAGCGTTTTGGCCAGAGCAGCCTCCACCATGGACTGTATTTGTCAGGGAAGCCTCTCATCAAGGGTTTTCATCACAATGCCTGTGATTATTGGTGTGATGAAGGCAGGGATTTTTGGAAGATAGCAACTAATTGCTCAGGAGGGTTCTGTTCCTGAGAACTAGTGCCAGAAGCAGAGGCAGGTGGCTGAGTTTGTGAGAGTGGCTGAGTATATGTGAGACCTTCAGGTGAAGGTGCCATCTGTGGGTTTATGGTGGCAGATGGACTTGCTTCTTGAGACATTTTGGCAAACAGCTCCTTGAGTCTGCTTACCTCATCCTCACGAAGTGTATTTTGAGCAACTACGTCGTAGAAGAAGCTCAGGTCATCATCAGTTTGCACTGAATCACCTGACCTCCTGAATGTGTCAGGATGTACATGCACTGAGTGTGGCTCAGTAGTTGCATGTGCCCCTTTGTCTTGGTTCTGGGGACTTCCAGCCTCCAGATTGTATCCATCATCGGCAGTTGCCTCTGGTGAGGTCTTAGTGATGGTACCAGCTTCTTCCTGCTCAGATGTTGATGCAGGGGAAGTGGCAGCCTCACCAGATTGTCTTATCTCCCTAGCCACACTGGGAGATAAGACATGTGATTCTCGGTGTTGTGGGCTCCCACAAACACTTGTTTCCACACTCTCTTCGGTTGGAGATACCCCAGTTGTGATTGGTTTCTGGGGAGGGGGTGGAGTGTTCAGATGGGTCAACACTTTGGCAATTATAAGAGTAGGGCTTTGAGGGGCGGTTTTAGTGGGACATAGGCTAGAAGCAGATTGCACATGGGGTGGAATGTGCTCTTCAATGGCAACCTCCTCAATTAAGAAAGGTTCTAGATGTGTGGCAGCCCCTGAAATGGTTGCATCAGGCTACTGTAAAGAGGAAACATGTGCGGTTGTGGTAGGTGGAGTCGTGGTGACTGCTGGGAGAATCTGGCCAGCAGTCACTTCCTGCGTTTGTGTTGCAGGGGCATCCTCAGGGGACTCATCTCCCTGAGTAGCCTTTGTGGGTTTCTTTGTGGGTTTGGGCTTGGTAGGGACTTTAGACTTGGAGGTGGAGGTTATGGGTTCCAGCTGCGTGGGTTTGCGTAGCTTGGCAGCCTTTTTGAGTGTCTGGTCGGTGTTGTGCCTGGAGTATACCTCAGCTAATACAGCCATGGTAGAGACTCCAGTGCCAACTAGTCCCTCAGCATTAAGCTGGCTCTCTATCATGGCCATAAGGAACCGTGGATATAAAATCCAACGGTTTGCAAATGGTTTTGAGGCCATGTCTTTGAGTTCCAAAAATATTATTTCAGTAAAATTTAATGGCTGTTTCTCAAAGATAGAGTAAAATACCTGTTTCCACCTTGTGGACATCTGGTCCCATGAGGATGTCTTCAGGGCCAGACAAACATTCACCATGTGGAAGATAAGTCGTTGTGGATCAGGGAAATGTTTCTTTAGCAAGGTGTAGGCAGAGAGGTCACCCTGATAATCATGAGCAGTAAAAGAGAGATCAAGGGTGCCTTTGGGGTAGGCAGTTGGGAAGGTGGCATCCTCCAGCTTTAGGGTTTGTCGGATGATAGCTGGAGTGATGACCACGGGTTTGTTGTTCACGGACGACCGGAGAGAGATCTCGCCGTCGTTCTCTCCAGATTGAATGGTAACGTTCGTCCAGAACTCTGATAGGGAATCGGCATGAATGATTGGATTTAATAGGAAGGCCGTTTGGTATGGTGAGTCGGTCATCAGATCAATGGCATTGTGAAATTTTGACCAGAAGAGCGATTTAGTAAGGTATGCGACACAGTTGTGCCGGGGCTTGAGTTGCATGGTCGCCATTAATGGTGTATGGGAAGCTTCAGAGGTTTTTGAAAGTTAGGTCAAGTGAGAATGAAAAGCTCTAAAGGTTTGGTTGGGTATTTATAGGCTAAAAGAAAACTATTGAAGGGTTTGGTGTTAGTCATCAGTTGTTGAAACTACTGATGACATGGTTTTAACCTTCAGAAGTTGTAACATCTGAGGACTTGGTGTTAGTCTTCAGTAGTTGAAACTACTGAGGCCTTGGTTTTGTCCTTCAGATGTTGTAAACGACTGAAGACTTGTTGTTAGTCATCAGTAGTTATAAACTACTGAAGACACGGTTTTCATCTTCAGACGTTGTAACAACTGAAGACTTGGTGTTAGTCTTCAGTAGTTGTAAACTACTGACATTAGTAGTTATAAACTTCTGAAGACATGGTTTTGCTTCAGTTGTTGTAAATAACTGAGGACTTGGTGTTAGTCATCAGTAGTTGTGAAACTACTGAAGACATGGTTTTGTCCTTTAGTTGTTTGGGTATGAAACAGCAGATGTAGGTATCAGCTGAACAGTAAAGTTACTCATCAGCTGTTTCTGTCAATTCAGTTGTTTCATTCTGACCTCCACATTTACTCATCAGCTCTTTGACTGACCTTCAGATGTTTCATTGGCCCTTCAGCTCTTGTGAGTATTTATTCTTCAGCTCTTGTGGAATAGTCATTATTAGTATCAATAACATCAATAATATTATTACAATATCAATGATAATAATAATATACTAATAATAATACTAATAATAACTTTAATAATAGTAATCACATTAATAATATTATTGATGTTATTGATAGTAATAATGACTATTCCAATAATAATACTAATAATAGTTTTAATAATAATAATAATAACAATAATAACAATAATAATAATGGTAACAATAATTATAGTAGTAATAATAATTTATGACTTTAATAATTATAATGATAATAATAATAGTATGCATAATAATAATAATAGTAATTGTATTAATAATAGTGTTAGTAGTATTAATAATAATAAAGTAACTTTTACGTGCTAATATATTCTTAAATACTTAAGCGAGAGAGGGAAATATTGGGGTAGAATCTTCTTAGTTTTTTTTAACATTTAAGTATTTATGCACAATTAGAATAACGCACATGACTAATGAAGCAAAGATTTGAAACTAGACATATTGATCATGAAATAAGGTTGAATGTTCAAGGAGGGCTAACAAGTACCACGTTAATTGACGGACCTTTCGGTGACGGATGTCATAGTATCCCCCAGTAGGAGAATTTCGTCCCGAAATTCAGCTTGAGTTAGGTCCAGGAGTATTCTCCACAAACAGATGCGGGTATTTGAGTTTTATCTGGTCTTCCCGTTCCCATGTAAATTCTGGTCCTCGCTTAGAGTTCCATCTCACTCGGACAATTGGTATCTTACTGCGCCTCAATTGTTTGATATTTCGATCCATAATCTCTATGGGTTCTTTGACAAAATGAAGATTTTCAGCAATCTTGATTTCCTCAATTAGTACATGAAGAGATTCATCCGTCAAGCACTTCTTGAGGTTTGATACGTGGAACGTATCGTGTACACTACTGAGTTCTGGTGGCAACCTCATTCGGTATGCCACTGGACCAATTCGTTCTGTGATTTCGAATGGTCCTACATATCTTGGGGATAACTTGCCTTTCTTTCCAAACCATACAATCCTTTTCCAAGGAGTGACTTTACGTAAAACGCGATCTCCCACGTTAAATTCAAGAGGTTTCCGACGGTTGTCGGCGTAGCTCCTTTGATGATCTCTGGCTGCTTTTAGTCTGTCTTTGATCTGGAAAATCTTGTCGGTTGTTTCCTGAATGATTTTTGGGCCTGTTAACTGGCTTTCACCAACCTCTGCCGAACAAACTGGAGACCGACATTTCCTTCCGTACAGGGCTTCGAATGGAGCACACTCAATGCTCGTATGATAGCTGTTGTTGTAAGAGAACTCAGTCAAAGGTAGATGGGTGTCCCAACTACCACCAAAATCAATTACACAATTCCTAAGCATGTCTTCCAATGTTTGTATCGTTCTTTCACTTTGACCGTCTGTTTGCGGGTGATAGGCGGTACTCAAATCTAATCGAATGCCCATCGCACTCTGTAGCGTCTACCAAAACCGCGATGTAAATCGGCTATCACGGTCGGATATGACCGACACCGGCACTCCATGCCTTGTTACATCCTCATTTATGTACAATCTCGCCAACTTATCCATTTTGTAATCCTCTCGGATCGGCAAGAAATGAGCCGACTTCGTCGTACGGTCAACTATAACCCATATCGTGTCGTGCCCACTACTCGTTCTAGGAAGTTTGGTAATAAAATCCATAGCTATGTTTTCCCATTTCCATTCGGGAATTTCCGGTTGCTGTAGTAATCCTGATGGTTTCTGATGTTTAGCTTTAACTTTCGAGCACGTCAAGCATCTGCTTACATACATAGCAATGTCTTTTCATGCCTGGCCACCAATACAGATCTTTGAGATCGTGGTACATCTTGTCTGCACCAGGGTGAACAGAATACCTTGACTTATGCGCTTCGTCCATAACCAAGGTACGTACATATCCCCATTTGGGTAACCATATGCGATCCATAAAATACCACATGCCATCTTCCTTGTAACTCATTTGCTTATCCAACCCTCGAAATTCTTCTCCTGTAAAGTTTTCTTCTTTCAGCGCTTCACCATAACCAAGGTACATATCCCCATTTGGGTAACCATATGCGATCCATAAAATACCACATGCCATCTTCCTTGTAACTCATTTGCTTATCCAACCCTCGAAATTCCTCTCCTGTAACGATTTCTTCTTTCAGCGCTTCACCATGTGCTGTTAAGATCTGAGCTTTCAGGCTCGTTTGAATAGTCAATCATAATGCTCGAGCACATAGCGGTTTCACACGTTCCTTGCGACTTAAGGCATCAGCCACTAAGTTTGCCTTTCCCGGATACTACCGGATTTCACAGTCGTAGTCACTAAGGAGTTCTACCCATCGTCGCTGGTGCATATTAAGTTCCTTTTGATCTAGGATATGCTGGAGGCTCTTATGATCCGTCTAGATTATGCACTTAGTTCCATACAGGTAATGCCTCCATATCTTAAGTGCAAATACCACAACACCCAACTCCAGGTCATGAGTCGTATAGTTCTTTTCATGAACCTTAAGCTATCGTGAGGCGTAGGCAATCACCTTATCCTTTTACCTTATACACATCCCAGTCCTTGACGTGAAGCATCGCAGTACACCACAAAATCATTGGATCCGTCCGGAAGAGATAATATTGGCGCATTGCACAACTTTTCTTTAAACGTTTGGAACACCTCTTCTTGTGCACGTCCCCAATCAAATTTCTTGTCTTTCTGAGTCAACAGAGTCAACGGTTGGGGGCTTTTTTAGAAATTTACGATGAAACGACGATAGTATCAAGCCAACCCTAAGAATTTCCGTATTTCCGAAGGTGTTTGAGGTGTTTCCCATTTCTTTACTGCTTCGATCTTTCCAGGATCTACGTGAATTCCATTCTCGTTCACCACGTGTCCCAGAAATTTCACTTCCCGTAGCCAAAACTCATACTTTGGGAACTTCATGAAAAGTTTTTCTTCCTGTAATAGTCCCAGTATTGCCCGAAGGTGTTCCTCATGGTCCTCTTTCGATTGGGAGTAGATAAGTATATCGTCTATGAATACGATCACAAACTTATCCAAATAAGGTTTACACACCCGGTTCATCAGATCCATGAACACAACTGGAGCGTTAGTCAGTCCAAACCACATGACTAAGAACTCATAGTGCCCATAGCGAGTTCTAAATGCTATTTTCGTATGTCATCCTCGAAAACCCTTAGCTGATGATATCCCGAACGAAGGTCGATCTTGGAGAAGTTCAAGGCTCCTTGCAACTGATCGAACAGATCGTCGATTCTGGGAAGTTGATATTGATTTTTCATGGTCAGTTTATTCAGTTCGCGGTAATCGATGCACATGCAAAACGATCCATCTTTCTTTTTGACGAATAATATCGGTGCTCCCCATGGTGAGTGACTCGGCCGGATAAAACCCTTTCCCAGAAGTTCTTGCAATTGGCTAGACAGCTCTTGCATTTCTGACGGTGCCAATCGATATGGCGTCTTTGCTATTGGTGTAGCTCCAGGAACCATGTCTATGTGAAATTCCACTTGCCGAGGTGGAGGCAAGCGAGACAAGTCGTCAGGGAATACATCCGGGTAGTCCCGTACTACGGAATGTCTACCAACTTCCTCTCCTCTTCCTTCTTTTCCACCACGTGTGCTAGAACGCGTAACATTGCTTTTGTAAACATCGACGCGTCTTCTTATAGGAGATACACTTTAGGTTTCTCCCTGATCGTTCTCCCTGAATCCTGAGCACTTCCCCGTCTGGCATGGGGATTCGCACTACTTTATCCCGACAAATAATCTCTGCTTCATGTTTCGATAACCAATCCATTCCCACGACTACGTCGAAACTTCTTAACTCAAAAGGTATCAAATCTATTTCAAAGGCATGGTTTTCCAATATCATCGAGCACCTTCTAATAATCTCATCGGCCTGTACAATCCTACCGTTGGCCATTTCTACGGAGTAGCTAGTTTCTAGCCTACTAGGGTTCAGGTCGAGCAGATGAGCAAATTCAGAAGATATAAAGCTATTGTCTGCTCCAGTATCAAACAATATGGATGCGAAATGATGATTGAGCAAGTACGTACCCGTAATGACATTCGGATCCTGATAGGTGTCGTTTGCTCCGATGACGAATGCACGTCCTCAGGCAGCATTTCCTTGATTCACTTGGCCTTGATTACCGGCTATGGCCATCACCTGATATTGATTGTTTCTTTGCTGACCCGGCGCCTGATTCAGTCTGGGGAACATGTTCCGGTAGTGATCAGGGCTTCCACACTCGTAGAAAATACTAGCAATTCCTGCTGGGTTAACCACATTAACCGACACGACCAAATTCGGCGCCACTCTGCCGTCTCTCGCTAGATGCCCTGGGTGTCTGCTGTTTACACACACCCAGCACGGCATTACTTGGGGGTGATGAAAGTTGAACCTATTACACTTAGGGTGCGGCCTGACATATTCCTTCCTACCATGAGCCACAGCCACAAAATTCCTGGTTGTCTTGGCCGGCTTGTCAAATTTCCCGGTAGTCGACCTGCTTGCTTCTCCAACATCCTTTCTCTTCTCTGCTCCTTTTCCCAAAACCCCAGTTTTTATCATCACATCTGTTAAACTACCAGCCTTCAGAATTGCAGTCTGGATAGTAGGAGGGGTTGCCGCTGTTACCATTGCCCGGATTTGAGGCACAAGTCCCTAAATATACCTTTCGATCCTCTTGGATTCCGGAGTTACCAGGTGTGGAACCAGTCTGCCCAATTCCTGGAAACGATCATTGTAAGCTGCGTGCCCAGCTCCTACCATAGCATGGTTCCAGAACTCATGCTCCAATTTTTGCATCTCATTGAGTGGATAGTAGTCTTCGCTGATTAATGCTTTAAACTCATCCTAAGTCATCTTCATTGTTGATTCTCTTCCTCTAGCCTGAATTTGTGTGTTTTACCAAGGTAATGCATTGCTCTGTAGTGAACACATTGCATACTTAATCTTCTAACTGTCTAGGCATTCACTTATATCAGTGACTGCCTCCATCTTCTCAAGCCACCTAGTTAGGGCTATTGCCCTACCTTTTCCATCAAATTCCTTTGGTTTGCAGGCCACAAACTCCTTGTAAGAACATCCCCGTTTGGTATTACCAACTCCAATCTCGTTGCCAGTAGTACCACCATTCTCAGTTTCTTCCTTTGTTCCTTGGTTATCCTCATTCCCAACTCGATTCTCAATTCCTCCTTCGTTACAAACATCACGTTGACCTCCTTCTCCATTATCCCTATTGTCATTGTCATCATCCCCGTGGGGGTTGTGATTCAGAAGAGTGTCGCTCACTTGGGCCACCATGGTTGGGATCAGTGCGGCTAGTTGCTGAGCGATCATGGCAGCTATATCGGGGTTTCCAGTCCCCTGATTGTTACCAGCAGGGCCACCACCTGTTCCTGGTGCCCTACCTCTACCTCTTCCTCTGCCTCTGCCCCTTGGGGCCTTACCTTCGCGACTGGTACTGCGGGTGATTCTTCGAGGAGGCATTTTCTAATCATAAAAGGATTAAACACGTAAACTTTAGTCACTTCAACATACATTATTAATTCCACTCATCAAGATCCAACATTCTAAGTCAATGTCATAATATTGATACCATTCATCATATACAGATCGTGTAAGTTCTCATGCCCATGAATTTATGGTATTCCAATAGTAGTCCGTCATAACAAATGAAAATCCAAGCATATAATCTCAATTAGTCTAACAGAAGATGCATATCCCTTCTACTTTCGGGATCTCAGGCATAACTATCTCAGGGTCTGACTCAATATCCAAGATCAAACGCTTCGCGTGATCTGTGGAGATCTCTTCAGGTTTGGTACCCGAACCTAATAAAACAATGCGGCGCGCATGGGAACGGAAGATTCTAGCAGAAGACATCCCGTAAGGAGAGAGTATAAGTACTCTCCTCAGGGTAAATAGTTAACAAAACAGAGAGATAAAAGAACAAGTATAGAAGGAACATACATGTGATATCAGATGCATGCAAACCCTAGCATGCATTCTATATGAAGGTTCCTAGGTTATCGTCTAGGTCAAGTGATTTGCCTAATTCTATATAACCAATGGCTCTGATACCAGTCTGTCACACCCCCGCTAAAAGTGGAAACACGAGGATGTAATGGACGGAATTGTCATAACACATTGTAATAAATAGGATGCAATATATATATGTATAAAATGAATAACGTGTCATGACGACACCTGACACAAAGGAGACTTGTGTCGTGTCTAGTCAATAACCACGACAACATAGCCAAAAGTACATTATAATAGAATTCCCACAACCCGGGAACAAGTATTCAAAAGTATGATAATATGCAATTAGACCAACAATGTCAAAGTAATGTATAGTCTTAAAAATGCATCCTAGAGTCTCCACTAACGCCGCACTCCTAGAATATTCAGTTATTGGGGTCACCTGAAAAGATTTGCTCAAAATGGTTAACATAATTATTGGTGAGTTCACAAGTTCAATAGTACACAAAATTGATGTTGTATAATAGTTTTGCGGAACATCATGAATACAGTTACAAGTAAGCAAAATCACATGACAACATGAGCATCACAACTAAACCAACAACGTACACAAAGATATTGTCGGAATATATTCACCCTAGGGACCGTTCCTGGCCACGGTTGGTACTATCTAGTATACCAACAAACAAGGGTGGGGGTGTCGACCTAATAGTACTACCAATACCTATCCGTCGGTTCCAACACTAAAATTAAATAGTTGTGAATTAAGTACCACACAGCAAACTCACGCATGTATGAGATAGAGACTTACAAAACAGTAACACGATAATTCCAAAAATATGAGTTGTACAGCATGAAAAGGGTAAGCATACTTTTCCCCCAAGTTTGTAAATAATTGAAGTAATAAATCAACATAAAAGGGGCCATGAAACTCACTTGATTGATGGTAGAAATTGATGAACAAAGGTTCCAAAAGATGAAAGCAACAATCGATCAAACACATATTATTAATTATTGTTAGGCATTAATGATACGTTCAAAGAGAATAGATGTGTTCGGTCGATTCGGGTTGGATCGGTCACGCGACACACACACATACAAGCAGGCATAAGTATCAGATTTTATATAGACTCATGTCGTAGGAATCGTCACCATTGGTAATGATATTGGTGTTAAGGATTTCATTGTTTACTAAAGGGGCGTACTTAGTAGGACAAAATGGTTATGTTCATAAGAGTAATAAGGATATTAGTAGTTACTAATGTTAGTCTTGGTGATCGTAAAATTGATAATATTGATTATATTTGTGATAATATTAGTAATAATCATGATGTTAGTATTAATAATGTCATTAGCAATGGTAACTGTATCAATGTTACCTTAATATCACACGACCTACAAACACTACACACAAGAGTGCATTCACACACATACAACATTCAGTCGCACAACTCAACATTCATTCGCACGAATCAACCTTCATTCATACGAATCAAACTTCATTCGTACGAATCACCATTCAGTCGTACGACACAGTACTCATTCGCACACATTTACTCAATCGTACACACACATTCGCATGGCACATCATTCATACGCATACACCCTCATTCGCACGACACAATATTCATTCGCACACACACTCATTCGCATGACTCACACTCAATCGCACGACTCACACTCATTCACACACATACCTCCAATCACACGTCACTATTCATTCGCACACACACACTCAATCGCACGATTTGGCATTCATTCGTGCGATACATAGCTCATTCGTGCGAAACAGCTCATTCGCACAGCTCATTCAGTCAGACAGAAACAAGCACTCAGACGCATACGCAGGACACAGAGGTGTTGGAGTGCTCACAGCCGCCTTCGGCCGCTGTGACCACTCGAGTTGCATCATAACACACTCAGAATCGATTTCCCAACATATTTGAGCAATTGGTGCACCTAAAAACGCTTTCAGAGACGGATGTAACATGTGACCCATATAAAAAAGTGACTGAAGTAGAAATTCAAAAACTACATGTTTTCTATTTTAACAATCCCTACCATTAGATTTAATCGAAGAACCGAACTAAAAGAATTACAAAAGTAAATTAGTCCTCTCATAAAAATTTTACTTAATAATATGATACATTAGCGTAACAATTTAAATACAAATATTTGGGTGATATTGCTTGAGCAATCGTAACAATTTAAATACAAATATTTGGGTGATATTGCTTGAGCAATTACAAGGGTCCGACATGTAAATACGACATTTTAATGCTTGAAATACAGAAATAAATATTTTTAGAGACAGAAATTAATTTTATATTTTGAAATACATTTATAAATAATAAGGGACCACAAAATAAATATTATAAATCTTTACAACCCTATTTCATATTTTATTTGTAATTAAGTTCATACAAATACTTACCGACAATGTAGCGAATGACACCGTAAATAACGACACACGAATCCCATTTTCAATCCACAAATTCTAGGAGAATAAGATGCCTATAACAATATAGAATTATTTATTATATGCTAAATTAGATGCTTAAGACGTTATATATACAATTACTAAATTTAAACCCGTAAAAAAGGATTAAAACCTAAGAATTTATATTTAAATTACATAGAATTATTTTATGATTCAAGAATGTATTTTTACATATTTAGAGGCTGAAAAATAATACTTTTATCATGAATTTATATTAACGAATAATCTTGTACATAAAAATAGTCACAAACACTAAAAACCTAAAACCGACAAGGATGCTAACTATAAGAACTGTCATCTAATTATATAAGTTATATATAATGAAATAATAATATAGTGTAGCTTGAAGCAAAATGATCACCACAATAATACTTAGCAATAATTATACTTAAACCTAGGCTTGGGAACTTCTTCTTTGTCTTCGGAAGTAGAGTTTGTCTTTGGAAGTTGATCTTTCACTTGTCTTCGGAAGAACTCTTCAACCTTCGGAAGTTCTCATACTTAGCTTCGGAAGCCTTTGAATGTAGCACCAAAATTTGACTAAGTGAAATGGTTTTGGTTGCACCAGCCTTCCTCATGATCCGACAAACTCCTCCTAGGCTGATGCTACCAAAACTTCATTTCCCTCTGCTTCTTAAAACTTTCAGCACCAAGGAAAGTAGATACCTATCTGTTTGATTGTTCTTCCTTGATGTGATGCTGAGAAGTTTGAACAAATCCTTGGTAGACAGAACATCCAGTCTGTCACCTTGGATTATATGTACCCTTTGTTGTGGCCCTCTGAAAAAAGTTAGTTGATGGGTATTATAGTCATATTCCCATCCAACTATTGGTTCCAATTCCGGACCCTCCACCATCTGTGGAAAGGATGTGCCCATGGTGGTAGGTCTTTCCTTTTCTTCTGGTCTTCTCACTTTCAACTCTTCTTCAATCCTAGCCTTTGCAGTTAGCTCAGCCAAGTGAAGACTACTAACATGATTTCTGATGAGAGCAGCAGTCTCAGAGTTAGAGGGGTTGGAAAATGGCTTCTCTGCAAGCTCAGCAATGTCAAATCTGCTGAGGTCCAACAGAGAAGTGGCATTAAATTGGTTGATTTCACCATTCTCCCTTTCCACAACAAATTTGTGAGAAGTTTCATCAAACCTCCACTGGACTATACTTTTCCTAGGCACAGGAGACTGACTAGGAATCCTGTCCCCCTTCCTTATATCCAGCAGAGTCACCAGTTTTTTCTAAGTCTCTTTTCTTCAGCATTCAGAGAATCAGAGTTGAGACTTTGAAGTCTTGCAGCCTGGCCCAAAGTTCCTCTAGGCAAATCAAGAAATTGATCTAGTGTGAGGGAACTTTAAGAGTCATCAACATAGGTGATGTTGATGAGATCTTCTTCACAGGAGATGTTGCTCAAAGTTATGCAGTTGTTGAGCTTTGTCTTGATTTCCTTAATCTCTTCAAGAGAGAGATGTTGAGAAGGCTGAGCGGATGGTCTGGGTATCTGTTGGGTAGGTTCGGGTTCAGTGGTTCTGGGTTGTGTTTTGGGTTGAAGGATTGGAAGTTCAGGTGGTTGAGGTGATGAAGTAGGTATGGGTAGAGTTGTAGGTTCAGGGGCGAAGGGTTCATTTAAGGGCTCGGTTTTGATGGGATTGGTTCTTCTGGTGTTGGTTGTGGTTGAGTGGTTGGGGTGAAGATCATTCCTTGTCCCCTTCTGTACATCTCTTTCTTCTTTCCCATACGGATGCCAGCTTTGATTTCACTGACAATCCGCTGGAGTGTCTTTTCAGACATGGGACCCACCTGCCTACCAGAGAAGCCATGAGCCCGGAGATAGTCTTTCATCCAGGCTTTGTCACTAAGCTTCTTGGTTGCAGAGATGCTTGCTTCTTCTTCCTTCTTCTACTTCTCTTTGCTCTTTTCCCTTCCAGCCTTCTTCTTTTCTTTCTCCATTTGATCCTGCTCTTTGTTGTGGAGCCAGAGGATCGTATCATTATCATGTGGAGAAAGTTCTTAAAGGTTGAAGCCTCTGGAAAGTAGGAATTTTATCCTAGCTTCCCTCAGCTGCAAGGCAGCTTTCCTCTGTTCCTCCTCTTCCCTTTCTAAGGCCAAACTGGCTTCTTCTTCTTGTTTAAGCCTGGTTTTCCTCTCCAAAGTCACCAACTCCTCTAGCGGTAGCAGGAGTACTTCTTCATTTGCAGCTCCTAAGTTGATGAGTTGATCAATGAGTTCCTCTCTCCTTTTGTTATTGGTTGCCTCCTGATTGGCTGCAGCTGCCTTTGAACTAGCAGCTAGCAGCTTCTCAGCAGGGAATCTACTTTTCTTCTTTAGCTTCTCAATCCTTTCCTCTTCCTGAAACTCTTCCGCAGTCATCTTCCTTTTGCCTTTGTCTTTTGAAGAGCTTGACTGTGGTGGTTCTTGGATAGAGGGTTCAGATTGAGAGAGAGGCTCAGATGGTGTTTGGGATGGAGCAGGTTTGAGTGAGTCCTCACTATTCACCTCAGATGCCATTTCAAGAATTGCATCTGTGATGATTAGATCCTCGAACATCTGGAACAGTCCTTCCACAGCTTCTATCTCAGCTTCGGAAGATTCAGCTTGTTCTTCTGAGGCTTTAGCTAGTTCTTCCGAAGGTTTCCTTGTAGCTTCGAAAGTTGAAGGAGATACACCTTCTGTCCCAATTGTTTCAGTTGCTGGGCCATCAGTCCCCATTTCCCCTTTGAAGTGAATTTTAGGTTCCATGTGGACCTTAGGTTGACCAACTTCTTCCACAGTGGTAGAATGTGCGTGATCCTTTGAAGCTCTTCAGCTCCAAAGTAGATCATTGTAGGATCAAGGCTTGGCTAATCAATGGAGGATCTCCATACAAACTTGATGAAAAGTCTATAGAGATCCTTAATCATTTGTGAGTCAATCTGAAGGATAGATTGGGATGACTTGGGCAAAGAGATGATGTAGGAAGTTGAAGTTTAGACCGGTGGTTCCTCATGTGTTTGTCTTTGAACATTCTCCCCCTTTTTGGTAGCATCATCTTGTGAGCTAGATGAGCTAGAGGAGGAAGTCAATGAGACTTGAACAGGTACATGCCTAACAGACCTCTCTGTCTGTGTCTCAGCTAGTTGAGCCTTGAGATTGTCAATCTCAAGTTGCTGAGTAGCTGACCTATTCTCTAAGATCCTAACTTGAGATTCAAGGTTTGAGACCTTTGAGATCATGTAATGAATGGTGAGTTACATACTTCCCTCATCTTCATGTGAAGAATCACGGGGAGATGAGATAACATACCTAGTATGTTCAGTCTCACCACTAGATGTGGCTTCTTGGCACCCTAGATACCTTTTCTCAAAGTCATCTCTTTCAGAGACATCAATAGGCAAAGTTGACATAGACTCAGCCTGATTAATATTACCACTGTCCTGAGAGCTCAATGAGAGACTCTGAGTAGTGGCAGCTGAGCCTACATGAGTCCCCTCCACATCAGTTGGACTCACCTCAGTTAAGGTTTGCTGATGGGGGCTAGAGATAAGGGATGTCTCCAGGCTCTGTTGATCTTGGAGAAGGGTGTGGTAGATCAACTTCATTGCCATGGAGAGATGTTATCTCTTCATCAGTTTTAAGGAGGAGATCAATGAAGGATAGGGAGGCTAAACCTACTGATCCGAGACCTTGATCAATGTCTACAGGCATTGAGCCTCTGGTGGGGCTGTCCCTAACTGGCTGCACAGGGGAGTGTAAATACTCACACTGTGGGCTAAAGGCTTGGATGTCGGGCTCTTGCGTTTGAGGCTGAGGAAGCTCAAGACCCAAATTGAGGTCAAAAGTGAAGGATGGTGTGACCTCGGACTGAGTGGGAGCCCATTGTTCCACTCTAGTCCTTTTGGATTGAACAGGAGGAGCTTGTTCAATCAGAGTAGATTGAACAAGGGTTTGTTTACGGCGTCTTTGATATGTGATTATGATGGGTGGAGAAGGTATTGTGAGATTTGTGGTGAAGGTTGCTGGTGTGTGTTCATCACCTGTGGGGTTAACAGGAATGTCACTAGGAGTTATGCGCTCAATCATACCTGGAAGTAGATCAGTGTGTCTTCCAGTGAAGTTGGTGGACACTTTCTTCATAGTCTTGATGATGGCAGGCCTCATGTGAGGAACAGTCAGAGCAGCTGCACAGACAAGCTGACTCTGGTCCAACTCACAGTTGATGATGTGCTGAAGCAATCTAGGATACATGAAGAATGTTTCCCTTTGAAGATTCCCTATGAGATTAGTCAGCACAAACCTTGAGTAGTTGAAGCGCAGGCCTCTTACCAATCCATGAACTAAGCATCCTAGTTCATAGGGAATTTGATCCCATCCCCCTGACTTATTGAACAGACAGTGGAGGACAATGTGCAAGAGAAACTTCCAGTTGTAGGAGAAGTTAAACTTGTACACAGTTGACCTTCTTACATCTCCTCCATATCCTATTAGAGTGTAAGTGTTGTCTAAGTCATCTTTGGGAAACTCAGGAGGAGCTCCTTCATCCTGGAGTTCTAGATGCTACCTGATGAGTTGTTTAGTAATGATCAGCTCCTGTCCACAAATGTTGGTCCTTAGTATATGAACCCCATTTAGGGTTTCTGCTCGACCATTTCCCCAAAATTCAGCCATTTGGTTTGAGTAAACAGTGGGGTTAATGGTAAGGGCTGTGAAGTAGGTTGATTCAGAGAGAAAGGTGATGATTTCAGAGAAGTCAGCATCTCTTGAAGAATCAAGTAGTGCGACTTGGTTGTGCTGAAGGTTTAGCGCCATCGTGAAAGGTGAATGAAGAACAGTTTGAATTTGGGTGAATTGGAAGTGAAGTCTGGATTATTTAAACAGTAGGGGTGACTGTGGGGAGTAACTGTGGGAGGTTATGGTGGTTTTTGGCGGTTATGATGGTTTGCGGTTATGAAATGACAAAAGCGGCAAGGGATAAGTTTAAATAATCTGACAATTATTAGCAAAATATTTACCTTTTACAGAGTGGGGCCCAAAAAGATATCCGTTACACAGTAAAAACTCTTTTTCCGAGTGTAAAACATTTCCGAAGGTAATTTGTCTTCCGAAGGCAATTCTTTCTTCCGAAGCAAAGCATTGCTTCCGAAGGTAAGAATTGTTTTCTTGAATGAAGAGTTTTATAAGCTTTGAAAGTAGATATGATGTGAAATCAATCGCTTCTTCCGAGACTAAAAACTCTTCCGAGAAGAAAATTTCCATGGAAGAATTTGACTTCGGAAGATATTAAGGAATTTCTTCCAAGAGTTAATTCCTCTTCGGAAGAAATTTATACTGGGAATATTTCAAAAAGATCTTTTGTAACAGGGCTTAAATTGTATTTACACAAGACATTACACATTTAAAAAATTTTCAAAAGAGGTAGTTTAATCAATGTTTATCATCCCAATAGCTGATATAAGATATTTAAACCTTTGTTCATCAAAAGCTTTGGTGAACAAATCAGCATATTGTTCATTTGAGTCAACTTTGATTAGCTTGGTTAGATTTTTCTCATGAATATCTCTAGTGAAATGATACCTGATATCAATGTGCTTTGTCTTGGAGTGCTTCACTGGATTTTCGGTGATGGAGATAGCACTATTGTTGTCAATATGGATAGGAGTGCTCATGAAGTTGAATCCATAGTCTAACATCTGGTTCTGAATCCATAGCAGCTGAACACAGCAGCTAGCAGTAATAATATATTCAGCTTCAGCAGTTGATGTAGATACACAGGATTGTTTCTTGCATTGCCATGAGATGATCCTTCCACCAAGAAATTGACATCCTCCTGATATGAATTTCTTGTCAATGTTCCAGCCACCATAGTCACTGTCAGAGTATCCATAGAGATTTAAATCACTATTTCTTGGATACCAGAGACCTAGTTTAGGTGCTCCTTTGAGATATCTGAGGATTCTCTTTGCAGCAGCTAGGTGAGACACCTTTGTAGCAGCCTGATGTCTTGCACAAATGCAAGTAGCAAACATGATATCCGGTCTACTAGCAGTAAGATACATCAGAGAACTAATAATTGCTCTATACTGATGTTGATCAGTATCCTCCCCCTCAAGGTCAGGGCAAAGATTATGGTTTCTGGGTATGGGTGTCTTGGCTGGCTTACAGTCCTTCATCTCAAATCTTTCTAAGATGTCATTGACATACTTGGATTGATTGATGAAGAATCCTTCCTTCAATTGCTTCACCTGAATTCCAAGAAAGAAGTCCATTCTCCCTATAGAACTCATTTCAAACTTCTTTTTCATGATGCTTTCAAAGTCTTTGCACATTTGGTCATTTGAAGAACCAAATATGATGTCATCAACATAGACTTGAACAAGCAAAATGTCCTTTCTAGAATTTCTAATGAAGAGAGTCTTGTCAATGGTACCTCTGGTGTAGCCACTTTTCAGAAGAAATTGAGATTGAGTCTCATACCACAGCCTAGGTGCTTGGTGCAGCCCATATAGAGCTTTGTCTAGTTTGCACACATAGTTAGGATGTTGTGGGTCTTCAAATCCTGGAGGCTGGCATACATAGATTTCCATATCTATATCCCCATATAGAAAGGCACACTTGACATCAAGTTGGTAGATAGTAAAGTTCTTGGATGCCGCATAAGCAAAGAAGATCCTAACTGCCTCAAGTCTTGCAATAGGTGCAAAGACGTCAGTATAATAAATTCCTTCCTCTTGGGTGTATCCTTGAACTACTAATCTTGCTTTGTTCTTGATAATCAAGCCTCTATCATCTTTCTTGTTTCTGAAAACCCATTTAGAGCCTATGGGTACTTGACCTGATGGTAGTGGGTGTAAATTCCAGACCTTTTGTCTTCTGAATTGAAGCAGCTCCTCTTGCATCGATTCAACCCAACTACTATCTTTCAAGGCATCTTCTACCTTCTTGGGTTCCACCACTGAGAATACATCATGGAAGTATTCAATTCTTCCAGATGTTCTTTTAATGATGGCACAATCCCTGTCTTGATCATATTTCCAGGCCATAATCCTGTTTTCTTCAACAGTGCTGGGAGTTGTGAGGTGGTCTATCAGTTGTATCAAGGTGGATTTTTGTTCTGTTATTTCCCTCACAGTAGTTCCAAGGGGCCACACTTTCCCTGGAATTACTTTTCTGGGTTCTCTGATCACTTTATCCTTTTCATGGTGTTGATCTTTGCTTTCCACCACAACTGGTTCAGCAGATATTTTGTTATGAAGCTCAACAGCTGGATTAGGAGCTTCAGTCCTGAATCTGACTCCAGTATCAAGCTCCACTCTCATCACATGTTCCATCATTCTTCTAAGCTCTCCCACTGACCTTCCTTTTAATTTATGAGCTTTGTAGTTGTGACCTTGTAACCAGCATGTCATGTTGTATTTACTTAGTTTAGTTATGTCACAATGGCCCAACTCTTTCTTTGTTTTCTGAATTGATTGAAAAGTGGTGAATGCCTCATAATCACTGTTTGGGATCATAAATCTGGCAACCTCAAATTCTTTCAGTAAATTCTTTATTTCAGACAAGTTCATCCTCTCAACCATATCATAAGGGAAACCATGGTTTATGAGGGTCATAAACATAGTTGAATCAGGTCTCTCTTCCAAAATGTCTTCAGTTGTTAGAGGATCATCAGTTCTTGAGTCTTTAAGATCAGTTTGTGAGTCCATCTTGATTAGCTCATTCCATTCTTCATCACTGTCTTCATCCTTTTCAGAGATGGCCTTCACAGTAGATAAATCTACTGAAGGTGTGTGTTCATGAGAAGTGGGCTTTTGCTTTTTGGGAGAATCTTCTACTATGATCACCTTCTTTCAGTAGCACCCAGGTACTTTCTCTTCCGTGAATAAAGAATTAAGTCCTTTGGAACCTCAGAAGATTGTTTTGATTGTTTGACAGCTGGGACATCCTTTGATTCCTATGCACATATCTTCATTTTCAGCTGTTCAATCTCTTCATCTTTTTGCTTGATCATTTCAGTCTTTTCACACAAAGATTCATATATTAGATCCACTTTTGTTGCCAGCTTTTCCTTCTCAATCTTCTCATACTTTACACATTCTTGTAATTCTTATTCATGTTGAAGTAGAGCATCAATCACTTTATTATTACTTTGTGCATCAGTTCTAAGCCTTTTTAGTCTGGCTTCTTGCTTCTTCAGCTCTTCATCTTTCCCTTTGATTATCCCTTTTAGCTCTTGGATTCTTTGTTTTCTTTTATTTGATTTGAGCACCAACTTATTGTACTCAGCAACCAAATAGCTTTTGCTCACAGGGATGTCTTTATCACTCAGATCATCTTCTTGATAAGCAATCACATCCTCTTCCTTCTATTTTTCCTCCTTTTTAGCCTCAGACTCAATCTTGTTTTCCTCAGTAGCAGCTACATCAGCTAAACTGGAACAATGTTCACTCACTCCTTCATTGGGTTTAAGTTGTTACTAATCCATGTGTTGTTGATCAGAAACTAGTGACACTGGTGTAGTGTGTTCAGACAACACTTGGTTCTCAGAGTTGGTGACAGAAACAGGAATCGTACTAGCTTGAGACATCAACTCAGTCTCACCAGAGTGAACAGAAATTTGAGACTGAATTATGTCCACAGGCTCAGTGTTAGCACTTTCCGGGGATGTAAGTTTAGGAATTGGTGGGAGTGGATGAATAGGAGATATGGTTTGGAAGGGTGAGAAAGGTTGTGTGTTATTTGAGGCTGGGAGAGAAACTGATGTGGATTTTTGTTGTTCAAGACAGATAGTCTGGGTGTTTTGGGAGGAGGATGACAACTGTCGTGGTGACACATGTTGTTGAATGGGTGAGGTAGGATCAGTGTTTATGCTGATTGGTGATTGATGTTGATCAGGGAATGTTTGGTTTGGTGAGTGTGAGGCTTGAGGATGACAACTCACACATTGTTCCTCAGAATCGGTGAGGTAGGATCAGTGTTTCTGTTTAGATGAAGCTTTGATTCTTCAAGAACTTTGGGAAGACCAGATTTGATTTTACCATTGTTACCAACCATCAGATGTTCAGCACTATGTTCCTCAGAATCATCCAGATCATCACAATCAACATAATAAAATTCTGAATCAGTTTGAGTCGAAGAGTTTGTTTCAGAAGATTCAGTTTCAACCATCTCACCCTTATTATTAATTTTGTTCGAGTCTATTTCAAACTTGGTTCTTGGCACAAAATGATTTGACAAAGTGTTTGTCATTGTTTCAGGTAAAGATGTGTAGTTATCATTTATAGGTGGAGCCACAACATTATAACCCAACCCATACCTGTTCTTTGATTCAATATGAGAATTTAACAGTTTCTCATATTACTGAGATGATAATTGAAACTTTTGAAGTTTCACTTTAGTTGATGCATGATCAGCCATTGATTTTGTTAAAGAAGTTGTTAGATGCTCAACTTGGGCTATTAAGCTGTAATTTTCAGAAACAATTTTTTCTTAATCTTTTTGCAAAGAATTAATTTTGATTTGATATCATGAGATTCAATCAAAACAATGTTTCTTTAACTTTGTCAGCCAATTGTTGAGCATGAACTCTGTAACGCTCAACTTCTTCAACACATTCTGAAGAACATAATCTGTCTTTTACCTTTTTGGCCATTTGAGGAACTTTGTTTTCCAAATTAGCCATTAATGCTTGATTTTCTTCCAATACTTCCTGCTCATACATGCTCCAATCACAAGTTCCATCTTGGAGTATGATTACACCAGTCTCCTTTGAAGTGCTTGGACCAGCTAGTTTATTTGAAGCAGGTGAAGAGGTGTTGCTTAACTGAGGTTGTCTATCTGATTGTTGATAAGACCTCCCTTGATGTTGTCTTACCTCAGGGTTTGTTTGTTGATTGCACTCCCTGGAAATATGTCCATAGAGATTGCATTTGAAACATCTCACTTTGGATTTGTCAACTCTAATCTTAGAAGTTTTACTTGCTGCTGTCAAGTTTTTGTTTCTTCTAAGATATTGTTTTGCTCTATAGGCAATCATTGCCATCTGCCACTGATGATCCATCTATTCTACTACATCAGAATGTAATTCTTCTAGATCTTGTTGGCAGATGTTTGCTGAAGTTAGTGAGCTCCCTAGATAAGCTTGAAAACTAGAACTAAAAGCTGCAAAAGCTGCTTTTTGTTCTCCAGAATCCAATATCACAGTTATTGGTTCTGACTGATTGTTGAGAGGAGAGGCCTTTGGAGTTGCTGTAGTAGTAGCAGTTTTCCCCTTTTCCTTTTGATTTTTACTCTGAGATGATTTCTTAGAGGGTTTTGAAGCATAGAAGCTTACTTCCTCCTCATCATCACTCACATTACAAGAGTTATCACCTTTACTAATGAATGCACTTCCTGAATTGTTAGTTTCTTTGAAGTGATAAGGTGAGACATGAGATCTCACACTCTTGTTTCTTGTTTTCTCGTCCATTTCAAGTGCTTCAACTTTTGCAACTAGTGTATCTAGGCCAGTTGTCTTAAGATCTATTGTGTTCTTTAACATGGACACAGTCTGCTTCCAACTTTCAGGTAAAGTATGGAGCATCTTCTTGTTTAGTTCCTCAGTAGTATACTTCAACTCCAAAATATTCATCTCATTAACAAGTTGCATGAACCTATGGAGTTGTTGAGGAATTGATTCACCCTTAATTTGATGAAAAGTTTCATATTGTGATCTAAGGGTGTCTTTCCTGATGCTTCTGATCACATCACTCCCTTCACAGAGAGTATGGAGTATCTTCCATAAGGAATTTGCTGTTTTGTAATTCTCACACCTGATTAATATCTCTTCAGGTAAAGCCATACTAAGCAAACTGTAAGCTTTAATATCAACTTTGACCTTTTTGACATCATCTGGTGAGAGATCTTTGGTGCTTATTGGTTGATTCTTATCATTATAATCCGGCCCAAGAGTGGGTGGGATATAAGGACCTTCAGTGATGGACTCCCACAAGTCAGAATCAGTGTAATTCACATGATTTCTGAACTTGATTTTCCAGGATTTAAAATCTGCTTTTGTTTCCAACTTTGGTGGTTGAAATGATCCACCATGAGTACTCATTTTAAATTAAGAATTTAAACAAGGAGGATGAAGTAGATAAATCTATCAAAAACAAACTAAAACAATTTTAATACTGATAGATCAATTAATCTAAATCAATGAGCACTTGGCTCTGATACCACCTGTGAGTCCAAGGATCTCAATTCGGGAATTATCAGTATTAAAATAATTACAATTTATGACCGCAGAATAATCATTAATTGCTGTTTAATTGTATTAATTTATGGTCAAAGAACACGAACACAAATTCACAATGAATATGAACACAAAAATTGATTCAATTGTATTTCATTAGTATTGAGAAATGATCACAAAAGAATAATTATAAACACTATGAACATTGATTTCTTCAATTTAATTGTTGTTGTTGATGTGACGGCGGCTAGGGTTGCACAATGATGTGATAATCGACAGCCGTAATATTGCTTGATCGTGTACACCCTTGATGTGAAACCTAGGACTCATATTTATAGGTACTTTGAGTCAGTTAAGGAAACACCGGATCTCTTGGGATTCGCACAGCTGTCTTGTTGACATGTTGACTTGTTGACTTGGTTGAATTTGTCAAATTCATACAAGTGTCTTCGTCTTCCGTAGGAGCTTTGTCTTCCGTAGGAACATTTACTCTTCCACAGGAACATTTACTCTTCCGCAGGAACATTTACTCTTCCGCGGGAATATTGTCTTCCGTTGGAATCTTCACTTCAACATGCAATCCTTATCCTCCGTAGGGATCAAGTAATCCTTGGGTGGAGATGTTCATCCGCAGATAATCTTTGAATGCTTGGTATTATAAGAAACATATCTATGGAAGAACACAAATGTTCATCCGTAGATGTTTCTTACACTTAGCCGATTTCAAAGATTAACCAAGTATAATGATTTTGTCTGATCATACAAAAAGCAACACATATATAAATATGGGTTAACCTATATACTCAATGCATATATACATATATACTGATAAACAGTTACAATCATTTATTACAAGAATTGATTAAATTTCTAAGCCTGTACAATTTGATCTAGACCTATTATTCCTAGATCTAACAATACTCCCCCTTAGGCTTAGATCCTTGAATCATTCCTTCAAAACTGAAAGTTCCTTAACTCTGGCAATTATTTTGTTGTAAAAGTAAGATATAGCAGACTTCTGTTCGTCATATTTGTAAATGATTTTCATCTTGCTGATCTTCTTCAAAGTTTCATAGCTTATTCCCAGAACATCTTCCTCTATTATAAGTGTGTCTAACACTTTGTTGTTATGCACCACTTCTAGCTCATCCTGCTCTAAGATTCTAAGATCTGTCACTTCATCAAAATTTGTTCCCTTCAGCAGTCAAGCATTGTGTTTTCTTCTTTTGTAGGCTTTTGCATGTAATTTATCAATCACTTGTATTACATGGACATGCAGGAACAGATCATTCTGGGCTTTTTCATCATCCAGCTTGGGAAAGAACTTGTCATGCAGATAAGAGGTAAAACTGGGATGAAGTAACTTGATTTCCATAGGATCAAAGATCCTGATCCGATCAGCTTTCTTGTTTTCTGCATTTCTCATCAGCACCAGCTCTTTAGTTTTCTCAACATAACCCCACTCAGTTATTGGGTATGTGAATTGAGTCCCTTCACTCCACTTGATTGCTATTGATTTCCTACTGCTGTATCCAACCCTCTTCAAGAATTCATCATCTATTGCTTTAGAGGCATTGGACTTATATCTTTTGAGTCCCTTGATTCTTTTATTGTGCTCTGCATCTTCTCTTTTTGCTTCTACCAGCACATCATCCTTGAACTTTGTTTTGAGTTTGCCTACTCGAGTTGAGAAGTCTCTTCCTCTTGGGTGAATTGGATAATTACAAATGATGAGGCTTTGTAGATCCTTAATATCATTCTCAGGCAGACACACCAGTGAGAATACATTATGGAAGTATTCAATTCTTCCAGATGTTCTTTTAATTATGGCACAATCCCAGTCTTGATCATATTTCCAGGCCATAATCCTGTTTTCTTCAACAGAGCTGGGAGTTGTGAGGTGGTCTATCAGTTGTATCAAGGTGGATTTTTGTTCTGTTATTTCCCTCACAGTAGTTCCAAGGGGCCACAATTTCCCTGGAATTACTTCTCTGGGCTCTCTGATCAGTTTATCCTTTTCTTGGTGTTGACCTTTGCTTTCCACCACAACTGGTTCACCAGACATTTTGTTATGAAGCTCAACAGCTGGATTAGGAGCTTCAGTCCTGAATCTGACTCTAGTATCAAGCTCCACTCTCATCACATGTTCCATCATTCTTCTAAGCTCTCCCACTGACCTTCCTTTTAATTCATGAGCTTTGTAGTTGTGACCTTGTAACCAGCATGTCATGTTGTATTTACTTAGTTTAGCTGTGTCACAATGGCCCAACTCTTTCTTTGTTTTCTGAATTGATTGAAAAGTGGTGAATGCCTCATAATCATAGTTTGGGATCATAAATCTGGCAACCTCAAATTCTTTCAGTAAATTCTTCATTTCAGACAAGTTCATCCTCTCAACCATGTCATAAGGGAAACCATGGTTTATGAGGGTCATAAACATAGTTGACTCAGGTCTCTCTTCCAAAATGTCTTCAGTTGTTAGAAGATTATCAGTTTTTGAGTCTTTAAGATCAGTTGGTGAGTTCATCTTGATTAGCTCATTCCATTCTTCATCACTGTCTTCATCCTCCTCAGAGATGGCCTTCACAGTAGATAAATCTACTGAAGGTGTGTGTTCATGAGAAGTGGACTTTTGCTTTTGGGAGAATCTTCTACTATGATCACCTTCTTTTAAGTAGCACCCAGGTACTTTCTCTTCCGTGAATAAAGAATTAAGTCCTTTGAAACCTCAGAAGATTGTTTTGATTGTTTGACAGCTGGGACATCCTTTGATTCCAATGCACATATCTTCATTTTCAGCTGTTCAATCTCTTCATCTTTTTGCTTGATCATTTCAGTCTTTTCACAAAAAGATTCATTTATTAGATCCACTTTTGTTGCCAGCTTTTCCTTCTCAATCTTCTCATACTTTACACATTCTTGTAATTCTGTTCATGTTGAAGCAGAGCATCAATCACTTCATTATTACTTTGTGCATCAGTTCTAAGCCTTTTCAGTCTGGCTTCTTGCTTCATCAGCTCTTCATCTTTCCCTTTGATTATCCCTTTTAGCTCTTGGATCTTTGTTTTCTTTTATTTGATTTGAGCACCAACTTATTGTACTCAGCAACCAAATAGCTTTTGCTCACAGGGATGTCTTTATCACTCAGATCATCTTCTTGATAAGCAATCACATCCACTTCCTTCTCTTTTTGCTCCTTTTCAGCCTCTGACTCAATCTTGTTTTCCTCAGTAGCAGCTACATCAGCTGAACTGGAACAATGTTCACTCACTCCTTCATTGGGTTTAAGTTGTTGCGGATGCATGTGTTGTTGATCAGAAATGGTGACACTGGTATAGTGTGATCATATAGCACTTGGTCCTCAGAGTTGGTGACAGAAACAGGAATGGTACTAGCTTGAGACATCAACTCAGTCTCACCAGAGTGAACAGAAATTTGAGACTGAGTTATGTCCACAGGCTCAGTGTTAGCACTTTCTGGGGATGTAAGTTTACGAGTTGGTGGGAGTGGATGAATAGGAGATATGGTTTGGAAGGGTGAGAAAGGTTGTGTGTTATTTGAGGCTGGGAGAGAAACTGATATGGATTTTGTTGTTCAAGACTGATAGGCTGGGTGTTTTAGGAGGAGGATGACAACTGTTGTGGTGACACATGTTGTTGAATGGGTGAGGTAGGATCAGTGTTTATGCTGATTGGTGATTGATGTTGATTAGGGAATGTTTGGTTTGGTGAGTGTGAGGCTTGATCAGATCTAGCAGATGATTCTTCTTCCTGATCTATCCATACTAGTTCTTATGGAATGTCGGCATTAACATCCACCACATGAGCAAACATTGGCATGTCTTCTCCTTGATACGTTCCACTGATTTTGTTCAGCATTAATAATCAATTGCAGAAACCTTGGGAACATATACATCTTGTCGGACCTTTGCAATTTCACTTGGTCGCATAGACAGTTGAGGATGTATTTGGAGTAGTTGTAAGTTCTTCCTTCAAATATCCCATTGATTCCTGATGAGATGTGCCTTGAGAACCTATCAAGACCCGACTTCCTGTTTGAGATGCATTTCAGATAAGTATGACACAGGAATCGATAGGGCTTGCATACCTCCCCTTCTTGATTTCAAGCTTGTCGTAATCACCATCATAGCCCATCAGATGAAAGACCTTTTCGCGTTCGCCCAACTCAAGTGAAATTCTAATTGTTTGTTCATCTATCCTAATTCTCTCAGTCAGGATTTCAGCAACAATCACTTCGTCATCTCCAGCTTGTTCTACTCGTGCCGAATTCCAGAAATCAACAATGTGTGATTGAAGAATCACAGGCTTAGCCGTCAGGGCATAGAGCAGCCTGGATCGTCGAAGATATCTAATGATGTCTCGACATCCTTCGGATGAAGGATCATCCGCATTAAGGAATGCACACACATTGTGCTCTTTTGCAAATCTGTTTGACATCTGAAAATAAGAACAATGATAAGCATGTTAGTATCAGTGGTGCAGACATGAATACGAAGAGTTTTAATGATAATCATGAACCAAACAGTTCATTATTGATGATTATAACATGATTTACCTTCAAAACCATAGTCTGTGATCAAGATTACATGTTTGTTTTGTGGTTTGAATGTTTGTGGAAGAGGGAAAAGGGAGTACGTTTTTCTAGGTCAGAAAGTGCTCTGAAAAGTGATTAATGAATTCTTAAAATCAAAAACCTCATTTATATGCGGGCAAATTAATTTCTTTTATTAAATATGGACCCCACTTCCACTGATTCCCTTTTCGTAAACTTCATTTAATCCGGATGAATCACATCCTCCGCAGAACATCTGCGGAACCTTATCATCTACGGATGCCATAACATCTGCGGATGCCATAACATCTGCGGATGCCTTAATTGAAAATTAAATGCAACAATACTGTCGAGTACATCTTGTTCATAGATTACCATTCTATGAATATAAATTATACCCTTAATGTTACTTGCACATCCATAGTTTACCAATTCTAGGATTATGCAGGTACATTGTTACTGTTCCTTCTGCTGATGCAGAAATTTTACTGAAACTTCCGCGGATGCAGAATTTTACTTTTCTGCTGATGCAGAATTTTCACTGTTTCTTCTGCGGATATTAAAGTTTTATTGAAGCTTTAAATGTATGATTCCTATCAATTGATAGAATCATTTCTTGATGTTGGACCTTGTTGACTTTGTTTATATGACAATTGGGTACAAGTAAGCAAGTTTCTTGTATCCTGCATCAAAGTTAGTGCTCTAGTTCCAATTCCTTCAAAGTTGATTTAACAGCTTTTTATTGATTTTCATGCATTACCTACTCCCCCTAAATTTGTGATTAATGTGAAACTGTTTCATTCATCAGAAATTTGTGTTTGAGAGAAGCATGAAAAGCATATGATTGTCCAAAAGAGATGTAAACATTAAAAGCACAAGTTAAACAAAAAAATTACCAACAATTCAAGCATGCATATGTATATAGGGATCATACTATAACACAAGGCTTCTTCTGATTTTGATTTCATGAATGAGGTATTATCTGATATAACACCTGATTGCAAGTATACAGATCCACTTAAGTTCATACAGGAGAAATGTAACAACTAGGCATGCAGTTTATCATGTTTTGATGTTTGTTGATCAGTAACTATCATGTGCCCCACATTCAATTCTCATTAGAGTTTATCCTCGTAGATGAGTCAAATCATCACTTTTTCACACTTATTGACTATGTACATTAAGTTATAATTTCTATCTTGAGATATACTTGTAGTCTCATTACTGCCTTTATGATTAAGCTCTTTGAGACAATATACAGTTGATCACAAAGGATTCTTTTTGGAGCTGAATATGATCCGCATAAAGTCACCAGGTCTTTACTTTCGTAAAACAAAGGTGCTATCATCCCAGGTCTTCGTTTACACAAAACAAAGGGATAATGAAGATCATATTCTTTAATCATAAACCCAGGTCTTTGTTCACACAAAACAGAGGAATATGATTTTGCAAAGATAGAAGATTATAAAGTGTTTTACATAGTGTGCTTGGGTGAGTGATTTGATCACTTAGGATAAGACTTACTTGCTTGATCCTCAAAATGGAGATCCCATAGACAGTTGCCTATTCCTTTATGTTTAGCATGCTCTAAGTGTAGTTTCCACTCAAGATGAACCTACTTACATATCAAAGTGTTTTGTGTCAGTTTGAAGGGTAATTATGCTTCTAAAATAAGCCATGGCATAGTGTACTATCATTTCCCAAAGATATGACATGCAGAAAGAAGACATACAAATGCAATGAAACTATGTTTTTTTTAATTAAAGAAAATAAACTCCATATACAGGGACAGTCATATGCTTTTTTTGTTGAAGAAAGGTTAATCTAAGTTAATCATACCCAGAGACTCAATTAGAAAATTAAATCTAACTGAATCAAAGGCTTTAGTGAATAAATCAGCAAGCTGATTTGTTGTATCCACTTTGATTAGCTTGATCAATCCCTTTTCTGAGCAATCCCTTAGAAAATGATATCTGATTTCAATATGCTTTGTTTTGCTATGCTGAACTGGGTTAGCAGTTATAAACATAGCAGCTGAATTATCAATATGAATTGGTGTTTGAAGGAAACTGTAACCATAATCAAGTAATTGGTTTTGCAACCAAAGTACTTGAGAGCAACCAGCTGAAGCAGCTTTGTACTCAGCTTCAGCTGTGGATACAGACATATTGGTTTGCTTCTTGCACTGCCATGAAACAAGCCTTGGTCCTAGAAATTGACATCCACCAGTTGTGGATTTTCTGTTGTTGTTACATCCTCCAAAGTCACTATCTGAATATTAATAAAGGCTGAAGTCTCCATCTTTTGGATACCACAGACCTAAAGCGGGCTTTCCTTTCAAATATCTGAAAATCCTTTTCACAGCATTCAAATGGGACTCCTTTGGACCAGATTGATACCTGGCACAGACACAAACAACAAACATTATGTCAGGTCTACTTGTTGTTAAGTACATGAGTGAGCCAATCATAGATCTGTATAATCTTTGATCAACAGTTTTCCCAGTAGGATCAGGCACAATCTTGTTAATTGTTGATGCTTATGTTTTGCATGAAGATGCATCAACAAGCTTATACTTCTTCAGAATTTGATGAATGTACTTTTCTTGATTTATGAGAATACCATCTGATTTCTGATGAACTTGCAGTCCAAGAAAGAAAGTCAATTCTCTCATAGAGCTCATCTAAAACTCAGATTTCATTAACTATTCAAAGTTTTCACATAAGTTCTTGTTGGTAGATCCAAATATGATGTCATCAACATATATTTGAACCACCAAAAGATCTTGATCTTCTTTTTGGAGAAAGAGTGTTTGATCAATTGTCCCTCTTTTGTATCCATGTCTCAGCAGGAAAGATGATAATGTTTCATACCACTTCCTTGGTGCTTGATGAAGTCCATACAAAGCTTTATCAAGCTTGTATACCCTGTGAGGATATTGTGGATCTTCAAAATCAGGGGGCTGAGAGACATAAACCTCTTCATCAATCTTCCCATACAAGAATGCACACTTAACATCCATCTGATTTACAGTGAACTTCTTATAGGAAGCATATGCTAGGAATACTCTAATGGCCTCTATTCTTGCAACAGGTGCAAATACTTCATCATAGTCTATGCCTTCTTCTTGAGTGTAGTCTTGAGCAATCAATCTAGCTTTGTTCCTAATAATGATACCTCTGTCATCCAGTTTGTTCTTGAACAACCACCTTGTCCCAATTGGATATTGGCCTTCAGGAAGATCAACTAGATTCCAGACTTTCTGCTTTCTGAACTGTTGAAGCTCTTCCTGCATAGCTTCAATCCAGCTATTATCTTTAAGTGCAGTTGTAATGTTTGGAGGAACTGTTTGTGAAAGGAAACAAGAGAATAAACAGATGTTTGCTATTCCACTTTGACTTCTAGTTGTTCTTTTGGAAAGTTCTCCAATAATGTTATTAACAGAATGAGACTTATGAATTCTTGAAGATGGAGTTGGATCAACTGGAATAGATGATTCCAGATTTGTCATATTCATTAATGTAGATTGATCCAATCCAGTTTGTGAATTCATAAAGTAATTAAACTGTTGTTGATCATCATTTAGTTCATCAGCATCTGAATTTGCTACATCAGCAGGTGGTGTATCTGCTTCATTCTGACATGCATCCGCAGAAACATCTACGGATGGATCTTGAGTTATCTGTTCAGAATGATCTCCTTCTGTGGGTGCAACCTCATTTTGTTGATCATCTGAGGAATGTACATCTCCAGATGAGCCATTTTGCATATTTCCTGAAGAAGTATGATTTATAGGAACATTTGTTGCACATTTTCTGGTGGTTGACTTATGACAGTTGTTTGATTTGGTCTTGGGGGATCAGCTGATAAAGATACTTCATTTAGACTTGGAGGATTAAATGGGTAACATGTATGAGCTGAGCCTGCATTCATCAAATACCCAGTGTTAAATGATTCAGTTAAAGCATCTATATCAAATAACCAAGATGATCCTATTACAGTTGTTGTAAACATGGATTCATCAAAATAAACATTAGGAGTCTCTTCAACAATGTTATGTTCTGGAATGTAAACCCTATATCATTTAGATGTGGATGAATATCCAACAAAGAAACCATCATAGGCTTTTTCAGAAAATTTTCCCAATTGTTCTTTAGTATTAACACAGATAAGTGACACCCAAAAGCTCTAAGATATCGTATAAAGGTTTCCTTTTGAATAAGAGTTCATAAGGTGTCTTATTATGTTCTTTAACAATTAGTGTTCTATTTTGAACATTGCATGCTGTATTCACAGCCTCTGCCCAGAAGGTAATAGGCAACTGAGAATCACCAAGCATTGTTCTAGCTGCTTCAATAAGAGTTCTGTTTCTTCTTTCCGCAACTCCATTCTGCTGAGGAGTTCTTGGAGAACTAAATTGTCTAGCAATGCCTTTGGACCTGCAAAAGGAATCTAGATCAGCATTGACAAATTCAGTTCCATTGTCACTCCTAAATATTTTTACTTTTAAATCAAGTTGATTCTCAATCTTGATTACAAAGTCCATTAGTGTTTCAGATGTTTCACTCTTTTGTTTTAAGAAAAAGACCCAAGTGAATCTGGTGAAATCATCTACTACCACCAAACAATACTGCCTCTTCCCAATGCTCATGACATTGGTTGGTCCAAATAGGTCCATATGAATCACTTTGAGTGGTGTAGTATTGGTATTGATTAGTTTGGATTTATGAGACACTCTATGTTGTTTTCCCTTATAACATGAAGAACAATGATTAGCACAGTAAAACTCTTTCTTTGGTAGACCTATAACTAGGTCATTTTTCACCAATTTATTCATATTCTTCATGTTGGAATGAACAAGCCTTTTATGCCATAATTGTGAAACATCTTCTGAGAGTTTGGACAATAGACATGTTTCATGACTTGTGAGAGTTGTGTTGTTCATATCCAAAACATATGTGTTTCCTTTTCTTGGTGCTTTAAGAGGGATCCAATCTTCTGGAATTGAAAGACCTGGCTTAAGAATGTAACAATTAGTATCATCAAATAGTGTAGAATAATTTTGATCACAAATTTGAGATACACTCGACAAGTTATACTGTAGATTTTCACAGTAATTAACTTTATCAAATGTAAGAACACCATTTGTTACTACTCCTTCACCAACAATTTTACCTCCCATCTTATCTCCACCAAATGCTACATAAGAAGCATGTTTATGTTTAAAATCTTGGAGAAGTGAACAGTTTCCTGTCATATGCCTGGAACAACCACTGTCAACATACCACTTGTTGTCTGCTCTCCATAATTGTTCCTGCACATACGATGAAATCAATTAGAACTGACAACCCAAGCCTTAATTGTCTTGGGTTTCCCAGCACTATCTAAAATTTTGACTCCTCTTGAATTAATCTTGAGGATTCAGTATTAATTTCAAATCTAATAAATTCATTTTGATTGATGATGGTGAGGATGATTCTATTGTAACAGATGCAGAAGTTCTTGAAGCTTCTGTCTTGACGGTATCTTCCTTCACTTATCCTTCTTTGGTTGATGTTTTGGTTTGTAAGATGAACTTTGACTTTTGAAAGTCTCATCATCTTTTGCCATTGAGTTGGATACATATGATCCCTTTGCAAAATTATCAAAGAAAGAATCATCATTGTATGACTTCTTCTTTGACAAATCCACCCTTTTGTGAGGTGTTTTTGATTGACTTGTTGCTTGCTTCACTGACTCACTCACTTCAGAAGAGTTTCCTCCTTTGATTTAGCTTTGTCTTCTGAAGTTTCTTCTTTAGCTTGGAGTCATCTTGACTATCAGAAGATTAAGATTCTGATTTAGTCAGATCAGAATGAGACTTCTTTATGCTTTTGCTTTTGTTCTTTTTGTTTAAAAATAACATTCCTGAGTGAAATGATTATTCTTGTTACAAATAGCATAGAATTTGTTGAAGTAACAACCAGAAGTCAGATGATTGTTCATGTTGCAAATAGAGCAATAACTACTGAAATAGCAGTCAACTGTTTTGTGATTGGTCATCTCACTCCATTTGCAATATCTTTCTTCAGATTCTACTTCAGACTCTACTTTCTTTCTTTCCTGTTTAGCTTAGAAGTTTGTTTCCTCTTTTGATTATTTTTGTTCTGCTTTAATGCAGCATTAGTTGAATCTTCCTTGTTCTTTGTTGACTGATGATGTTTCAGATTCTTCTTGTTTAACAGCATCTGTGTTGGTTACCTCCTCCGTAGATTTGATTTTCTTCCGTAGATGTTCTGCGGATTCAGCAGACTTTGCTTTCCGCAGATATTCTACTGAAGAATTTTCGTTTAGATGAAGCTTGCTTCTTACCTTTATCTGATTTAGATAAAAGTACATATTTTGATCCGTAGCATTCAACTTCTTTATGAAGACTCAATTCTTGAAGTCCTTCATTTAACTCTTCAATCCTCTTGCAAATTGTTTTGAACATATTTCTTTGCTTTGGAGGATAATTCAGCTTTGATTCTTCAAGAACTTGGGAAGACCAGATTTCATTTTACCATTGTTACCAACCATCAGATGTTCAGCATCATGTTCCTCAGAATCATCCAGATCATCACAATCATCATAATCAAATTCTGAATTAGTTTGAGTCGAAGAGTTTGTTTTAGAAGATTTAGCTTCAACCATCTCACCTTATTATTAATTTTGTTCAAGTCTATTTCAAACTTGGTTCTTGGCAGAAAATGATTTGACAAAGTGTTTGTCATTGTTTCAAGTAAAGATGTGTAGTTATCATTATAGGTGGAGCCACAGCATTATAACCCAACCCATACCTATTCTTTGATTCAATATGAGAATTTAACAGTTTCTCATATTGCTGAGATGATAATTGAAACTTCTGAAGTTTTACTTCAGTTGATGCATGATCAGCCATTGATTTTGTTAAAGAAGTTGTTAGATGCTCAACTTGGGCTATTAAGCTGTAATTTTCAAAAACAAGTTTTCTAAATCTTTTTGCAATGAATTAATTTTGATTTGATAAACTTTATGTTCTTTAACATGAGATTCACTCAAAATAATGTTCTTTAACTTTGTCAGCCAATTGTTGAGCATGAACTCTGTAACGCTCAACTTCTTCAACACATTCTGAAGAACATAATCTGTCTTTTACCTCTTTGGCCATTTGAGGAACTTTGTTTTCCAAATTAGCCATTAATGCTTGATTTTTCCAATACTTCCTTTCTCATAATGCTCCAATCACAAGTTCCATCTTGGACTATGATCAGACCAGTCTCCTTTGAATTGCTTGGACCAGCTACTTTATTTGAAGAAGGCGGAAGAGGTGTTGCTTAACTGAGGTTGTCTATCTGATTGTGATAAGACCTCCCTTGATGTGTGTCTTACCTCAGGGTTTGTTTGTTGATTGCACTCCCTGGAAAAATGTCCATAGAGATTGCATTTGAAGCATCTCACTTTGGATTTGTCAACTCCAATCTTAGAAGTTTTACTAGCTGCTGTCAAGTTTTTTGTTGCTTCTAAGATATTGTTTTGCTCTGTAGGCAATCATTGCCATCTGCCACTGAGAGATCCATCTCTTCTACTACATCAGGATGGAATTCTTCCAGATCTTGTGGGCAGAGGTTTGTTGAAGTTAGTGAGCTCCCCCAGATAAGCTTGAAAACTAGAACTAAAAGCTACAAAAGCTGCTTTTTGTTCTTCAGAATCCAATATCATAGTTATTGGTTTAACTGATTGTTGAGAGGAGAGGCCTTTGCACTCAGTAGTATACTTCAACTCTAAAATATTCATCTCAGTAACAAGTTGCATGAACCTTGGAGTTGTTGAGGAATTGATTCACCCTCAATATGATGAAAGTTTCATATTGTGATCTAAGGGTGTCTTTCCTGATGCTTCTGATCTCATCACTCCTTCACAGAGAGTATGTAGTATCTTCCACATGGAATTTGCTGTTTTGTATTCTCACACCTGATAATATCTCTTTAGGTAAAGCTACTAGCAAACTGTAAGCTTTATATCAACTTTGACCTTTTTGACATCATCTGGTGAGAGATCTTGGTGCTTATTGGTTGATTCTATCATTATAATCCTCCGGCCCAAAGTAGGTGGGATATAAGGACCTTCAGTGATGGAATCCCACAGTCAATCATAGTGAATTCACATGATTTCTGAACTTGATTTCCAGATTTAAAATCTGCTTTTGTTTCCTACTTTGTGTTGAAATGATCCACCATGAGTACTCATTTTAAATTAAGAATTTAAACCAGGAGAATGAAATAAATCTATCCAAAACAAACTAAAACAATTTTAGTACTGATAGATCAATTGATCTAAATCAATGAGCACTTGCTCTGATACCACCTGTGAGCCCAAGGATCTCAATTCAGGAATTATCAGTATTAAAATAATTACAATTAATGACCGCGGAATAATCATTAATTGCTGTTTAATTGTATTAATTTATGGTCAAAGAACACGAACACAAATTCACAATGATATGAACACAATAATTGATTCAGTTGTATTTCATTTATATTGAGTAATGATCACAAAAGAATAATTATAAACACTATGAACGTTGATTTCTTCAATTTAATGTTGTTTTTGATGTGACGGCGGCTAGGGTTGCACATGATGTGATAATCGACAGCCGTAATATTGCTTGATCGTGTTCACCCTTGATGTGAAACCTAGGACTCATATTTATAGGTACTTGAGTCAGTTAGGAAACACCGGATCTCTTCGGATTCGCACAGCTGTCTTGTTGACGTGTTGCTTGGTTGAATTTGTCAAATTCATACATGTCTTCATCTTCCGTAGGAGCTTTGTCTTCCGTAGGAACCTTTACTCTTCCCAGGAACATTTACTCTTCCGCAGGAACTTTACTCTTCTGCAGAATATTGTCTTCCGTTGGAGTCTTCACTTCACATGCAATCCTTATCCTCCGTAGGGATCAAGTAATCCTTGGTGGTGATGTTTATCCGCAGATAATCTTTGAATGCTGGTGTTATAGAAACACTATTACGGAAGAACACAAATGTTCATCCGTAGATGTTTCTTACACTTAGCGATTTCAAAGATCAACCAAGTATAATGATTTTGCCTGATCTACAAAAAGCAACACGATATAAATGGGTTAACCTATATACTCAATGCATATATACACATATACTGATAAACATTTACAATCATTTATTACAGGAATTGATTAAAGTTCTAAGCCTACACAAATTGATCTAGACCTATTATTCCTAGATCTAACATTAACAGTTGCTGTTCCTTCAAAATACTACAACATTCTTCAACCTGGTGTTGTATGGATCACCTGATGATTTTGAGGTTCATCAAGTGATTCACTTGTTGAAGCTTCACTATTTCTTGAGATAGTTACACATATGATTTGTGAATGTTGAAGTTTGTTGTCTTTAGCTCTTGGAGATTTGGAAGAGGTCTGGGTAGCTCAAATAGGACTAGCATCAGCATCAGTATCACCTTAAGCACCTGTTCTAACTGAAACATTCTCACAAGATGATTTAGAATATTTGTAAACAATTCTATGTTAAGATAAATCAGGTCCATTCCCCTAACACAAGGAGTGTGCTCATTAACAACTATATGGATGACTCCTCAATTGTTGATTCTTAATATTGTATACTCTATAAGCTTGGAGCTAGAAGAGTATCCAACAAAAATAACATCATCTGACTTCTCAGCAAACTTTGCTAAGTTATCTTTTGTGTTAAGTATGGTACACCTGCTGCCAAAGGACCTTAGAAAACCAATGAACGGTGGTGTCTTGTTCCATGACTCATAAGGGGTTTTTCCATGGGCTTAACTACAAGAACTCTGTTCTGCACATAACATGCAGTGCTGACTGCATCTGCCCAGAAGTTAGAGGAAGTTTTGAATCACTAACATATTTGAGCAGCCTCAATAAGTGTCCTGTTCCTCCTCTCACCAACACACGTTTTGGTTGAGGAGTTCTGGGAGCACTATATTGTCTAAATCCCTTTTGAGTCACAGAATGAGTCAAGAACAAAGTTCTTAACTCAGTCCCTTGATAACTTCTAATAATTTTAACCTTATGATCAATTTGATTTTATTTTAAGTAAAGATTTCAAAGTTTTAGTTGTTTCATCTTTAGTTCTTAAAAAGATACCCATGTGAATCTTGTAAAATCATCAACTATCACAAGGCAGTATGATTTCCTCCAAGCTCATTATACTTGGTGGGACAAAAGAGATCCATGTGCAATAAGTGTAATGGAATAGTGATAGAGTTGACACTTTGGATTTATGAGATGTCCTGTGTTGTTTCCCTTTCAGGCAGGCACACAGTTATCTTTGCAGAAAATCTCATTTTTAAGGCAACCATGTACCAAGTTATTTTAGCTAATTTCTTCATTGTCTTAAAATTTACATACATATACGTTTATGCCATAGTGTTGATTCCTCACTATCAGCTTTGGAAGAAAACATGATACTCACCCATAGGAGAAGCATTGTTCATATCTACTTGTACATATCCCCTTTCCTAGGAGATCTAAGAATCACCAATTCCGGAGGAATTGTCATCCCTGGTTTGAGGATAATGCACTCGTGAAAGCAGTTGATGCTTTTGGTCACAGAACTGAGAAACACTTAACAGATTGTGTTCAGCTGTTTGACAAAGTGAACTTTGTCAATGTTTAATCTACCATGGATATACTTCCTCTGCCAGAAATATATCCTTCGGTCTCACCTCCAAATTGGACAGCCCCTCATCAAGTTTTGGAATTGTTGAAGGAGAGATCTGTTCCCTGTCATGTGCCTGGAGCATCCACTATCTACAATCCAGACATGGTTGTCTTGTCAAATGGATGTCCCTGCACATAAGAGAGATTGTTAGTTTTGTTTGGAAGCCCATAGTTCTGGAATTGTTGAAGGAGAGATCTGTTCCCTGTCATGTGCCTGGAGCATCCACTATCTACAATCCAGACATTGTTGTTCTTGTCAAATGGATGTCCTGCACATAAGATGAGATTGTTAGTTTTGTTTGGAAGCCCAAGCCTTGCTGGTCTTGGGCTCTTCGAAAGATGATGACATATGAACCAAAAGATAGCATAGGGTTCAATAGAGGTCGTTGAAAAAGGTTTGGGCTGCAGCATCCTCCTTGATTCCAATCCATCCTGGTTGATCTTTGAGGATGAGCTTGTTGAGGCTATTGCAGCATGGACTCTTCCGAAGCTTCTTTTTTTCGGAAGAAGCCTTCACCACCTTTTCTTCCGAAGTAATCTTCTTCTGGGTTGGTTTCAGGGAAGCTTTCTTGTTCTTCCCAACCATTGAAGCTTTGACTTCCGAAGCCATTTTCCCTTCGGAAGAAGTTCTTCTTCCGAAAGCAACTTGGCTTCCGAGACCAACTTTCCCTTTTTCATCACTTGGACCATTTGAAACGGTCCAAATGTGAAACCTTCCTTGACTCCTTCTTTTCTAACATTATTTGCATAATGTGTGCTTGCTGGATTGTAGTAACAATCTTTTGCATATGGTTATGCAGACCACACATTGCATGCGATGTTCTTTTGGGAATTTAAAGGTTGATGTTTCTTGGGCTTTTTTCTTCTCTACAACTTTTCCTTTCAATTCTGATCCTTTGATAGGACAAGAGTGTTGGTATTACAATTCTTTCCTGAATTCTGATCCTTGATAGGACAGAGTATTACAATTCTTTCCTGAATTAGAGGTACCTAACACTTGAAATCCAGCTGAGATAAAGACACCTTTTTACTTTGGGTCGATCTTTAGCCTAGACTCAGCAACTTTCTTGGCAATCTTTCTAGCAGCTTTAGCTCTGCTTCTTCTTGCCTTGGTGGTTAGGATTTGATCTTCACAGGTGGAGAGGGGTGCATTTACCTGTTTCTTCCCTGTGATGTCCACTATTGTTGCATCCTCCTTCAATTCTAGTGAGGAAGGGTCAGTAGTTGGAACCTTTTGCTCCTCAGTACCACATCTAGGTGGTCTAATAGACTCATAAGAGTGTGGTGGAGCGATTTCATTGGTTCCCAACCCTCCTTTGTTTTTGATAAAAACATTTTGGAATGGGAGGATGATGCAAGAATAGCTTGGAAGTTTTGCTCAGCAATAGCTTGCTTCCTGGCCTGAGCCTCAGCAGTGACAAGCTGGGCTTGAGCTTCAGACAGCTTGGATATCAGATCTTTGATTTGAGTCTTATAGTTGGTTTGTTCATGTTTTAAAGAGAAACAGCTTTCTCTAATCCTCAATTTTCTTTTGATAGTCAGATTAAGCTCTTTTAAAGTCAGATTTTAAGACATTTAAAGACTCACATCAGATCTGATTTCCATATTGTAATCCTTGTAAAGTTTAACTTTAGCAATACAGGCTGGAGTGCAAAGATGTCCATATACCTGAGCATCATCTGTTCCGGCCATAAGGGCTTAAGCAGGAGTCACATCCTGTACCATGAAGCTCCAGTCAACATCTTGAGCTATTGTAGCTGTTTCAGTTGTCTTTTCTTTAGACTTCGAGGTTGAGGGATGTGTGGAGGCCTGTGGGGTTCCCGGGTTGTTTTTGGGAGCCTTGCATTCCCTGGCAAAGTGACCCAGTTGGTTGCAGTTGTAGCACCTTGCCTTGGTCATGTCAAACCCAAACTTGCTGTTGACAGGGTTTTGAGGGAATTGCCTTCCAGTTCTCTTGAAGAACTTCTTCGCTCTATAAGTTAAAAGAGCCATCTGTTGGACAATGTCCATATACTCTAGATCATCTGGACTGAAGCACTCAAGATCATCAAAGCAATATTGAAAATTACCAGAGTGTCCACTTCCAGAGACAAAGGCACAACTATCCTGAAAGGAGTTGTGTTTGTTGATACATGTGTCCCTAGATTCTGAGCTGAATGTAATATCTTTTTAATGTCTTGATTATATGTAATTGAACGTTTATTAATGAAATACATTTAGCTGTTTATGTTATAATGTTTATATATTTCATTAATGGGTTGTGTAATGATTAATTATATAGGTTTGTGGTTGTTTGAATTGATATGCATAATGTTGTAATGATTAACACATTCAAACTTAACATGATGAAGTTATCATGCGAATGGGCCATGCCAATGGACCATACGCATGAAAACTTCATGCGAATGGCTCAGTCACACGACTGAACCATGAGACTGGATCAGTCGGAAGACTGAAGCATGAGATTGAACCAGTCGTACGATTGAAGTCTCAGTCGTGCGTATGGATCAACCGCATAGCTCAATCGCACGACTGAACCATGTGAATGGTTCAGTCGCCCGAATGAGAAACCCTTACCTATAAATACCACCTAGTTCATGGAAAAACGTAACACTTCGAATATTGATAACCCTAGTCGACCCAGAGCACCCTGTTCGTCAATTCCAACTTCATAGAATGTCTGAAATCATTCTAGTCCATTCTTAACGTTTTCTAATCGTTAGGATTCATCCTGATTACGTTCTCCCTGATTGGATCACCAATCAAATAGGATTCCGCACTATTTGATCCGGTATAACAAAGAATCAGTTAGTACTCCGTCCGTACACGGTCCTAACAAGTGGTATCAGAGCTTTGGCTCTTGATTCTTTGTTGATTCAATCAAGTTTTGTTAAAGTCCACGTTTTTCGCGAAAAGATCCAATCTTTCTGCCCAAACCGAGTCTTTACGTGTGCATGTTCTGCAAAATCAGTGTTTTTCGACTTTCAGCCGTCTACGGTGTCACAAAACACGTTTTAGGTCAAAAGTGTGAAAAATTTCGATTTCTGCAGTCTCAGTCGCACGATTATCTCAATCGTACGACTGAAGTCCAGTCGCCCATTCATTCGGCCGATTGAGTCAATCGCTTCGTCCAATCGCCCGAGTGAGTCAATCGCCCAGTTCTGTTGCCCAGTTGAGTCGTTCGGTCTGTTCAGTCGGCTAAGTCTCTCAGTCGTCTGTTCAATCGTACGTTTGAGTCCAATCGTATACAGCTAGTGTCGGTCGCATCCCAGTCACACTCCCCAATCGCATTAGCAGTTTCATTCACAAGTTAAAGTTATAACATAATGGACTCAGAAAACTTTGCAATGTCAGCTGGAAAGGACTCAAGGATACAGAACCTGCTTTTACGGGAAAATGAGATAGGGAACCATAACAAGCCACCTAAGCTATTGACAATAGATGAATTTCCACAATGGAGACAACGTTTTGAGATTCATCCAAATGGAGTGGACCCGAACTTATGGAACTCTATTGAGACTGGTTATAACATGCCCGTGGGAGCTGATGGTGTTCCTTTGACTTTAAGTGGACTCACTGATATATAGAAGGTTGCCTACAATGCCGAAAAGAAGGCATATGCTCTTTTGACCCAGTCTATTCCCAAGGCAATTTTTCACCAATACTCAGAGCACAAGCAAAGTAAAAAGTTGATGAAAGCTCTTGAGAAGAGGTATGATGGGAATTCTACTCTAAAGTCCCTAAAGGGTAAAGCGTTAAAGAAGGAATTTGACAACTTCTCTGCAATTGGGAATGAAAGCTTGGATGAAATTATCGATCGCTTCTATCACTTGATGAGTGAACTTCACACTCATGGAGTAAAGACGTCAATGGAAGACAAAGTTTCAAGCTTGGCAGATGGTCTACTTGAAAAATGGCATTCGTTCATTTCCACTATGCGACACAACTCAGTTTTAGAGACCTTGGATATTAATAACTTTATTCTAAAACTGAGAGAGGAAGAAGTGCGTCACCAGTACAGGACGAAAAGAGCAGCGTATACTCAAGACCCATCACTCTACAATGTAACTCCTACTTCCACTCCTGCTACAAAGTCTTCTGGAGCACCTCTGCAAACAGCATTTGTGTCCAATGCATCATCATCTACGAATCAAGGCTCATCATCTACAAATGAGTCTCATGGTGCTTCTGGGTTCTACAAAGTCCAATTGTTACTCAATCTGCTAAGTTGATGACAGAAAATTTGGGAAAAGTAACAGTGGAGGTTGCTAAAGAGCACATGGATCTACTTGCTGCAGTTGTGCACTCTTATGATGGTCTGGTGGCGGATAAGATTGGAATTGCCACCTTGCTGATTAAGACTACGAGCAAGTAGATGAAAACGAGCTTGAAAGGATGGATATCATGTGGGCTCTTGCAAGTGCTGTCCGGAGAGCCAAGAAGTTTATGAAGAAAACAGGGCAGAATCTCGTGGCCACTAAAGATACAACCTTTGGTTTTGACAAGTCAAAAGTCACGTGTTTCAACTGTGGAGAAAAGGGTCATTTCAAAAGAGAATGCGTGAAGCTAAAAAGACTAGGAACGGGAATCCATTCTCCTCGTTTAATAGGCAAGATAAATACAAGAAGCCAGCATCCACAGGAAATGATTCTAAAGCTATGGTAGCACAAGGAGATGAAGGACAGGACTGGTCCTTTCGATTCTTATCTGATGGTGAAGCGAACATAGCTTCTGTGGAAGACTTGAACGAAGACTCAGCGAGTGAGGGGGAGAGCTCAGCTGATGTTGATACTGCTGACTTGGAAGAGACGTTTGATGCAGTGAATGAAATTGTCAAGAATGAGCTGAATTCAGAATCTGAAGCTCAACCTACGTCTCAGAATGCTTTCATGGCTGGAACGTCCACAGCTGCATAGGTACAATCTTAGGATGAATTATTCGCTAAACATGCTTGTGCTGATTGTGATAAATTTAGAGAAAGCATTGACTTAAATTTGCTAGGTTATTAGAACACAATGATAACTTAGTAAATGACTTAAAACTGTGCTCAGAAGCTAATCGAGTGTTAAAACAGAATGAGAGCAGTTATAAGGAAAATATCGATGCTTTAAATAAACAATTAAAGGAAACTGAAGTTGTTGTGTTTAACCCAGAAAATGACATTAAATTCTACTTAAAGACCATTGAAGAGACTAAAAAAGACAAAGCGGTTTTACAAGTACAAAATGAGTCATTGAAACAAAAACTACATAGTTTAGCGAGTTCCTCGCACATTTTGAAAAACTTGGTTAAAGAACGCAACAATGGGGAGGGCTTGGGTTAAAGTTGTTCCACCACCACATGAGATCCTGTTGAACACTAAACAACGTCCAATAAATAATAATCCAATTAAGGATCATGTGGTGACAACTCCTTTGGTTAGTGATCCGGACACAGCAGTTAAATCTGCTTCTTCGGATGATGTTCAGAAAACCTCAGCATCGAGAAATATCACTGCTGAGAAACGGGTGGAAAAGAATGTCCAAACATCTTTGGGTTGGATTCAAAGTCTAATAACACACAATCCAAGATGTCTAAAACCACTCACGTTAAATCAGTTAAAAGAGATAATATTCAGCCACATAGACAAATAAACCAAAATGTTAAACAAGTTAAGTTTGTCAAAGAAGGTGAATGTTCAAAGACTGAGACCAAAAAGCCCATTCCTGAGGTCTACTCACCGCCCCACAAGAGATCTTCTAGCCCCGATGAATGGAGATCCTGCTATACTTATGGACAGCGCGGTCACATTTCAACACATTGTCCTCGCTATCAGACTCCAAGAATTAAGGTGGAGCTGAACAACAAAGTTAATTTAGATTCAAAACAGCGATCTAAGACTCCTATTAGATCGAAAACACCTACTAGGTCTAAAACACCTTCTCGGTCGTTTTTGTCTCCTCCACGCCAAAGGCAGCACAAACAAGTCATTGACAAGTCTGTGATGCCAGCGGCAAGACCTGTTTCTGAATCTAAACCATATTCTCAAACTGTGAATCAGTCTAAGGTTTACCACAAACAATCCTTTCACAGGGATGGTTTGTGGAAAGCCAAAACAACTGATGAGTCTGAAAGTAAGGACAAGTTGAACGTTGAAATTCCATCCACTGATAAAGGCCAGTGGGTCGAATTCATGATGGTTGATTCCTCTGGGAAGCCCAAGCCAGTCAAGGCTTGGGTCCCCCTCCTTAACTGATTATTTTCTCTTATGTGCAGGTTGTCCGCTATAGTGCGTCTTTAAATACATGGATCGTAGATAGCGGAGCTTCCAGGCACATGACAGGAAATAGGTCCCTCCTTTTCAATGTCAAACAAATTAAAGGGGGACACGTTTCCTTTGCTGGTAACAAAGGAGGATACATTACTGCTCAAGGAGAAGTAGGTAATGAAAAGGTAAAGTTCGACAAAGTCATCTTTGTTCAGCAATTAGAAAACAATCTGCTTTCTGTGTCTCAGATTTGTGACAAGGGATTCAAAGTCATGTTTGATAATCGCAAATGTTACATTCTGAAGAAAGAAATGGATATTCCAGAGGAACAAGTATTAATGTCAGCATCTAGATATAATGACTTATATGTTCTAGATATGTCAAATGCCTCTACTAGTTCTTCTACTGTTCAATGTTTCTTGTCTAAAGCTACAGAGAAGGATTCCATTTCGTGGCACAGAAGAATGGGACACATTAATCATAGGAAGATGAATCATCTGATTCATAACAACTTAGTTGATGGAGTTCCTGTCAAGAATTTCCAGCTTCCTGATTTCTGTGTCTCATGCAAGAAAGGCAAGCAGACCAGGAAATCTCACAAGACCAAGAAAGTTAATTCTATAGAGATGCCCCTGGAGTTGCTACACATGGATCTCTTTGGTCCAGTTAGCACAAAAATTATCGCAGGAGACTGGTACTGCTTTGTAGTCACAGATGACTACTCAAGATTCACCTGGGTGATGTTTCTGAAAGCTAAATCAGAAACATTTGAATCCTTCAAGGTACTCGTCACGACACTGGAGTCACTCTACAACCTGAAGGTAAGAAGATTCGTTCTGACAATGGCACAGAGTTCAAGAATCAGTGGATGGATGCTTTTTGCAAGGAAAAGGGGATTGTTCATCAGTTCACTTCAGCATACACGCCACAGATGAATGGAGTTGCAGAACGAAGAATCGAAGCTTGATCGAGACTGCGCAAACCATGTTAGCTGATTCTAAGCTTCCGGTCCAGTTCTGGAATGAGGCGGTTGCCAATGCTTGCTACACACTTAACCGTGTGTTAGTAGTCAAAAGGCATGGCAAGACTTGCTATGAGTTGCTTCAGAAGCGCAAGCCTAACTTGGAGTATCTGGAACCTTTTGGAGCTCCTTGTACACTGTTGAAGAAGACTCAGGATGGCAAGTTCAGTGAGAAAGCTGATCAAGGAATATTCTTAGGATACAGCATACCAGACAAACGAGTTTACAATAATTCGACAGGTCAGGTAGAAGTGTGGTGCAACGTAGATGTTCAGAGATACACCACCCCCCTGCTGGAAAAGGTCCATCATCATTCTTCGATTATGATGGCTTTTTCAAATCCTTTAATCTTCCTCAGGTTGAGTCAGATGATGAAGTTGCTACCCAGATGATGTATGATGTACTCAACACACCGAATCTGGACTCAAGTAACATCACACCTGCAAGCGGTGCCTCAAGTTCTTCGACTCCTGCTCAAGACGAGAGTGATGACTCATCAGGTGATGAAGAAGCAGCTGAACCAGACCCTGATCACAATGTTAATCAACAAAGTGGGTCATCAGCTGCTGAACCAGCATTGGGAAATCCGGATACTGAACCTGTAGTCACCAATCTTGACTCTGAGGTTGTGGTTCCTTCCACAACAGTGACTAGGATCAGTGTGAATCATCCCCCCATGGCTATAATTGGGGATATTCAATCCGGTGTGCAGACGCGAAATCAGCTGTACTCTGCTGATTACGCTGCGGTCATGGAGAAGGGTTATGTCAATGACGGGGCTTACTCATGTTTTGTTTCACAAATCGAGCCTAAATACGTCAGTGACGCCCTGAAAGATGAGGCCTGGGTCAATGCTATGCAAGAAGAGCTACTCCAGTTCCAGAAACTTAGAGTCTGGACCCTCCTTGACAGGCCAAAGGGAGTTAAAGTGATTGGTACCAAATGGGGTACTAAAGTGCAAAAAGGATGACCAAGGTGTTGTTATCAGAAACAAGGCACGCTTGGTTGTTCAGGGATTTAGACAAGTCGAGGGGATCGACTACAATGAAGTGTTTGCACCAGTGGCAAGAATGGAAGCAATTCGGATCTTCCTTGCCTATGCATCGTTTATGAAGATCAAAGTCTATCAGTTGGATGTGAAGAGTGCATTCCTTCATGGGGAAATCCATGAAGAGGTCTATGTCAGTCAACCCGAAGGATTTGAGGATCCGTATCATCGGGACAGAGTCTACAAGCTGGATAAGGCTCTGTATGGGCTACATCAAGCTCCTCGAGCTTGGTATGAGAAGCTCTCCACCCATCTGTTGAAACACGGTTTTCGCGGGGGTGTCATTGACTGTACATTATTCATCAAGGAAAAGGATGGTGATTTGCTTATGGTGCAGATCTACGTGGATGACATCATCTTCGGGTCTAGAAATGAAGCATTGTGCAAAGAGTTCGAATCTGTGATGAAGGCAGAGTTTGAAATGAGTGCAATGGAAGAAATGAAGTTCTTCCTAGGATTACAGGTGGATCAAACACCAACCGGTATTTTCCTACATCAGACCAAGTATGTCAGCGATATTCTGAGTCGGTTTGATATGGAGAATGTTTCCACTGCCGGTAACCCTCTCGTCACAAATCATGATGTGGCTCCTGATGAGAATGGGGATTTGGTGGATGCCACTATGTATCGTGGGATGATCGGATCTCTTATGTACCTCACTGCCTCGCGTCCAGATATTATGTATGCCACATGTTTATGTTCTAGATATCAAGCGAAGCCAAAAGTGAATCACCTGATTGGTGTGAAAAGGATTTTTCGTTATCTGAAGGGCACTCCAACACTGGGGTTGTGGTATCCTCATGATGATGACTTTGAACTTACTGCATACAGTGATTCAGACTATGGTGGCTGCAAGATGAACTTCAAGTCTACATCAGCAGGGTGTCAGTTCTTTGGAAGGAGATTAGTCGCGTGGCAATGCAAGAAGCAGACCTCGGTTGCTTTATCAACCTGTGAAGCTGAATATGTTGCTGCTGCAAGTTGCTGCTTTTAGATTATCTGGATCCAACAGCAAATGCGCGACTACGGTTTGAAATTTTCTAACGCTCCTATTTATATTGATAATTCTGCTGCCATAGCTGTTACTAAAAATCCTGTTCAACATCCGAAAACCAAACACATCGGCATTAAATATCATTTCATACGCGATTGCTATGAAAAACAATTGATTGATGTGATTAAAATTAACACGGATTTTCAGCGCGCTGACCTCTACACCAAATTATTTGATAAACCTAGATTTTTCTATCTGCTAGAGGTCAACGGCGTTAAAAAGAAAAGTGATGTGATTGAGGAAGAAGCACATACATAGTCCGACTCGTATTTATGTGTTTATTTTCTGTTAATTTTATTTTATTTTTATTTTTTATTTTTCTTGTTATATAAAATCCAAAAACACAAAAAGATTTTCTGTTTTAGTATTTTAGGGGGAGATTTATTATTTCAGTATGTCATTTACTTAAAAAAAAAAGGGGGGGAAGGTAAGCAAAGCTGAAAAGGCATAGACAAAAAGAAGACAGGGAATGTGACTCAACAATATGGAAGATGATAGTACACAGGCATCGAGTTAATTGGAACACAAAAGGATTTTCAGTTCTGCAAAGTTTATTATATCACAGAAAAATTATAAATCTAAGAAGTCTATGTTTAACAAAATGGGAAGATGATAGTACGCTTGGTTGGTATTGTAACTACACGGAGAAAGCTGATCTAGGGAGGTGCTAGTTCACTATACGATGTGTCTGTAGATTCAACATAATAGACGAGTAGACGTCATTGGTAAACTTAATCTAAACTAAACGGTTCAATCAACTGTGGGTTCCCATCTTATCACTAGTTAACACAATCAGCCATTTTCGATAAGGGACAACGAGCAAATAAACGCCACCAAAGGTGCGCGTGTGACTGCAAAAAGAGCAAAAGAAAAAATTGAATACAAGCGCAATCATACTGATAACAAAATGTTGTTGGTGCGTTATGTGAAAAAGAAAAATAAGAAATGCTCTAACAAGGAGATAGGTTGTGTGCCTCTCTGCTGTGCGATGGCACTGACCTGAGGATAAGCATAACCTACATATTCTAGAATTCATTGTTGTTTGCCGCCTCTCTGCTGTGCGATGGCACTGACCTGAGGATTGGCTTCTCTTTGAAAGCTCTAAGAATAGTCTCTTCTTGTCAAAATACCTATAGACCGCTCGAATGTCCTCTAAGGAATATTGATTACCATATAAGCTTGGGATCCACAAATGTTGGTTGAAATAATATAACTTAATTCGTTACCAATGCGTGTCAAATGTCTGTGTATGGATTTAAGTGGACAAGTATACTGACAATCGTCGTGTGTGCACTGACTGAAGTTGATAATCAAAGTACGTTACGTATCGTATCAAGCATGATTCCCAGTTAGATTTCAGAAGTCTTAGATAAGTGAGAAAGCTGTGATATGCAAGGGTTTAAAGTTCAATTCTAATCAAAGGTTCCAAGTAATGTTGTTTATGCCTGTCTGATTCCATATGAGTCTGTCCTTGATATGATGTCAATGCTAATAAGCTACACAAACTTGACCCAACAAAAACAACAAAAACATGTTCATTCTATTCGTAGTTTTAAGATTTTTCAATTTTTTAGTATAATGTGTCAATGTCGGACTGTGTGTACTGTTATCTGCTAAACATCACCAAATGTGCTTAACGTTTACTTAAACAAATTGTTTCTGAAAGGTTAAAAGGATCACGTCTGAGGTGATCGGGTGGATAAATGGATCACGTCTGAGGTGATCGGGTGGATAAATGGATCACATCTGAGGTGATCAGTGAATATGTTGTTTTAAAAGTGATCATGTCTGAGATGATCAAAAGATTATAATGTTTTATCAATTGGTTAAGAAATCTAAGGGTCGGTCCATAACTTGACAAAAATGGCTCAAGTATAGCCCAATCGCACAACTGAATCTGATCTGACCCAGTCGTACGAATGGGGTATACGATTGAACACAATCATAAGATTGAGACATGCGAATGAGCTCAATTGGCCGATTGAATGTGACCGAATAGGCCAATCATGCGAATAGACTCAATCGTACGATTGAGTTTGAGTCGGGCGAATGAGTGGAGCGAATAGGTCAAGTCGGCCGACTGAACTGAGTTCTAGTATAAATAGAACCCTCAGTCGATCGCAGACCTCATTCGCCCTAAATTCAAAATCGCATCGTTACGCTGCCCAAATTTCATTTGATCTTAAACACCTACTGTATCCGATTTCTGACGTTTTAGCATTGTTCTACAGGTATAACGTGAGTGATTGATGATGCTTACAGTCAAATGGGGTTTGAATCAGATCGAATTTGACCTAGTTCTTGAACCGACACCAACTGTGTAAAATAAACTTCCTTAATCACATAAAATGTTAAAATCAATGGATTAGGTGGTTTAGATACATGATTGCGAGTCTAATAAACATGAACTTAATGTTTAATTTAGCCATTTGATAAATCTGAGTTGGAAATGGAACAGTTTTGTCTACGATGCGACTGGTCCCCCAGAATGAACTTCAATCGCCCGATTGAAAGGGGCGACTCATTCAATCAGCCGAATGAATAATGGGAATGGGTTGAGTGTGTGATACGACTGGACTCCAGAATGAACTTCAATCGCACGATTGAAAGGGACGATTCATTCAATCGGTCGAATGAATCATGCGAATGAGTTCATTCGGTCGACTGACTCAATCGCAGGTCCAGTCTCCCAATTAGACTCAATCGCATGACACATCATCCGACTGAAATTCTGTCGCATTACTGTTCAACCGAATGAAGTCCAGTCGCACATATGACCATCCGACTGAAACCCAGTCGCACAGTGCAATCGCATGATTGAACTAAACTATTTTCTAATTTAGTCAAACTCTGTTTTACATGTTTCTAAAGTGTGTTTGCTATTGATTACAGGAATATGGCTAATAGGTGGACCATAAATCCAAAGCACAACATTTGTGCTCACTTGGATTCCACCTCGAGGAACGGTGGTGAGTTTTCATGGATCATCGACTTCTTGAGGAGATCTCGGATATACAGAGCCATATCTACACCCTGTACTCCCTATCAGTCTATCCATCAGTCATTCTGGGAGGGAGCTTCGGTAGACCGATCAGTGGAGCCCTACTGCATTCGAAGTACTATCTTCGGTAGGGAGATTGAGATTACGGCCGCTGATATCAGGAGGGTATTGGGCTTCGGAGATGATGAGACTCACCCACTCAAGCTCCACCCTCTTACAGTTCGTGGATGTTTTCTGAGGATCGGGTACTGTGGGGCTATAAACTCAGGTGTGCTGAACAAGAGCAACCTGAGCCCCCAGTACAAGTACTTGGCGCATGTCATCTGAAGTGCATCGCGTCCAGGAGGGGCGGTTTTAATGACTTGTCAGACCAGATTCAGAATGCCTACGTCGCATTGGTCCTCAACCACCCATTCAGCTTCTCCAACATGATTTTCTTGTATCTTATAGAGAACCTAGAGGCCAAGGGGAAGGAAGGGTTCTGCATGTACCCCAGATTTTTACAGCTCATATTTGATGAGAAACTGCCCGACCTTCCCAAAGACAAGAGTGATGTTGTGCCTCTGGAGATTATGGATGACACCACTCTTGGGAGGATGAAGGTTTACAGAGGCAAGCAGGTGAAGCCGGTGCTGAAGAGGTTGATTGGGCATCTGGCCCGGGCTGATTATGTTGCCCCTGGGAGACGCAAATGGCGTCATGATGACAGTGGATCTGACACTGAGGTGATAGCTATTCCATCAGATGATTCTGATGATGATGACAGTGGTGATGGTGGAGATATAGGCCCCATTCCATCTAGGGCCACTACCACTGATATCCCATCTCCACCACCCACCCACGATGGAACTGAGTCTGCTGGTTTCCATCAGGATTTTGTTCTTGGTGAGGAGGAAGAGGGGTCTGAAGAGGAGCCCTTGACACGTACTGTGGGAAGCAAGGTTGTTCCCACAGAACATGGGCTAAGGGCGGTCGGTGAAGGCCCACGAGACTCAGGAGAGATAGCCACTGATCCGAGTTATGCACCGGAGTCAGTCAGCAGGGTTGTAGGGGGAGCATCCACTTCAACGGGAACGAGGAAGAAAAGGATGGCTCAACCCCATGGTCAAAAGAAGAAGAAAAGACGTCTCACATTCGTTACAACCACCTCCACAGCCACACCATCCACCACCACAGCCACCACACCATCCACCACCACAGCAACCATATCAACCACCACCACTACTAAACCTCCACCTCATACTCACATATCTACTACCACCACCACTGTGCCCCCCACTACATCATTCCCACCTCCTCCCATATTCACCACAGCCACCACAACCCACACCATTTACCAAACACAACCCTCATCTGCACCCTCGAGCTCTGTCATACCACCAGTCTCTGTGGCTGAGCAACTTGCTGCACTGAACAGCATGGTGCTCCAGTTGCTAACCTCGGACAAGGCCAAGTCTGCTCAGATTCTACAGCTGCAAGAGCAAAGTTCTACACAAACAGCTGAGATTGAGAGATTGAGGGAGTTGACATCTTCACAAGCCCAGGTGATCACTTCACAGACTGATCAGATAACAGGCTTACTTTAACACGAGGCTGAGACTGATAAGAAGATGGAGTAGCTGGAGGCGGCTCACAAGACTCTATTGCTAAAGCTGAAAGGCAATCAGAGTGAGCCCCTCAAGATCGGGGAAGGTGATGATGAAGGTGATGATGATGATGATGATGATGATTAGGATGACGATGATGAGGATGACGACAATGATAGTGATGAAAGTGATGATGGTGACGAGAAGAAGGATGATGAGGAAGGTGAAGGAGGAGAGACAGCAGGAGATCATAGCGATGATGCAGCAGACGAGAGACGCACTAAACATCATCAAGATCAAGGACCCTCTTCGTCTGCTCCAACTGAAGAAACTCCTGAGATTCAAGATAAAAGTACTGTTTAGTTATTCATGTTTATGTATTTAACAGACTTTTGTATTTGAAATTATATAACATTTATGTAATGAATGTTTATATCTTTTGTTAGTGATTGAGCTTGATTATTTTCTAACAGATATTGTGTTTCATGTTTTAAATCAAGCAGATCCAAACTTCCAACGCGATGAATACGATGTCGAACCCCTACAGCAGGTCAAGAGTCAGTTAACAATGATCCTTGATCTGTAGGGTATTGTGAGAATATCGGTTGAGTATACCCCTGAGGAGGGTGAGATTATTCATGGCTTCACAAAGGAGCAGTTGGCTGGGATATTCAAGCTTAACACCGATGAGATTGTGAAAGATGCTCCTGAAGTCCAATTTGACAGCGATGAAGAGCTACATGATATAGATGAGATTGAGATTGAGGACATCACTGATCAACATTGTCCGAGTATATAGACACTGAAGGTCATGTCATTCCAAATTTGGATGACAACCTAGTTAGTGAGACATTTGTAACACCCGGACCTCCAAAGAGTCCGTTTAAGTTAAATAAACATGCGGAATTTGGTCCCAGAAAATTTCATTAACATTTAACTCCCAAAATATGTGTTTCGTGTCAACCGACACTCAAAAATGAAGTTTAACAATCCATTTACATACACACGTGATAGGAAGTTTCAAAATAATGTTAACGCGTTAGTTTCTACAAAAGAAACGTGTATGCAAGTCCCGTTCGATCCTTGTATGCCCTATCGATCACTTTAGCCTTCCGGTCCCGTAACACCTGAAAACACACGTTTAGACATCCATTAGTTCATAGGAACTAAGTAAGTACATTCTAACATTCATTTCGGGTCTTTACGAGGGTTTAAACGGTCTCGAAACGCATTTGAACGATAATTGACAAAAGCTGAGAACTGGGCCCTACCGTAACTTACGGTGCCACCGTAAGTTACGGTAGCCTCAGGATTTATACGGTGGTAATACACTGGCTTACGATGGCCTCAGTTCACCCAGGGACCTACCGTAACTTACGGTACCACCGTAAGCTACGGTAGACCCTGCAGCAAGGTCATTATTTTTGACCCGTTAAGGGTCGTTTCGCGTTCCCGAACCACCCCTTTCGATCCCGATTGTTCCAAGCACCTAGAAATAACATATTTTATCATATACGTGATTCCCACGGAGTTTCAACGAGTCTAACCCGACTCTTGGCAATATACCAAAATTTTTCTATTTATTTGGTATTTAATTCCTTAATTAACCCATTTATGGTTCGTTTGTTCTTTAGAGTTCCCGACCGTTCCGACAACCATGGAACCGGTCTATTATAACATATTACATATGTTTGGTGAGTTCCTAGACCCAACCCATCCCATTTGCTTATCATAACGCAAATTTTCCTTTCCATACCGAATTTGCCCCTTATAGGGTCAAATCCCATTTTAATGAGCGGTTTGCCATTCTTTCGCGAACGACCGCTTTCCTTGGCGTTACCCAACGTCCACACACATTGCGAATCGTAGGGATAACCCTTTACCCTAGTGTTCACACACGATGTGAATCACTTTAATCCGGGTTTGTCCTTTCTTCCCATTTCCATGGGACGTCACGCACGTCATGACTCGTTCTGTTCCACAACCATGTGGTATAACACTAAAGTGTCATTTTCCGTTATGTTCACGCACGTCGTGAATCATTTGTCATAGAAGCTCACATACGGTGCAAGTCAACTATTTATCCTTTTTAAACGTGGTTTTCATTTTGTTTGAGCTTATGAGCACATGGTCACACACATTGTGACTCATGCCTTTACTTTGTTATGCTCAATTTAAAGAATGTCTTACCTTGAGTCCGGAAGGTTTAAGTGGTCAATCAAACGTGTTCCTTGCCGGTTCCCTTGGATCCGCTTGCCACACCACTTCCTATTACCATTTTAAGGACCCATTTAACACATAACATTCATTTAATCACACATATGGTCTATTTGACCATTTGTCACATTTAACCTACAATCTAGGCTTTCACATTGCACATTTCTTGCAAATAAGTAGTTCATTCATGTTTTTTCATCTAATTTGGGCATTTCATCAAACACCTTATGTGCATAACTTAACATATTGGTTATTTACTAGCTTTTAAACATCATCAAGCTAATTTTACACCTAAATCACATATCACACATGTGATTCATCAATTTCAACCAAATGTTATGCACATAATCACATTTCTACAAGAATGAACATGGATTCTACAACTAGCAACTAGTTTACATGAAGAATCCTTAGTTTAACCTTCTAGTAACTAAACCCATTTCCATGGTTCATGTAAATCTTCAATTAAGGAGCAATTACACATCTAGTTACCATAATACACACATACACATGATCATCTAGCACTATAACACTAGGGTTTCATGTTTAAACCACCAATTTCTACACCCATCATGTGGGTGACGATTTTACCACCTCAAGAACATCAAATAACACTTACTTGTAGCTCTTGATAAGATGAAGAATGATTTCTAGGGCTCAATTTCGGATCTTGCACTTGAATCACCAACAATTTGAGAAATGAGATGACAAAAACCCTTTTCTCCTCTTCTCTTGTGTGAAACGTGAGTGAGTAAGACAATGCTCACCAAATGTATGGCAAGCCATACATATCCATGTTTAGGTTTCATCAATTGGCAAGATCCACCCCTCTAGTATCATTTTTCATGTTTCCACCACTATTAACTAACTAGTAAATCTTCTAGTTAAGTCTTAAATATTTACAATATTTAACACATGATACATTAATTGTATTTTAATTACATAATACGAAATTCGGGTCGTTACAAGTCTCTCCCTCTAAAGAGAGTTTCGTCCCCGAAACTTTACATACTAATCAAATAGATGAGGATAAGACTTCCTCATTTCATCTTCCGATTCCCAAGTGGCATCGGATCCCTTACGATTCTTCCATTGCACCTTCACCTGATTGAGTGTCTTGTTTCTCAGTTGCTTGACCTTTCTATCCAAGATAGCCACCGGCTTCTCGATATAGTTCAATCTGTCATCAACTTCCAAATCCTCGTACGGGACATAGGCCGACTCGTCAGCCAAACACTTCCTCAAGTAAGATACATGGAACGTGTTGTGAATTCCTTGAAGCTCTTCCGGCAATTCCAGCCGATAAGCAACTTTACCTACACGTGCGATGATTTTAAATGGCCCGATAAACCTCGGACTCAACTTTCCCCGCTTCCGGAATCGTATAATACCCTTCCATGGGGAAACCTTTAACAAAACCAAATCGCCCACCTCAAACTCGATGGGTCGTCTACGCTTATCCGCGTAAGCTTTCTGACGGTCTTGCGCCGCCTTCATGCGAGCACGGATTTGCTTAATCTTTTCATCCGTATTCATTATCGTATCGTGGCCCGCGAGTTCCCGCGGACCAATTTCTCCCCAACAAATGGGAGTTCGGCATTTTCTTCCATATAAAGCTTCATACGGAGGCATCTCGATGGTGGAGTGGTAGCTATTATTGTAAGAAAATTCCGCCAAAGGCAAATACTCATCCCAACTACCCCCAAAGTCAAGAACACACGCTCGTAGCATATCTTCTAATGTTTGAATGGTTCTTTCACTTTGTCCGTCGGTTTGGGGATGGTATGACGTGCTTAGCAATAGCTTTGTCCCCATCTCCGCTTGAAATTTCCTCCAAAACTTGGAAGTAAACCGTGTGTCTCTATCGGACACAATCGACACGGGCACCCCGTGTCGTGACACTATTTCGTTCACGTAAACCTCCGCCATTTTCTCCGAATTGTAAGTCTCACGAATAGGAAGGAAATGAGCGCTCTTGGTCAATCGATCGACAACAACCCATATCGCATCGTACCCTTTCTTCGTTCTTGGAAGTTTAGTAATCAAATCCATTGTTAACTTTTCCCATTTCCATTCCGGAATATCCAACGGTTGCAATTCACCATGAGGTTTTTGATGTTCCGCCTTCACTTGCAAACAAGTTAAGCATTTCTCCACGTATTTGACAATATCGCGTTTCATGCCCGGCCACCAATAGTTAACCCGAAGGTCTCTATACATCTTAGTCGCTCCCGGGTGAATTGAATACTTGGATTTATGGGCTTCATCCAATAGATCATTCTTCAAGGTACAAGTAGGTGGTATCCAAACCCGACCCCATCTTGTTTTCAATCCCTGACTATCATCTTCCAAGTTTTGAGTTTGACCTTTGATTCGATTTTTCTTCAAATTTTCTTCCTTTAGCGCTTCAGTTTGTGCTTCCTTGATTCGTTCAACCACTTCGGATATAACGGTTATCTTCATTGCGGTTATTTTGATAGGAGTATGATCCTCCTTTCGACTCAAGGCGTCAGCCACGACATTGGCCTTTCCCGGATGATATAGGATTTCACAATCATAATCCTTTAGCAATTCCACCCACCGCCTTTGTCTCATGTTTAACTCCTTTTGCGTAAAGAAGTACTTTAAACTCTTATGGTCCGTGTAAATCGTACACTTTACACCATATAGATAATGCCTCCAAATCTTTAACGCGAACACCACCGCGGCTAGTTCAAGATCTTGGGTTGGGTAGTTCCTTTCATGCACCTTTAGTTGTCTCGAGGCATAAGCAATCACCTTGCCCCTTTGCATTAGAACACAACCCAAACCGGAGTAGGAAGCATCCGAGTATACCACAAAATCGTCGGTTCCCTCGGGTAAAGACAAAACCGGAGCTTGAGTCAATTTCGACTTTAACTCTTGAAAGGCTTTCTCTTGCTCTTCACCCCATAGGAACTTCACCTCTTTCTTGGTAAGCTTGGTTAAAGGAGAAGCAATCTTAGCAAAGTCTTGAATGAATCTCCGATAATATCCGGCTAACCCAAGAAAGCTTCAAATCTCTGTGGGAGTCTTGGGTGGACTCCATTTGGTCACCGCGTGAATCTTTGTGGGGTCTACGTGTATACCCTCCGAGTTTACCACATGACCCAAGAATTGTACCTCTCGCAACCAAAAGGCACACTTGGAGAATTTTGCGAACAATTTCTCCCGACGAAGCGTTTCGAGAACTTCACGCAAGTGACAAGCATGATCACCTTCATTTTTAGAATAAATAAGGATATCATCTATGAATACAATGACAGATCGGTCTAACATGGGTCGGCACACCCTATTCATCAAATCCATGAATGCTGCCGGGGCGTTTGTCAACCCGAAAGACATCACAAGGAACTCATAATGCCCGTATCTAGTACGAAATGCCGTCTTGGGGATGTCTTCTTCCCTTACCTTCAACTGATGATAACCCGACCGTAAGTCGATTTTCGAAAACCACGATGCACCTTGCAACTGATCGAATAGGTCATCAATCCTAGGCAATGGGTAACGGTTCTTAACCGTCACCTGGTTCAACTCTCTATAGTCGATACACATCCGAAGACTTCCATCCTTCTTTTTCACGAAAAGAACCGGTGCTCCCCATGGCGAAGTACTCGGACGTATGAACCCCTTGTCTAAAAGATCTTGCAATTGTGTCATTAACTCTTGGAGCTCCGATGGCGCCAAGCGATAGGGAGCCTTTGCAATGGGTTTAGCTCCCGGGGTTAGGTCGATTCGAAACTCGACCTCCCGTTCCGGTGGGACTCCCGGCAAATCCTCCGGAAAGACATCTGGAAAATCCCGAACAACCGGAATATCTTCCAACACTTGAACTTTCGTTTCCGTGTCTATTACATAGGCTAAGAACGATTGTCCTCCATGGCTCATGTATTTCATTGCTTTAACCAAAGAACATAAAGCTACGCCACCGCGTTTTGCACCTTGGATTATTACCTCATAACCACTCGGAGATATCAATTGGATGCACTTGCGATTGCAAACTATATTGGCATGGTACATGGAAAACCAATCCATACCAATTACTACATCAAACTCCCCGAGTGTCATGGGTATTAAGTCGACCGAATAATCCTCACCTTCGATGGTAAGTATGCAATTTCGATAAACGTTGAACGCTAAGAACGTTTTTGAATCCGCTACCTCAATCTCTAAAGGACTAGGTAAGTTGTCTAACACCATGGAAAAATGACTCGCAAATTTAACCGAAACAAACGATCTATTAGCACCCGAGTCAAATAGCACATAAGCAGGTAGTGAGTTGATGAGAAAGGTACCCGTCACAACGTCGGCTATAGATTTGGCTTCTTCCGCCGTAATCAAGAAGGTTCTCGCCTTAGCTTTTCCTCCATCCCCCTTTTTCCCCGAACCTTGAGCAACCGAGGATTGACTTGTACCATCCTTCTTTAGTTCCGGACATTCGCTCTTTTTGTGGCCCGGTTTGTAGCAGTTGTAGCACACACTTAGCGGGCTTGTGCATTGAGATGTCGAATGACCCGACTTCCCACACTTGAAGCAATTTTTAGATTCGTATCTACAAACTCCCCCATGCTTCTTTTTACAAATCTTGCAATGTTTGGAGTCTTTGTCATTCCCAGACTTGTTTGATGAAGATGAAATCTTGGCTTTCTTAGACGAACCCGTCTCCGTTTCAGCCGCACGCTTCTCCCCACGATCAACTTGCCTTTTCAATTCCGCTTCTCGATCCCTAGCACAATCGATAAGCTCTGCTAGAGTTTCACATTTGGACGGTGTAAGAAACTCTCGATACTTGGCACTCAACATGCCTTAGTAGTGGTTAATCCACATCCTTTCATCCTGGAGCAACTGTGGGCAAAACTTGGCTTTGTCGTAGAAGATGGCCGTGATGGTATCAATACTTTCATCTTTTTGTCGTAACTGTAGGAATTCTTCTGCTATTCTGTTGATAGCGGCTTGTGGGCAAAACCGCTTTGTGAACAACTTCTTAAATTCTTCCCAAGTCATACTTTTGATACCTTCCCGCCCCTTCTCATCCCGTTGCAATTCCCACCAGTCTTTAGCTCGTTCCCGGAGTTGGCTTGCAGCAAACCTCACTTCATCAGATTCTTCACAGTGTGAGGTTTCAAAGGCACTTTCCATATCTTTGATCCACCTTTGACTAAGTAGTGGATCGACCTCACCCTTGAACGTTGTAGGGTTGCATGCAACAAACTCCTTATAGGTCACTTTCTTTGTTGGCCTTTCAGTTTCTTTGTCAGCCTTCAGAGCCACAAACTCTTGTTGAATGAGATCCCGTAGATCTTTGCGTACATCCTCGATGTAGCCCGGCAATAAAGCCTCAAAAGCCTTGCCAACTTCCTCCTTGACCATTTCCCGTGTTGCATCATCGGGATGGGTCTCGTGATTCTCTATATTGATCACGTGATCGTTACCAGCCATGACCTAAGACTGTGACAATTAACTTTACGTTAGTACCATGTACGTAATCTATAGCATATACACCGATGCTTATGATTCTACTATCACTAGGGCCTAACCCTATTCACACAATACCCATTTCCATCCTTAAGTTTAAAACAACATCCCTAAGAATCCATTCGCGTGCCTTTGATTGTTGTTAGACTGGCCAGGCCTAGCAACAAGCTCACCACACGGATGCCTTCTTAGTTCCTTTATTCCAAACTTAAGTCAAGAAGCTAGGTTCAATCAGTTCATATGGTACATATCATACATATATCATACATATATCATACATGTGTCAAGCTTGTTACGTTTATAAACGGCACACTAACCTTGTACCTTTAGGCTCAGTGATCGGCTTCTTGGATCGAACGTTTGCATTTCTCATATCTAGAGCTCAAAAGTTTGAGTCCAAGTGTTCGCGACGCACTTGAATCTCTCAAACCGTTGGCTCTGATACCAACTTGTAACACCCGGACCTCCAAAGAGTTCGTTTAAGTTAAATAAACATGCGGAATTTGGTCCCAGAAAATTTCATTAACATTTAACTCCCAAAATATGTGTTTCGTGTCAACCGACACTCAAAAATGAAGTTTAACAATCCATTTACATACACACGTGATAGGAAGTTTCAAAATAATGTTAACGCGTTAGTTTCTACAAAAGAAACGTGTATGCAAGTCCCGTTCGATCCTTGTATGCCCTATCGATCACTTTAGCCTTCCGGTCCCGTAACACCTGAAAACACACGTTTAGACATCCATTAGTTCATAGGAACTAAGTAAGTACATTCTAACATTCATTTCGGGTCTTTACGAGGGTTTAAACGGTCTCGAAACGCATTTGAACGATAATTGACAAAAGCTGAGAACTGGGCCCTACCGTAACTTACGGTGCCACCGTAAGTTACGGTAGCCTCAGGATTTATACGGTGGTAATACACTGGCTTACGATGGCCTCAGTTCACCCAGGGACCTACCGTAACTTACGGTACCACCGTAAGCTACGGTAGACCCTGCAGCAAGGTCATTATTTTTGACCCGTTAAGGGTCGTTTCGCGTTCCCGAACCACCCCTTTCGATCCCGATTGTTCCAAGCACCTGGAAATAACATATTTTATCATATACGTGATTCCCACGGAGTTTCAACGAGTCTAACCCGACTCTTGGCAATATACCAAAATTTTTCTATTTATTTGGTATTTAATTCCTTAATTAACCCATTTATGGTTCGTTTGTTCTTTAGAGTTCCCGACCGTTCCGACAACCATGGAACCGGTCTATTATAACATATTACATATGTTTGGTGAGTTCCTAGACCCAACCCATCCCATTTGCTTATCATAACGCAAATTTTCCTTTCCATACCGAATTTGCCCCTTATAGGGTCAAATCCCATTTTAATGAGCGGTTTGCCATTCTTTCGCGAACGACCGCTTTCCTTGGCGTTACCCAACGTCCACACACATTGCGAATCGTAGGGATAACCCTTTACCCTAGTGTTCACACACGATGTGAATCACTTTAATCCGGGTTTGTCCTTTCTTCCCATTTCCATGGGACGGTCACGCACGTCATGACTCGTTCTGTTCCACAACCATGTGGTATAACACTAAAGTGTCATTTTCCGTTATGTTCACGCACGTCGTGAATCATTTGTCATAGAAGCTCACATACGGTGCAAGTCAACTATTTATCCTTTTTAAACGTGGTTTTCATTTTGTTTGAGCTTATGAGCACATGGTCACACACATTGTGACTCATGCCTTTACTTTGTTATGCTCAATTTAAAGAATGTCTTACCTTGAGTCCGGAAGGTTTAAGTGGTCAATCAAACGTGTTCCTTGCCGGTTCCCTTGGATCCGCTTGCCACACCACTTCCTATTACCATTTTAAGGACCCATTTAACACATAACATTCATTTAATCACACATATGGTCTATTTGACCATTTGTCACATTTAACCTACAATCTAGGCTTTCACATTGCACATTTCTTGCAAATAAGTAGTTCATTCATGTTTTTTCATCTAATTTGGGCATTTCATCAAACACCTTATGTGCATAACTTAACATATTGGTTATTTACTAGCTTTTAAACATCATCAAGCTAATTTTACACCTAAATCACATATCACACATGTGATTCATCAATTTCAACCAAATGTTATGCACATAGTCACATTTCTACAAGAATGAACATGGATTCTACAACTAGCAACTAGTTTACATGAAGAATCCTTAGTTTAACCTTCTAGTAACTAAACCCATTTCCATGGTTCATGTAAATCTTCAATTAAGGAGCAATTACACATCTAGTTACCATAATACACACATACACATGATCATCTAGCACTATAACACTAGGGTTTCATGTTTAAACCACCAATTTCTACACCCATCATGTGGGTGACGATTTTACCACCTCAAGAACATCAAATAACACTTACTTGTAGCTCTTGATAAGATGAAGAATGATTTCTAGGGCTCAATTTCGGATCTTGCACTTGAATCACCAACAATTTGAGAAATGAGATGACAAAAACCCTTTTCTCCTCTTCTCTTGTGTGAAACGTGAGTGAGTAAGACAATGCTCACCAAATGTATGGCAAGCCATACATATCCATGTTTAGGTTACATCAATTGGCAAGATCCACCCCTCTAGTATCATTTTTCATGTTTCCACCACTATTAACTAACTAGTAAATCTTCTAGTTAAGTCTTAAATATTTACAATATTTAACACATGATACATTAATTGTATTTTAATTACATAATACGAAATTCGGGTCGTTACAACATTTGACACTCTGGAAAAGATGGAAGCAGAAAATGACAAACAAGAGGATACAGCCCGAGCTACAAAAGAAGAAGTCAAAGAAAGAAAAGCTGAGTGGGCTGCTTGTTTTGTAGAGCTTCGTGCCAAGAGAGATGCTCCAAAGTCTGATGCCTACACCAAACTCTATAGAGTGAAGAAACATCAGAAGGTGTCTGACAAGATCATATCTTGGGCGTATTTTGAAGATCTTAACGCATATGCAGTTAAGAGGGAGAAAGGTATCGAGTACTTTAGATTCCCACACGATCTAAAGACTCGACATGGTTTTGAGCTCAACCAACTGGTAAAGCTGAAGTTGCTGTATGCAGATCCGAGAAAAATGTCAGGTTGGTTTGAAGCTACGTTAAAGAGAGAGTACCACACCCGGTGGGTGAACTTCAGGCCTCAGCAACCTACGAGGTACATTCGAAGGTCTGAAGTTGATCCACGAACCGGGAAGACAAAGATTGTGTGGAAGTGTCGTCCTCCGCGCACCATGTCGAAGATCCCTCTAAGGGAAATGCCTCAGGACATCACTTCACATTTCAAATGGTGGTACTACGATTGGCGAACAGCTGAAGCAGTCATAGTGTTGAACAGAGATGGACAGATGGATGTCATCCGGGTATTTGACCCAATGTGGCTCACGAACTTGTCAGCTAATGATGTTTATACACTCTACAAGTGGCCACTGTTCTATGACTCGTAGGATATCGTACAAGCTCTCCAGTATCAGCATGTCATACGCCTCTGCTTTGTATTTGAAATACATGCAGGTGTAACCAGAGAGGAGAAATTCAAGAAGTACGAAGAGGTTATGGGTAAAGCAAGACATTAGAGGAATCTAGGTCCAAGGGGGAGTTTGTTGATACATGTGTCCCTAGATTCTGAGCTGAATGTAATATCTTTTTAATGTCTTGATTATATGTAATTGAACGTTTATTAATGAAATACATTTAGCTGTTTATGTTATAATGTTTATATGTTTCATTAATGGGTTGTGTAATGATTAATTATATAGGTTTGTGGTTGTTTGAATTGATATGCATAATGTTGTAATGATTAACACATTCAAACTTAACATGATGAAGTTATCATGCGAATGGGCCATGCCAATGGACCATACGCATGAATAACTTCATGCGAATGGCTCAGTCACACGAGTGAACCATGAGACTGGATCAGTCGGAAGACTGAAGCATGACATTGAACCAGTCGTACGATTGAAGTCTCAGTCGTGCGTATGGATCAACCGCATAGCTCAATCGCACGACTGAACCATGCGAATGGTTCAGTCGCCCGAATGAGAAACCCTTACCTATAAATACCACCTAGTTCGTGGAAAAACGTAACACTTTGAATATTGATAACCCTAGTCGACCCAGAGCACCCTGTTCATCAATTCCAACTTCATAGAACGTCTGAGATCATTCCTAGTCCATTCTTAACGTTTTCTAATCGTTAGGATTGATCCTGATTAAGTTCTCCCTGATTGGATCGCCAATCAAATAGGATTCCGCACTATTTGATCCGGTATAACAAAGAATCAGTTAGTACTCCGTCCGTACACGGTCCTAATAGTGTTGAGCCTGTTGAGACCTTGGAGTCTCAGGTAGAGTAATGTAGGGTCCATTTTGTGAGTTGTCAGGGTAGCATAGCAACTGATGTTGTGGTTCTATGCTTTCCGTTTCAACCACATGAAGGCTGAACTCAGTTGGTTATTGGAGTTACCTGAGGAGTTCTGCATGTTCATCTCTATCTGGAATGCACTGAGTATACTATAATACTCTGTGAGTGTAAGAGTCTTAAGGTCTGAAGTTCTCTTGATCACAACACAATAGTGTGTCCATAGTTTAGGAAGGGAAGGCATGAACTTCCTTACTATTTCCCTATTCTCAAGAGTTACTCCAATATCCACCAAAGTATCCATTATCTCAACATGCCTGAAGTATTGTTGAGTCAAGGTCTCACCAGCCTTGAAGTGAAGTTTTCAAACTGTTGCTTTAAGAGATCCTTCTTGTTCTCTTTAGTCTCCTTGGATCCTTTATACATGAGCTTCAGTGCATCCCATAAGTCTTTAGCTTTCTTGCACTTCTTGAAGCCTCTGTAGATGGAGTTTGGAAGAGCAGTTTGAAGACAAGTCATAGCCCTTTGATCAAGCTCTATTCTTTTTCTATCTTTTTCTGAGTAATCGTCCACATCTTTTGGAATGATACGATTACCAGTAGCAGAAGTAGTGCCTGGTATGAAGGGACCATTAACAACGGAGTCCCACATCCTTGAGTCTTGACACTTGATAAAGCCTTCCATTCTTGTGCACCATGTGTCAAAATCTTTTGGGGTGATTAGTGGGGACTTGGTCATGGTACCAGTTTCCATATCAGCTTTAGTGAGATCGGCCATTTGAGTGAATGGGTTGTAGGGAGGAGTGAAAAACAAGTTGATTTAGATGGTTAGATCACACAATCAAGAGTCAAACAAAGCTCTGATACCAATTGCAGGAACGGTATTGGTCACTTAACAAGTGGTTTTTCTCTCAAACTCACCTAGAACAACACTCAACATGAGTCTAACAAGAGTTGATCACAATATAACAAGTAGCAAATGATAATCAACACAAGAGGTAAATTTTCAAGGTACTTTTATATATTGATTCTCAACTCAAATGATTACAAGACTCTTGCAAGCACAATCTTTATCTAATGGGTTACAATGAGAACTATATATATAATACTACCTACAGCCAGATATACTTAGATTCTAGCTGGAAACCTATAACCAAAATCCTATACTACAAGACTATAGGTTAAGGTATCTCGGATATTTTATCTGAGATTTGGTAGTCAGGACATGTCCCTGACTTACCTTTTTTCACCAACTAAGGTTAGTAACATGTACTATCATAAAAAGGTAAACAGTGGAATAAAGTATGGTCAACTACATGGCTCTTTAGGAAGAAGTCATGTTGTATCAGAAGTCTGCAGCGGAATGTTAGAGACCATACTTATGTCCACCGGTTTATAGCAGTGTCTTCCGAAGGTTAAATTTCTTCGGAAGAATAACTTCTTCCGATGCCACCTATACTTCGGAAGACTGCTTCTTCCGAGGCTTGGGAACTTCTTCTTTGTCGTCAGAAGTAGAGTTTGTCTTCGGAAGTTGATCTTTCACTTGTCTTCGGAAGAACTCTTCAACCTTCGGAAGTTCTTATACTTAGCTTCGGAAGCCTTTGAATGTAGCACCAAAATTTGACTAAGTGAAATGGTTTTGGTTGCACCAGCCTTCCTCATGATCCAACAGGCTGGTTATGAACTTAAAACCTACATTTTACGATTCATGGATCTTTCAAGAGTAGTACTTAAAACCTACATTTTACGATTCATGGATCCATGTAGTTTTACGAATTAACTCCCTTGATTTCATTAGGACTTGCATACATGTGTCATGAGCACACATTAGCTGTCATTAAACATTAATGACCTAATAATACTTAACTAAGGTTACAAAATAATAATAACTTAAATAATAATTTTGATTGTTGATATATGGTTATGTGATTTATGAATTTTAAATATTATTTATGAATTTTACTTTATAACATGACAACATGTGATATTTAATTCATGTCTTTTGTTTCAAGTTAAAAATATATACAATTATTATTTTTGATTAATTGTATATGAGTTTTGTAGTTAAAAAGTATTTAAAAGTGGTAAAAGATTTAATTTTTACAAAAGGTGATCAAGGAGGGGTTAATTCATAAAACTACTAAACTTAATTTTAGTAAAAACCAACCCTAGCCCCTATTACCCCTCTAATCGGCTGAAACCATTTCCCCACCCCATTCCCTTGCGATTTTGATTAACAACACATAATCCATTAGATTTTGCTTGGCTTTGATCATTACAACATTGTATCAAGTTCAATTCTTGATCTAATACAACATTAAGGTGCGTTTTAACAAGTTTTTCATTGTTTTTTATTCAAGAAGGTGCGTTTTAACAAGTTTTTCATTGTTTTTTATTCAAGAAGAACCATAGTTCAATTGGAGCATGATATCACAAAATCTATGTTTGATGATCTTTTGATGTTAGTTGTATTGCATTAATGTTAGTCTACGTGGATTATGCAGGAAATTCATAGAATTGATGTGTTGTTCATACCTTACTATAAGTAGTAATGTCTGTGCATGAGGTTTGGAAATTGTGATGAATTGGTGATGTTTATCATGTCTAGATGATTTCTTTGAACTTGATTAGGTATAAAGTTGATGAATTTATGAATGAGTCGAATGAAGATTGATTTTGGGTGTTACATTCCCGAAAGGGAAACTTTATTGATGTGAATCATTGGATATTGTGAACTGGCATGTTTATGATGTTAGGATCATGCTAGAATGCTTATTGATGATGTATAGTGTGTTAGAATGCGTTAATTGATCATGTGGATACTTGATAGATTATTTGGGAAATCTAGGTTTTATTGGATATTGCAAGGTGTTGGGTTATGTTAGGAGTTTATGGAATCATATTTGGAATTATAAAAGATCATTGTTATGTATGTAAGTTGGTATGAATCTTGTTGAGTAATATGATAATGATCATCATTTAGGTGTGTGAATCTGAGGCCCCTACTTAGTAGGATTGACAGGGTTTAGGATGTGTAGTCGTGAGTGGCTTCACATGGCATGTAGTTCATGATTACCATCAATTTATGAATTGTTAGTTGTGATGTAATTATATTTATGTTAAGCACGATGTTTGATTTAGATTTACATGTGTTGCATGACAATCTATGTTGGTATGATGATTTTGATAGAATTTAAGATTTATAGTGTGGCATACGTGGATAACTTGTGTGATAATCATGTGTAATGAGTTGTTATACTTGATCAAACTAGATTTCAATTAATATGTCACCAATGGGTCAAACAGGTCAACTAGGTCAAATGAGTCTTTGTTTTCCAAAACCCTTGGGTCAACGTGTTCATTGAGCACTTAGGGTTGTTAAACTTTCTAGTTACATGTACTTGTGTAATCATGTGTTCTAGTTAACCTTTGACAGATTGTCTTTCCACTTACTGTTAGCTTCGATGTTTTTGTTCGTTTGCGCACCAGGTGAGTTCAGTAGCCCACTTTTATTTACTATCCTTTTGGGGAAGAAAGCATACTTTATTTTAAAATGCTTTATTACTATAACATGTGTTTGTATGACGTGTATACCATTGAAATCTCATACACTTTAAGATCGTTAATTAAGGAATGTAGCGGGAAATATTGGTTAGTACTACTGGGTCTGACAAGCTCCACTTGTACGACTAGAGATCAAGCAAGTGCAATATTTTTCTAAATGACTAATAGCTTCACGACTTGTTATGTCGTGGCGGAAGGCAAGAAACGAACATAGTCAGCTTCGATCGTGAAATCAGTATTGGTTATTAGTAATGAAATTAGACTAGCTATCAATTTCAATACAATTGTCTATATGTTTTACAAACACTATTGCTTATGATGATTTACAAACTCTTGAACTCAACAACCATCAAGTTGACACTTTTAGTATGCTTCTCTCAGGTCGTTACTAGCAGCAACCCTTAGGAGCACTCACGTGTCAAGCATGCTTTGAAAAATCACTGTCTTTGTAATGTTATACATGAAAGGCTGATGCAACCAAAGCAAGTAAAAAGCTTCCAACATGCATGCATGACGTGCAGAGTGGAAGTTATTTCGGAAGTGTTACACACTTCATAGAAAATATTTTAAGTGTAAATTCTTCGGAAGCCAAAGACCAAATCTTTCAATGTCAAAGATGAAGTCTTTCAAAAATTTAAGGACAAAGTCTTCTGAAGCCAAGAGAGCTGAAGACTAAATTCTTCCAAAGACAAAAAAGACATGCTTTCTCTGATCAACTTTTGCATAAAGCTATCCAACTTTCCGTTGCCACTCTGAAGACTCACCAACATATACAAGTTAGAAAAAAGGTCCATACTTTTGTAAACTATAGATTATACTTTGGAGTCAGTAACTTTTTACTTTGTACTTTTTATCCTTTTGATATATATTAAGATATGAGCTACAGAGCGTCATAGTCATAAGTCAAAAGGCAATCTGCCTTTTAACTGTACATTGATCTTGTTGTCTAGATTAGTGTTTCCAGCTGGCTTTTAAAGTATTGCTTGTTGTAGGATGTAGTATAAAGTATCTCAGGTCCTTGTATTTATCATATGCTTTGTAACACTTGTAATAGAACATGAGATCAATATACAACATTCTTGAAAACCATACTTATCTTGTTCTTGTTCTTTGCTCTGTCTTATTACTTACTTGTGTTCTTAGTATCTTTCTTATAAACATGGTTCCTTATTTGATCTGTTAAGTGTTCTAACACTTTTCTAATTGTAAGACTGATTGTATTGACCAACCCTTAACCGGTCATGTAGTCTTATATTGGATTATTGCATACTTGCGTACATTGGTTTGGATGCTTGTTTTGCACATTTTACATTTATTACTTTGGGTTCGAAATATTTGCCAAACGCTTCCATAAATGTTTTAAAGTTTAATCTCTGATTTGTTTCAAATGCTTCATACAGTGTCATTCTGAGTAATTAGTGAGTTGGATCCTGGTTCGTTTACATGCTTCGTGGTGAAACCTCACACGTAGATTTTAAGGATGTGACAGATTGGTATTAGAGCCATGTTTATTGGGAACTAGGTTACATACACACTATTCTATAACCGCACACAATTAGTTAGTTACTCATTACTTATCTCCTCACTATATACTCATTGGCATACACATCATGTACACTGCAGTATGGCATCATCGTCATCTTCATCCCCTGTTTGACATGCGTCGGGAAAGGTACCCGAGGTTCCTACTGTTCCTATATCAGCTAAGAGTTATGGATCTCAACCCGTTGTGTTTATACCTGATACTTATCTTTTGGGCGAGCTTACGATTGAGTGGGACATGGTTGATCCTAACAATTGGGACTGGTTTCGTACTATATTGATCAAGATGCTAGAAAAGGTCTGTGTTCCACTTTCGATCCGCACCATGAGTAGAGATTCCATATTTTACCCCTACCCTGCACCCTTTATAGGGCTATTACCACTATGGTGGCCTCATATGACAGACTGCGATGAAATGTTGAGGAGAAATTTAAAAGGTTGGACACGCGATAGGAGCATGACAGTAGAGTGTACAAAAAGATGGAAGACTCGTGGATCGATATGCAAGGATGTTAGGATGGTCAGATAGGAGAAATCCAAACTCTGTGTGGATAGGCTGCTGTGTTGACGGCTATTCTGAACACGACGTCCGATCAGATTCACAAGGCTATAGTTCGTATAGAGGAGTTGGAAAACGATCTCGATCCTCAGTAGGCCCCGATGGAGGAGCCTCAGGAGGTACCAGAGGAGGTACTCGAGGAGGAGCCAGAAGAAGAGCCAGAAGAAGATCTGGAGGAAAAAACGAAAGAAGAGCCTGAGGAGGAACCGGAAGAGATGGAGGAGGATAGTGATAGGTATGAAGTGATAGATTGATTTTCTTTATTCATCTGACTTGGATTACATGGTGTTTTGTTTTAAAAACCTATGTGGAAGGGTTGTTTCCCACCCAACTGAAAAACTTGAAATTTTAACACTAATTTGATATTTTGTGAGTTACTTACAATTTATTTATCATGAGTTATTATTTTGGATATACATATTGTGGCTATGATGAATTCATTATTTCTTATTATTTACCATACCTCAACGAGATTAATATGTTGGATGTTACTTATTATTGTCTTTGTAAATGTAAAGAGAAGTATGCAAGGACGTGGAAGATGACTTGGAAGAGGTCATGGACGTGGCGTCGGTGCTGTGAACATGATCCTGACCAAATTAGTTGCCTAGTTTAGAGGTAAAGATGACCTTAGTCATGAACTATGCAAATGTTTTGTTAGACGATTACTCAAATGTTTTGACTAAACATTCTAAAATGTTGAATTCAGCACCATCCATATGCACGTACAAGGCGTTCATGGACTGTAAGTCCTACACCTATAGTGGAGCTGAAAGAGCCGTAGGATCAGTGCGATGGTTTGAGAAGACCGAATAGGTATTCGCAAAGTGCAATTATCCTGTGGCTGATCAAGTGAAATATGCAACTGGAACTTTGGATGGTGCAACGCTCTCGTGGTGGAACGCTCAAGTACAAATGCTGGGCCATGTAATGGCTAATGCTTTGTCGTGGGACGAGTTCAAAGCTATGATAAAAGACGTATATTGTCCTCGTGATGAAGACCAGAAGTTGGAGGTTGACTTCTTGCAGTTAAAGATGGAGGGATCCGAGATCAAGGCCTACACTACGAGGTCTCCCGAGTTGGTGACTCTCTGTCCTGGAATGATAAACCCACTAATCAAGAGGATCAAAATCTACTTGCAAGGGTTGGTGCCTGAAATACAAAGCACGGTGACTTCTTCAAACCCCACCACTATCCAACAGGCTATCCGACTAGTTCAAAAGCTGATGGACCAGGCGGTTGGGCAAAGCAAGTTACCCAAACAGGGCACTATGGCAAGCGTGCCCAAAAGCAAATGCAAGTGGGATAACTCTAGGAACAAGAGCTCATCATCAAACAACCAGCCCCAGCAACAGCAGTAACAGAGAAGGTTCGACAACAATCGTAACTTTAATCAGTCATCTTCCTCAGCTCCGGGATAAGGTGGATACATGGGGAAGTATCCAAACTGCAGCCAATGCAATTACCATCACACTGGCAGGTGTGACAACTTTCGATGCCAGTGTTGTGGAAAAGCAGGACACGCGGTAAATGATTGTCGCGATGAGTTTATGTAAACGCCCCAGGAGATTAAAGAAACACCAAGGTTGCTTAGAATTTTGAAAGAAGGACATTATAAGAGGAACTGCCCTCAACTGAAGAAAAATGGGAAGGGTGTTGGGAATGGTGGCAACGACAACAACAACAATGGTGGCAATGGCGACAACAACGGTGGCAATAATAGTGGAGCCAAGGGAAGAGCTTTAATATAGTAAAGTTAGTGATCAATACTACAGGAGATCTTGTCATTCATAGAGATGGTTTGTCAACTATTGCTATCTTTGATCCTCAGTCATTGAAGTAAGTGCCAATTGATGCTCTCTAAAGGATGAGAGAACTCACAATCCATGTGCTTGATAGAAGTAGGATGAGAGAGGCAAGAGAATTCAAAGTCATGATCTACTACATTTTGGACCCCTCTAGTCTGAAGTATCATCACTATCTCACTGAAGAAGATCCTACCATTGTATCGATTCAACCAGTAACAACAACAACTATAACAGTAACATCAACAGCAACAACATCAACAGTACAAGCAACAATAATAGTAATTGCACAGCTTCAACTTTAACAATAATCCTCAGGGGAGTATTGTTGGACCCTAAAAGGATCATGCATGCCAATTCAAGTAGTGATGAAATTTGTTCTGGTCGGAAACATACAAGTGTGGATTTTTTCAGAGGAAGTATAAAGAAATGCAAATGAAGAAATGTAGATGAAGAAAAAGGCCAAGTATTTTTCACCTGCATTAGTTTTTGTGAGTGAACAAAGACAAATATGGATGAACATTTGTCTACCTGCATAAACTAACAGGGGTGAAGACAAATAATACTTATACCCAAGCATACAAATGCATCCAAGACTTTGTACATCGACAAAGACTAATGCGCATGTATAAAGAACAAATGCGGCTACATAAGAAATGCAGATATCGTTGTTTTGTACTTTTTACTTAGTATTCCTAGATCGATGTAAGGGTAATTAAGTCATTCTACACTTTATAGTATCTGACCTATAAATAGATAAAGTTGTATACTTTCTTTAACTCTGATATACAACTTTTACACAGACCCTGATTGTATTATTGAATGCGATTATCAATAGACAATCCACATTATTATGAGTATTTCTGCTTGTTTTGATCATTGATATTTGTATTATAACTACAATTATCATAAAAATCAATTGATATATTCGATCCTTATTGATTTTAACCCAGTCATATACCAATAAGAGCAATAATTTATTTACCAAATAAATAAATTTTTCATCCAAAATGCATATATATTTAATCATGTTAAGACATGTTCTTTTATAAAAATATCATATTTAAGTTAAACATAATATTACCCATATAAGTTAATTTTGGCCAAAAACCATACGATTTTATATGACAAAAACCGTACATAAACACATGTACACATCATATCGTTGTACATAATTTAAAATATTATTTTATACTTAAAACACCTTAAAATTTTCTCTTTAAAATCAGTTTTATATCAACTCTAAATTTCAATCCGAAAATTATCGGTTTTTCTACTTTTAAGCGTACAACGCCAAAGCCTAAGCCCATACATGCATATCAAAGATTAAATACATACTTAAGACATAAGTCTTTCATTTTAAAATATGGGGTTACTTCTATACAAAACGTAGTTATGCAAAACTTCCATTTTTAAGTTGAAAAATGTTATTTTAGACATCATTTTATGTATAAACCTATATGTAGTTAAATCCAAACATCAATATTATTATTTTATGTAACAATAAATATTTTTAATACATCTTAAACACATTTTAATTCAATTTTTCCAGAATTAATATAATCTCATTCTTGTAAATTTTTAGCTTAACATAATCACCATTTTGGACATACCCATTTATTACCTGATCATCGTTATTATGTAATAATTTTATGTTTACTTTACCATTAATCAAAAACCACTTTTATACTCGTAATTTTCAGATTATAATCATCATTTTTGTAGATTATTTCATGCATGTAAAGATCCATCATTCAAGAACACTTTTTACTAACTTGCACCACTCACACATACATACATATATATGACACACATATACATGACATACACACACATATATATACCATTCAAAACTTTATTCTTTTGTTAAAAATCATTATTGGAGCCTTGGATTTTACAATTTCTACTTTTGAAACAACTTTTGCAATAATCATGTTTAAATCATGTATACAAGTGAATGGGGGTGAACGTTCATACCCTAGATGAACAAAGATTAGAGAAAGAGAGATGAGGGTTTCTTGGTGTTGTTCTTCTTCCTTGAGCTTAATTCTTGGTAGAAACTTGCACCGAAACCACTTTGGATCTTCAAAACATGGATGATTGAAGTATGAATGAACTTGAATGATGAAAACTGAAAGAGATGTGGGTGCTTCAGGTGGGTTTCGGCCGAGTGAGAGGAGAGAGAGTGTGGGTGTAATAGAATGATGATGGAGTGTGTAGAATGTGTAGTGTTCAAGTGGATAAACACTACAAGGAAGAAGACCATTAGCGGCGACATATGTCGCCGCTAATACCCCCAGTTGTCGCCGCTATTACTATTACCGGCGACTTGTCGCCGCTAATAAGTCGCCACTAAAAGCTCGTCGCTATTGACCAAAAAATCGCCGCTAATAAGTCGCCGCTAAAAGTGTCGCCGCTTAAAAAACAAAACCGCCGCTAATAATAGTCGCCAGCTAATGGTATTTTGTAACTATTAGCGGCGACATATGTCGCCGCTAATGGTCTTTTTTTAATTTTTTTTTTTTTTTTTTTGGAAATCTTGTTTTCCAGCCAAAATAAACCTAGGTTTATCAAATCTAGATTACACTACACAATATCATAAAATTATACATAAACTACATACATAAACTACAATCTAGATTACAAAATATCATCCAATCATACATAGATAATTAAGTCATGTTTAAAAGCTTAAAATCTAGATTACGTAATGTCATACAATCATAAACTATGCTACTCATCCCCCTCGTCTGAATCCTCTTCTTCGACTTGATTTGGAGCCTTTTGCGAAGCAATTAATTGCGTCATTTGTGACATAAATTGCGCGTTTTGAAATAGACTTGAAATTTGCTCCTACAAAAACAAAATATACATTTATATCTTGGCTAAGTATATGAAGTGTCAATTAATCATGTTAAACAAACACACTTATGATGAACTTAACACATCCAAGTCATAAAAACCTAAAACAACTATGATGAACTTAACACATCCAAGTTTAACTCATTTTGACCCGTTTTAACTCAAATCATGTTGTTTTCACCCATTTTGACCCGTTTAAGCTAAACTTAGATAATTAAAGTCTATTTTAGCAATAAAAAGTCATAAAAAACCAAAATGAACTATGATGAACTTAACACATCTAAGTTTAACTCATTTTGACCCGTTTTAACTCAAATCATGTTGTTTTCACCCATTTTGACCCGTTTAAGCTAAACTTAGATAATTAAAGTCTATTTTAGCAATAAAAAGTCATAAAAAACCAAAATGAACTATGATGAACTTAACACATCCAAGTTGAACTCATTTTGACCCGTTTTAACTCAAATCATGTTGTTTTCACCCATTTTGACCCATTTTAGCTAAACTTAGATAATTAAAGTCTATTTTAGGGATAAAAAGTCATAATAAACCTAAGGGAACTATGATTAACTAAACACATCCAACTTTAAGTCATTTTCACCCATTTAAACACAAAATCATGTCACTTTCACCCATTTTATCCCGTTTAAGCTAACAAACAAACAAACCCAGTTTATCCCGTTTAAGCTAAACTTAGATAATTAAAGTCTATTTTAGCGATAAAAAGTCATAATAAACCTAAGTGAACTATGATGAACTTAACAAATCCAACTATGATGCACTTACCTGTGTCAACGACTGAGGAGTTTGTTCATGATCATGAACAAAAGAAGTCGTCCCTGTAGATGATAATGGTTTATGCCCAATCCCCCGAATATGTCCACGTCGTTGTCCCAACACCGACTCAAAGATATCGACTTCATTCAGCGTTGATGATCCACTTTCTTGATTTTGGGTTTGACTTAGCTCATCAAACGTTTCCTAAATAATTCACCCAATAACACAACTAAATCAAAAATCATACATACCTAAATAATGTTTTACCACAACTAAATCAGACATTCATCAAAATCAAAATTTATACCTAAAATCAGTGGTGGTGGTGGTGGGTTGCAGCAGCGGTGGTGGGGCTGGAGGGTTGCAGCAGCGGAATGCAGTGGTGGTCGGCGGTGTTCGGTTGTTTGTGGTGGTGGCTCGGGTGGTGGATCGGGTGCCACGGCAAGAGGAGGAGAAAGGGGGCGGTGACCGGAGGGGGAAGGGGTCGGCGGCAAGAGGGGGAGAAAGGGGGCGGTGCTCGGTGGGGTGGTGCTCGGCGGGGTGACCGGCCGGAGGTTGGTGCTCGGTGGGGGTGGTGCTCGGCGGCTCGGCGGGAAGAGGAGGAGAAAGGGTCTCAATCGTGTGGTGGCCGAAGGGTGGTGGCCGGAGGGTGGTGGCCGGAGGTGGTGGCCGGAGGTGGTGGCCGGAGGGTGGTGGCCGGAGGGTGGTGGTCGGCGGCGGCAGCAGAGAGTGTGGAGGGAAAAAGATGGAGGGAATGGAAATGTGGAGGGAAGTCCACTATCTCGCTGGTATATTTTTAACCAATAGCGGCGACAAGTCGCCGCTAATACTGTCGCCGTTATTGGTTAGTACGACCAATCCCTGTCCGTTAGATCTGTTGCACGATCAACGGTCAGAGATCTACTTGAAAAAATTGGAAACGGATCAACGAGCAATAGCGGCGATATGTCGCCGCTAATAGCGTCGCCGCTATTGCTGTCGCGGCTAATGCTCCAGTCGCCGCTAATGGGGGCGCCGCTATTGCTATAATTATAAATTAAATTTAATTCTTACAATCTTTAAAATGTTAGATATTTTATATAGTGGCTCCCCATGTGGGACGTGAGCCGGTAGGGAAAGGGGTCAATCTCGTTACTTTTTTAAAAAACATTAAGCATGCAGTTTGATAGTTTATGGGAATTTTTTTATAAAATCAAAATTTTAATCTAAGGGTTTTCCATAGATTCACAAAAAAATAATAATGACTAGTGTATAAAATAATATCTAACATGTTAAAATAATATACAACAGACTGCATGTTACACCAAAGCAAGATTTGAAAGTCTTAAACAGGCGTGAAAAAATTATTAATCATTATTTTGCTTTAATAATAATATTTTCACTTTTAATGCATTAATTTATGAAAAGTCAAAACGCATTGATCAGTTTTTGAAATTCATAAATAACCAAACTGTCATCTACTATTGTTAAAATTACTAAATATGTAATTATACACAAAAATGTTTTGCTAGACCTTAGTAAGGCTTAATTATCAGATAATTACGGCTTAATTATCAGATAATTACGGCTTAATTATATAATTATACGTCTTATGACACATTTAATTAATTTAGCATATTTTATTAACGTACGGATATTGAACTCGAAATGCTGGATGCCATAGTGAAATATCTCTTACAACTTCCTCTTTTTGTTTTAATTATACTTTACTCTATAACGAATCCTTTTGTTTACAAAAACTCTTATCTTTTACTATTATAATTCACTCCTTTCTTTGATAAAAATAAGGATTTCAAATCCCTTAACAAATCTTTGAATCTGTTATGATTCACTTATAGTAGAATTCTATCGTAACTTGTGAAATTATTTACCATATTATTGAACTTCACACTAAGGTTTATTTCTCATAAACCTCCTATTTAAGTTCAAGTTTTTTTAGTGCTTTGCTATGTGACCTTATTTGCTACATGCATATCATACTTTAACTGAATCCGTCTCTGATTAGAAGCTCGGGAAGATTTTTCTTTGTTTGAAATTTCGGTCAAAGCACCATATTTTTTCATTATATTAACTTGTGTTTGTTTTCAAATCAAATTCTCATTTGTCTATTGAGTTTGTACAAATTATGTTTGTTTCTCGATTGCAATATTTCTAACAATTTCATCACTTACAATTGTAAAAATGTTAATCCGCTATATAAGATAAAATAAAATAACATAAAATTGTTCCAAGGGTCCACAACGCATGAATAAATGTTCATCCGCTGTGAACAATCAAACAAATTTTCAAAAGTCCACAGCGCATGAATAAATGTTCATCCGCTTGAACAATCAAACAAATTTTCTAAGTGTCCACAGCGCATGAATAAATGTTCATCCGCTGTGAACAACCAAACGCACTCAAAAGTTCACAGCGTATGACTTTTAGTCATCAGTTGTGAAGATTAATTCATTAACCAATTTGCACAGCGGATGAATAAATCTTCATACGTTGTAAAAAAAAAAGCATTCCAAGGATCCAAAGCGCATGACTAAGTGGTCATGCGCTGTATAATCAGAATTAGTCAAAGGGTTCACAACATACAATTTTAAAGTTGTACAGCGGAAGCACTGTTCACACAGAACATGTGTAACTCATAACAGACACTTAAAATTAAATTTTAGGTCTACTGTTTACACAGCGGACACACTGAAGATCAAGGATAGGTTGGACTCACCTTTGTAGGCTTTAATTTTAACATAATCTTTCCTTTGCCTGTGGCCCAATCCAAGTCCTTCTTGGACCTCCTTCTCTCTGGCTTCATGTTGCCAAAAGCTTCAAAATTGTCATTCACCCTTTCTTAATCTCCTTCTCCAACATCATATCCCTCTCACTGGCATCAACATCTATCAAGGGAATCTCAACTAATCTCCTCAAATCCCACCTAGGAAAGGTCTTAAATGCCTTCCTCTTGTTCAGATAATAGATCTTTCCACCCTTCCTTTTAATCATAAACAGTTTGAGCTCAGCATTATATTTCTAGCTTATGATTTTCTTATCAGCATCCTTCTTACTGACCTCTTGAATGTTTAGAAATAAGGGAGTTATCTCCTCTGGTTCCTTCTCTTTTTCAAACCAATCCTGCTGATCAAGCTTAATCACATCACCTTTTGTTGTGCCATATTAAGCTCATCGATCGTGATCAGAAAGCTTTCGGGGCCTTGACATTATGCTTATCACAAGACATAAACAAGCGTTTTCCTGAGCACACAAGTGCTAAGTCTCTATATGATGCCTTATGTGAATTCTATGATGGAAATAAAGATCTAAAGAAGGATAAGAAAGCCCATCTGAGAAGGAGTTTAATTCATTTATTAGACCTAAGAATGAAAGCCTTACTGATCTTACCAATCAATTTTTGTCAGTCTCAAGCACTCTGAAGAAATATGATGAGAAGTAGGGTAATCATAAGCAGGTGACCAAGCTCTTAGACTCTCTCCCACCTCATTGGAGCTTACAAGTGAGGATCCTAAAGCAGGAGAGAAACTTTGCTGATTATAAGCTTATGGATGTAATCAACAAACTGAAATCTTTTGACTTGGATCTGAAAAGAAGGGAATACAATCAATCCTTGGTGCCAGCCACAGTATATTCACAAAATGTTGCATTGATTTCATCCGCTGCAAACTCAACTAGGTATGGTGCAGCTTATGGTGGATCTATAGGAATCGATACATCAAACAAGGCAAGTAGTGGATCTAAAAGTGTGGTTCAATCTCAAAGACATCTGTCACCACTCAAATTCCTTCTGATACCATGGCACTATTTGGGATTTTCGTTCACAGTTATAAAGCCTTAGTTGCTAGAGAGTTCAAGGGTAAGGGAATGATGGTTGAAGACATGTATCAGGTGGATCGATGATTTGGAGAAAACTGATATTCAGTGGCAAATGGCAATGCTCATACTGCGTGCAAGGAGATTTATGGAGCGTACTGGAAGAAAGAATTTTGGCAATCATAATCAAAATTCCAAACTTGGTTTTGATAAGTCAAAGTTAAGATGTTTCAATTGCAAACAGTTGGGACATTTTTAAAGAGAATGTCCATCCCCAATCGTCACTGAACCAGGAACGACTGGAACTTCAAAGGTTATCCTATTGCTGAAAAGGAAGAAGCCAAACAAAAGAAAGAAATAGCCTTGATTTCTAACTTTGACTGGAGCGTAGAGATTAAGGAAACTGAGGAAGAGATCAATCAAGCGTTAGTAGCTGAGGTGGTGAGGATAGATGAGGAGTCAGTGGAAAAGTTTGATTCTTTCAGTGAATTTAAGAATGTGGTTATGGAACAAGGTAAGGATGAAGAAAGGGAGGTTGAGGAAGTTAAAGAACAGAAGGTTGATGAAGCAAAAGAATGTGGAAAGAAAGAGCGGGTTGAGAAAAAGGAGGTTAAGCTGGAAACAAAGGAAGAGTTGAAAGAGGAAGCATGTGAAGATCAGAGGCCATCTTGGAAGCTGAGATGAAGAAGGAAGAAGAAAGGAAGAAGAACACCCCAGTCTGTCAGTGTGAAAAGGCCCTAGCCGTCAAGAAAGTGGTTATGGGTCTTCCTTATGAGGTAATTCAGGATATGTGTTCTTCTCCATGTAAGATATATTATTTGGAGTTTATAAAGCCAATAGGTTATTATTAGAAAATGAAAAAGAGCTAAAACAAATAAATAAGGAACTTAAAATAAACAAGTCTAAATATTTTGTCAAATTAAATGAGGTTTTAAAAGAAAATAAGCATTTAAAAGAAATCTTTTAGAAAGAAATGTTGAAATTGAGTCATTAACTGAGTGTGTAGCTCTTGCTGAGTTTGAAACAAGCAAATTAAAAATCAAGCTTGAAAAATGGATGATATCTGGGATGAAAAATGAGGATCTTTGCAAGAAGCAAAGTGGGGCTAGACTTAAAATAGGGTTGGGATTTGATGAAACCTCTTATGTTTATCCTCCACCAAGTACTTATTGCTATTCACCTATGCCTATACCTCATCCAATGAATGATTTGATTCAGAATGATACTAACAGTTTGCATGCAGGTCTAGAAGGAGTGAATCATAAGGAGATTCGAGAGGATTATGGTTACGGTAGCAGTAGTGGTTTGGGCAGCACTAGTTATAGCTTTTGTGATTCCAAAAAGTCTTTGAAAGATACTACTTTAAGTAGTTTTGCATCCCAACTGTCTATTTCAGACAATGGCTTTTGTAGTTCTAGTTCTAGTCCATCTCATTCATCATTAGTTGTTTCTAGCTCATTTTCAAATGTTATCAGTGCTTGTGTTAATGAAAATGATGAATGTTCTAATGAAGCCTCAGTAAGACTTATAGACTCAATTGTTTTGAAAAGTTCCTATCTCATCCTATCCCATCTTTTACCCTAATTCGGATTTCTAAACCAAAAGAACACAGGAACATCTTTCTTAGAAATTAGAATCACTAATGAAAAAGATTCAGAATCTGCCAAATTTAAGGTCTCAAAATGTACATGCAGCAATTCTGACTCACATACGACTAATTCTAAGGAAGATATTACAGTTCATCACAATCCTGTTTCTCACTGCAAAAGGGAATAGTTTGAAATCCCATTGCTTAAAATGTGGTAAGGAAAATCACGTGATTAAAAATTGTCCTAAATATGTTGATAAGAATGTACATAATCATTCTTTAGGAAGTTGATTAAATCACTTCGTAAATAATTTATTTTGTAAAAATTCTTTTGATTCAAAACCCAAGTTAGTCAAAACTTGGGTTCCTATTTCCAAAATCTAACAATATTTTCGTTCTAATGCCAGGATGATTCAAAAAAAGCTGTCAATAGCTTATGGCATGTTGATAGCGGATGTTCCAGGCATATGACGGGTTGAAGGATCTTCTCGCCAACTATAGGATAATAAATGGAGGATATGTTGCATTTGCTAGAGACAAGAAAGGTGGAAAGATGATTGGTCAAAATGGTTCATTGACTCTGGAGAAAGTGAACTACGTTCCAGAACTGGCATTCAACTTATTGAGTGTATCACAGATATATGATAAAGACATTCTTGTATTGTTTATGAAAAATGAATACTTGTTCCTGAAATCCGAGTTCACTGTTCCAGAGGATGTAATAATCATACGTGCTCCAAGGAAGAATGATACATACCTGCTGGATATGGGATCAACAGATTCTACCTCGACTATGACATGTCTTCTGTCAAAAGCTTATCCGTATCATTTTTGTGGCATATGCGTTTACGACACGTTAATTTTAAAATAATAAATAAGTTGGTTAAAAACAATCTTTCAGGGGGCTACCACTCAAAGACTTTTCAGTGGTAGAGAAGTGCATGGCTTATGCTAAAGGAAAATAGCACAAAATGCCACACAAGCTTAAGCTTTAACATACAATTTCACATCCCCTTGAATTGTTACATACTGATTTATTTGGTCCTATAAGCGTTAAATCTATCGCTAAGAAATCTTATTATTTGGTTGTAACAGATGATTTTTCTTGATATTCGTGGGTGAGGTTTCTGGCTAATAAAAGTGACACTGCAGAGGAGTTACAGCAGTTGATCCTGTCAATTGAAACCATCATCAAACAGAAGGTTAAGCCCATCAGAAGTGACAATGGAATAGAATTCAGAAATCACATCTTTGACTCATTCTGTGCAAGCAAGGGCATTCTCAGACAGTTTAGTGCTGTAAGGACACCTCAACAAAATGGTGTCGCTGAAAGAAAGAATCGTACACTTATCGAAGCAGCAAGAACTATGCTGATTGAGTCAAAGCTTCCAATTATTTTCTGGGCGAAAGCAGTTAATTGTGCATCTTATGTACTGAACAGGGTGCTTATTGTAAAAGACAAGATGAAGACTCCATATGAGCTTCTTCATAAACGGAAACCCTTGATTAACTTCTTTCGTCCATTCGGTTGCTGATGTACCTTGTTGAGTATGCAAGCACAGTAGTCAAAGTTTGGTGTTTTTTCGGACGAATGTTTCTTTGTTGGCTATTCTTCCTCACAAAAGGCGTATCGTGTGTACAATAAAAGGACACACATGTGCTGGAATCCTTCTATGTTGATTGGTAAGAGTCAAATTCACCAAACATGGGGTCAGACCCATAATGGTTTTATGACTCTAACACTATCTTCAAATCATTCAATCTTCCAATCTTTGATGATGATGTTGTTCCTCAACCCAGTGTGCAAATCAGTCCCCTACCTGAACCACAACCACAGCCACAATCCCACCATAACCTGAACCTCAACCTCCACCACCAAATGACCCTCCATCTCCATTTGATATTCCATCCACACCTCCACCACAACCAATTCCTCAATCGTAGCCATCTTCCCCTTCCCAACCATCCCAGACTAATTCTTCAACTCAATCAAATCCTTTAACTCCTAACTCCAATTTCAAAACCCTAAAAGACCACCCATACGACTACATCATTAGTTCCATTACTGATGTTGTGAGGACACGGAGTCAATCTGGATTGATAAATGAATGTCTCTATGCATGTTTCTTATATCAAGTTGTACCTAAAAATGTCACAGCAGCTCTTTAGGACCCAAGTTGGGTCAAATCTGTGCAAATAGAGCTTTAGCAATTCAGCAAACTGAAGGTTTGGCAACTGGTTGATCCTCCTCCAAATAAGTTTCCCATCGGGACTAAATAGGTCTTCCGAAACAAACCAGATGATCGAGGAGTCATTATCAGGAACAAATCTAGGCTGGTTGTTCAAGGATTTGCTTAAGAGAAAGATATTGATTATATTGAAGTGTTTGCTCCAGTTGCTCGCATTGAAGCTATTAGAATCTTTCTTGCTCATGCCGCTCACAAGAACTTTAAGGTCTTTCAGATGGACTTGAAGTGTGCATTTCTCTATGAAAACATTGATGAGGAGATATATGTGTTGGATCATGATGAGGCTGGTGCAACCAAAACCACTTCATAGTCATTTTTGGTGCTACATAGAAGGGCTTCCGAAGCTAAGCATGAGATCTTCCGAGAGTCTGAAGCCAACAGCTGAAGACAAAGTCTGAGCTTCCAAAGACAAAGTCTGATGAAAGAGCTGAAGACAAAGTCTGAGCTTCCGAAGACAAAGTCTGATGAAAGAGCTGAAGACAAAGTCTGCTTCCGAAGACAAAGTCTGAGCTTCCGAAGACAAAGTCTGATGAAAGAGCTGAAGACAAAGTCTGCTTCCGAAGACAAAGAAGACTCCAAGTCTCGGAAGAAGCAGTCTTCTGAAGTATAAGTGGCTTCGGAAGAAGTTATTCTTCCGAAGTACTTTATCCTTCGAAGACATTGCTATGTCCAGCAGATAAAAGTATGGTCCCTGACAGTCCGCTGCAGACCTCTGATACAACATGGCATCTTCCTAAAGAGCCATGTTGTTGACCATACTTTATTCTACTGTTCACCTTTTATGATAGTACATGTTACCAACTTTAGTTGGTGACAAAAGGTAAGTCAGGGACATGTCCTGACTACCAACTCTCAGGCAAAATGTCTGAAAGATCTCACCTAGAGTCTTGTAGTATAGATGTAAGGTTAGAGGTGTCCAGCTGGTATCAAAGTATATCCGGCTGTAGGTAGTATTATATATATCTTCTCCTTGTAACTCTTTAGATAAGCGATTTGAGTCCAAGAGTCTTGTAATCCTTTGAGTTGAGAAGCAATATATAAAAGTACCTTAAAAATTTACATTCTGTGTTTATTTACTTAGTGCTTGTTACTTGTTATATTGTGATCAACTCTTCATAGACTCTTGCTGAGTGTTGATTCAAGGTGAGTTTGAGACAAAAACCATCTGTTGAGTGACCCATAATCGATCCTGCAATTGGTATCAGAGCTCCAGGCTCTTGATTGTGAGATCTTACCATCCAAATCAACCTGTTTTTCACTCCTCACTACAAACCACTCACTCAAATGGCTGCTCTCTCCAAAGCTGATATGGAAACCAGTACCATGACCAAGTCCCCACTGATCACCCCCGAAGACTTTGACACATGGTGTATTAGAATGGAAGGCTTCATCAAGTGTCAAGATTCAAGGATGTGGGACTTCATTGTCAATGGTCCTTTCATACCAAGCACCACTTCTGCCACTGGTAATCGCATCATTCTAAAAGATGTTGATGATTACTCAGAAGAAGATAGGAAGAGAATAGAGCTAGATCAAAGGGCTATGACTTCTCTCCAAACTGCTCTCCCCAACTCCGTCTACAGACGCTTCAAGAAGTGCAAAACTGCTAAAGATTTATGGGAAGCATTGAAGCTGATGTATGAAAGATCCAAGGAAACCTAAGAGAACAAGAAGGATCTCTTGAAGCAGCAGTTTGAGAACTTTACTTTCAAGGCTGGGGAGACCTTGACTCAATAATACTTCAGATATGTTGAGCTAGTAATACTCTGGTGGATATTGGAGTAGCTCTTAAGAATAGAGACATAGTTAGGAAGTTCATGTCTTCACTTCCTAAACTATGGATCCATTACTGTGTTGTAATCAAGAGAACTTCAGACCTTAAGACTCTTACTCTGACAGAGTTGTATGGTATCCTAAGTGCATTCCAGATGGAGATGAACATGCAGAACTCCTCTGGTCACTCCAATAACCAACTGAGTTCAGCCATTCATGTGGTTGAAAGGGAAATCATAGAACCACAACATCAGTTGCTGTGTTACCCTGACAACTCACACAGTGGACCCTACATTACTCTACCTGAGACTCCAAAGTCTCAAAAGGTTCAACACAACTCCTTTCAGGATAGTTATGCCTTTGTCTCTGGAAGTGGACACTCTGGCGACTTTCAATACTGCTTTGATGATCTTGAGTGCTTCAGTCCAGATGATGTGGAGTATATGGACATTGTCCAGCAGATGGCTCTTTTAACTTACAGAGCGAAGAAGTTCTTCAAGTGAACTGGAAGGCAATTCCCTCAAAACCCAGTCAACAGCAGGTTTGGGTTTGATAAGAGCAAAGCAAAGTGTTACAACTGCAACCAACTTGGTCACTTTGCTAGGGAATGCAAGGCTCCCAAAAACAACCCGGGAACCCCATAGGCCTCCACACATCCTGCTGCACCAAAGCATGAAGAGAAGTCAACTGAAACAGCTGTTGTTGCTCAGGAAGTTGACTGGAGCTTTATGGTACAGGATGTGACTCCTGCTCAAGCACTCATGGCCGGAACAGATGATGATCAGGTATATGAACATCTTTGTACTGCTGCCTGTATTGCTGAAGTTAAACTTTATAAGGATTACCTTTTGGAAATCAGATCTAAGGTTGAGTCTTTAAATGTGTTAAAATCTGATTTTAAGAGAGTTGAATCTGACTATCAAAAGAAAATTGAAGAGTTAGAGAAAACTGTGTCTCTTTTAAAACATGAAAAGACCAACTATAAGACACAAATAAAAGATCTGATATCCAAACTATCTGAAGTTCAAGCCCAGTTAGTCACTGCTGAGGCTCAGGCCAGGAAGCAAGCTATTGCTGAGCAAAAGCTGCCAAACTATTCTTGCATCATCCTCTCATTCCAAAATGTTTTATCAAAACAAAGAAGGGTTGGGAACCAATGAAATAGCTCCACCACACTCTTATGATTCAATTAGACTACCTAGATGTGGTACTAAAGAGCAAGAGGTTCCAACTGCTGACCCTTCTCCATTGGAACTAGAGGATGAGGCAACAATAGTGGCCACCACAGGGGAGAAACTGGAGGATACACTCATCTCCACCTGTGAAGACCAAATCCTAACCACCAAGGCAAGAAGAAGCAGAGCTAAAGCTGCTAGAAGGACTGCCACGAAGGTTGCAGAGTCCAAGCTTAAGATTGACCCAAAGCAAAAGGGTGTCTTCATTTCTGCCGGATTTCAAGTGGTAGGTACTTCTGATTCAGGAAAGGAGTGTAATACCAGCATTCCTGTCCTACCAAAGGATCAGAAGTTGAAAGGAAAGTTGCTGATGAAGAGAAGAAACCAAAGAAACAGCAACCTGTAAGTTCCCAGAAGACTAACATTGCATGTATAATGTGTGGTCTGCACAACCACATGGCTAAAGATTGTTACTACAATCCAGCAAGCACACATTATGCAAATAATGTTAAAAGAGAAGGAGTCAGAGAAGGTTTCTCAGTTGGACCACTTCAAACGGTCCAAATGATGAAAAAGGGAAAATTGGTCTCGGAAGCCAAATTGCTATCGGAAGGAAGTACTCATTCCGAAGGGAAAATGGCTTCGGAAGCCAAACCTTCTAAGGTTCGGAAGAACAAGAAGGCTCCTTGAAACCATCTCAGAAGAAGACTACTTCGGAAGAAAAGGTGGTGAAGGCTTCTTTCGAAAAGAAAGAAGCTACGGAAGAAGACCATGCTGCAAAAGCTTCAACAAGCTCATCCTCAAAGATCAACCAAGGGATGGATTGGAAGATCAAAGAAGATGCTGCAGCCCAAACCTCTTCTTCAACGACCTCTATTGAACCCCAATGCATATCCTTTGGTTCAATTATGTCACTCTCTTTGGAAGAGCCCAAGACCTGCAAGGCTTGGGCTTCTAAACAAAACTAACCATCTCATCTTATGTGCAGGGACGTTCATTTGACAAGAACAACAATGTCTGGATTGTAGATAGTGGATGCTCCAGCACATGACAGGGAACAGATCTCTCCTTCAACAATTCCAGAACTTTGATGGAGGGCCTGTCCAATTTGGAGGTGAGGCCGGAGGATATATTTCTGGCAGAGGAAGTATATCCAATGGCAGAATAAACATTGACAAAGTTCACTTTGTCAAACAGCTTGAACACAATCTGTTAAGTGTTTCTCAATTCTGTGACCAGAAGCATCAGATGCTTTTCACAGAACATGAGTGCATTATCCTCAAACCAGGGATGACAATTCCTCCGGAATTGGTGCTTCTTAGATCTCCCAGGAAAGGGGATATGTACAAGCTGGATATGAACAATGCTTCTCCTATGGGTGAAGTATCATGCTTTCTTTCCAAAGCTGATAGTGATGAGTCAACACTATGGCATAAACGCATGTGTCATGTGAATTTTAAAACAATGAATAAATTGGCTAAAAATAACTTGGTACATGGTTTGCCTAAAAAGGAATTTTTCTGCAAAGATAACTGTGTTGCATGCCTGAAAGGGAAACAACACAGATCATCTCATAATCCAAATGTGTTAACTCTATCACTACTCCATTACACTATTGCACATGGATCTCTTTGGTCCCACAAGTATAATGAGCATTGGAAGGAAATCATACTGCCTTATGATTGTTGATGATTTTACAAGATTTACATGGGTATTCTTTTTAAGAAGTAAAGATGAAACTGCTGAAACGTTAAAATCTTTTATTCTTAAAATAGAAAATCAAATTGATCACAAGGTTAAGATCATTAGAAGTGATCAAGGGACTGAGTTTAAGAACTTTGTTCTTGACTCATTCTGTGACTCAAAAGGGATTGCCAGACGATATAGTGCTCCCAGAACTCCTCAACAAAACGGTGTTGCTGAGAGGAGGAATAGGACACTTATTGAGGCTGCTCGGACCATGTTAGCTGATTCAAAGCTGCCTCTAACATTCTGGGCAGAGGTAGTCAGCACTGCATGCTATGTGCAGAACAGGGTTCTTATAGTTAAGCCCCATGGAAAAACCCCTTATGAGTTATGGAACAAGAGGCCACCGTTCATTGGCTTTCTAAGGTCCTTTGGCTGCAGGTGTACCATACTTAACACAAAGGACAACTTAGCAAAGTTTGCTGAGAAGTCGGATGATGCTATCTTTGTTGGATACTCTTCTAGCTCCAAAGCTTATAGAGTATACAATATCAAGAATCAACAATTGAGGAGTCATCCAATATAGTTGTTAATGAGCACACTCCTTGTGTTAGGGGGAATGGACCTGAGTATATCTTTGATTTAGAATTGTTTCCAAACTATTCTAAACCATCTTGTGAGAATGTTTCAGCTGGAACAGGTGCTCAAGATGATGCTGATGCTGATGCAGGTCAACTATTTGAGCTTCCCAGACTCTTCCAAATTCTCCAAGAGCTGAAAGGCAACAAGCTTCAACCATTCACAGATCTGATAGTGTAACTATCTCCAGGAATATGAAGCTTCAACAAGTGAATCACTTGATCAACCTCAAAGTTCTTCAGGTGATCCATTACAACACCAGGTTGAGGGAAGTAGTATTCTGAAGGAACAGGCAACTGTTAATCCTATTTCACAACCAACCATTGATGATGTTTCTCAATCATTCAATCAGTCCTCATTGAATGACTTTGAAACAGCAGTTGGACAGAGTGATCCAGTTCCTGATCAGAATATGTCTAACCTAGACTTATCTCTGCAACTGGAAGTGATTCCTCATCTTAGGATTCACAACACTCATCCAACTGAAACATCATAGGGAATGTCTCTGAGGGTGTGAGAACAAGAGGACAAACTCATCAAGGGAATGTCTGCTTGTATTCATGCTTCTTGTCTCAGATGAACCAAAGAAGGTAGAAGATGCCTTAAAGGATAGTAGTTGGGTTGAATCGATGCAGGAGGAGCTGCTTCAATTCAAAGACAAAAGGTCTGGAATCTATGCCCACTACCATCTGGTCAAGTACCCATAGGCACTAAATGGGTGTTCAGGAACAAAAAGATGATAGAGGCTTGATTATCAAGAACAAGGCAAGACTAGTAGTTCAAGGGTACACCCAGGAGGAAGGAATTGATTATACTGATGTCTTTGCACCTGTTGCAAGACTTGAGGCAGTTAGGATCTTCCTTGCTTATGCTGCATCCAAGAACTTCACAGTCTACCAACTTGATGTCAAGTGTGCTTTTCTATATAGGGATATAGATAGGGAAATCTATGTATGTCAACCTCCAGGATTTGAAGACCCACAGCACCCCAACTATGTGTGCAAACTGGATAAAGCTCTATATGGGCTGCACCAAGCACCTAGGCTGTGGTATGAGACCTTGTCTCAGTTTCTCCTGAAGAATGGCTACACCAGAGGTACCATTGACAAGACTCTTTTTATCAGAAAGAGTGGAGAAGACATTTTGCTTGTACAAGTCTATGTTGATGACATCATATTTGGTTATTCAAATGACCAAATGTGCAAGGACTTTGAGAGCATTATGAAGCAGAAGTTTGAGATGAGTTCCATGGGAAAAATGGACATTTTCCTTGGAATTCAGGTGAAACAGATGAAGGAAGGGTTCTTTATAAGTCAATCTAAGTATGTCTCAGACATCTTAGATAGATTTGAAATGAAGGACTGTAAACCAGCCAAGACACCCATACCCAGAAACCATAATCTTTGCCCTGACCTTGAGGGGGAGGATACTGATCAACATCAGTATAGAGCAATCATTGGTTCTCTGATGTATCTCACTGCAGTAGACCAGATATCATGTTTGCCACATGCATTTGTGCAAGATATCAGGCTGCTCCCAAGGTGTCTCACCTAGCTGCTGCAAAGAGAATCCTCAGATACCTCAAAGGAGCACCTAAACTAGGTCTCTGGTATCCAAGAAATAGTGATTTCAATCTCTATGGATACTCTGACAGTGACTATGGTGGCTGCAACATTGACAAGAAATCAACATCAGGAGGATGTCAATTTCTTGGTGGAAGGATTATCTCATGGCAATGCAAGAAACAATCCTGTGTCTCTACATCAACTGCTGAAGCTGAATACATTGCTGCTGCTAGCTGCTGTGCTCAACTGCTATGGATTCAAAATCAGATGTTAGACTATGGATTCAACTTCATGACTACTCCTATCCATATTGACAACAATAGTGCTATCTCCATTACTGAGAATCCAGTGAAGCACTCCAAGACAAAACACATTGATATCAGGTATCATTTCATTAGAGATATTCATGAGAAGAATTTGATCAAGTTAATCAAAGTTGACTCAAATGAACAATATGCTGATTTGTTCACAAAGGCATTTGATGAACAAAGATTTAAGTATCTCATATCAACTATTGGGATGATAAATATTGATTAACTACCTCTTTGAAAAGCTTTTTAAATGTGTAATGTCTTGTGTCAATACAATTTAAGCCCTGTTACAAAAGATCTTTAAATTATTCTAAGTGTAAATTCCTTCCGAAGAGGAATTAACTCTCGGAAGATATTCTTGAATATCTTCCGAAGCCAAAATTCCTCAATGGAAATTTTCTTCTCGGAAGAGTTTTTGGTCTCGGAAGAAGCGATTGATTCACATCAGATCTACTTCCGAAACTTATAAAACTCCATTCGGAAAGGCAACTTTACCTTCGGAAGCAATGCCTTGCTTCGGAAGAGAAAGTGCCTTCAAAGACAATTTTACCTTCGGAAGCAATGACTTGCTTCGGAAGAGAAATTGCCTTCGGAAGAAAATTACCTTCGGAAATGTTTTACATTCGGAAGTAAAGGTTTTTATATGTAACGGATATCTTTTGGGCCCCACTCTATAAAAGGTAAAGATTTTGTTCATGATGTCAGATTATTTAAAATTATCCTTTGCCGCCACTGTCATTTCTCCGCTGTAAACCACCATACCACCCACAGTAACCCCAAACATTACCCTATTACCGCCACTACCACAATTCATCCCCTTTAAATAATCTTGACTGATCAATTTCATCCTCTTTTACCAATTTACTGCCCTAACTATTCTCTTCTCTGTAAAACCTGCAATTTCACCCAAATTCAAGCTTACCTTCTATTCAATGGCGCTAAACCCTTAGCACAACCAAGTCGCATTACCTGATTCGTCAAGGGATGCCGACTTCACCCAAATCATCACCTTTCTTACCGAATCCACATACCTTACTGCACTTACAGTTAACCCCACCGTATACTCCAACCATATGACCGAATTCTGGAGTAACGGTCAAACTGCAGTTCTGAATAGGGTTTGAGTACTGAGAACCCGCATTTGTGGCCAAGAGTTGGTCATCACTGAACAGCTCATCAGGGAGCATCTCGAGCTTCATGATGATGGGGCTCCTACTGAGTTCCCCAAAGAATACTAGGAAGGCACCTATATCCTCATGGGATATGGAGGGGATGTGAGCAGATCTACCGTCTACAAGTTTAACTTCTCTTACCATTGGAAGTTCCTGCTGCACATTATCCTGCACTGCCTCTCCAACAAATTAGGGGGTTGGGATCAAATCCCATATGAACTAGGATGCCTAGTTCATGGGTTGGTGAGAGGTCTCCGATTCAACTACTCACGATTTGTGTTGCCAACCTTATCAGCAATCTGAGCAGGGATACATTCTTCATGTATCCCAGATTTATCCAACACATAATCAACTGTGAGCTGGAACCGAGCAAGCTTGTCTGCGCAGCTGCTCTTACTGTTCAACAAGTGAGGCCTACCATCTTCAAATACTGAAGAAGGTTTCCATCAACTTCACTGGAAGGTACACTCCATTACCTCTAGAGATGACTGAGCGCATAGCTCCTGGTGACATCCCTGTTATCCCCACAGGTGATGAACCCACACCAGCAACCTCCACCACAATGCCAAAATCTTCTTTACCCATCAAAGTTACATACCAGAGATGACCCAAATGAACCCTTGTTCAATCTACTCTGATTGAACAAGCTCCTTCAGTTCAAACCAAAAGGGCTAGAGTGGAATCATGGGCTCCCACTCAGTCCGAGGTCACACCTTCCTTCACATTCGACCTCAATGTGGGTTTTGAGCCTCCTCAGTCTCAAACCCAAGAGACCCGAACCCCAAGCCTTAAGCCCACAGGGTGAGTCTCCACACTCCCCTGTGCAGCCTTCTAGGGACAGCCCCACCATAGGCTCAATGCCTGTAGACATTGATCTAGGTCCTGGGTCAGTAGGTTTAACTTCCCTATCTTTCACTGACCTTTTACTCCACACTGATGAAGAGATTACATCTCTCCATGTCCATGAAGTTGATCTACAACACCCTCTGAAAGATCAACAGAGCCAAGAGGGATCCCTTGTCTCTAGCCCCCATCAGAAGCCAATTACTGAGGTGAGTCCCACTGATGTGGAGGGGACTCATGTAGGCTCAGCTGCCACTACTCAGAGTCTCTATTGAGCTCTCAGGACAGTGGTAACATCAATAGGACTGAGTCTACGGCAACTTTGCCCATTGACATCTCTGAAAGAGATGACTTTGAGCAAAGGTATCCAGGGTGCCAAGAAGCCACATCTGGTGGTGAGACTGAGCATACTAGGTATGTTATCTAATCTCCCCGTGATTCTTCTAATGAAGATGAGGGAAGTATGCAACTAACACTTCAGTACTTGCTTTCTAAGGTCTCCAACCTGGAATCACAGGTGAGGATCTTAGAATCAAGGACTGCACTCAGCAACTTGAGATTAACAATCTCAAGGCTCAACTAGCTGAGAAACAGACGGAGAGGTCTGTTAGGCATGTACCTATTCAGGTCTCAATGACTTCTTCCTCTAGCTCATCTAGCTCTCAAGATGATGCTACCAAAAGGGGGAGAAAGTTCAGAGACAAACACTTGAGGAACCACAAACCCAATCCCTTACTTCCCAACTCATCACACTACCTGAGTCATCTCAATATTTTCTAGAGATTGACTCAAAGATGCTTCAAGATCTCTACAGACTTTTCACAAAGTTTGTATTGAGATCATCCCTAGAATAGCCCAGCCCCGACACCACACTTATATATTTTGGGGCTGAGGAGCTTCAAAGACTGACTGCACCTTCTACCACTGTGGAAGAAGTTGGTCAACCTAAGGTCCACATGGAACCTGAGATTAGCTTGAAGGGGAAATGGGGACTGATAGCCCAGCAACTAAAACAGTTGGACAGAACTTGCAGCAGTCTCATCTTCTGAAGCTCAAGCTGAAGCTTCCGAAGCTGACATTGAAGTCTCGGAAGAACAAGACAAGTCTTCCGAGGCTGAAATAGAAGCTGCGGAAGGCTTATTCCAGATGTCCGAGGAACTGACCATCACAGATGTTATTGCCGAAATAGCATCTGAGGTGAGCAGGGAGGATATTTCTGACATTCCTCCAACCCAAACACCAGCTGAACTTCTCTCTCAATCACAACCCTCCATCCAAGAACCACCACAGTCAAGCATTGCCAAAGACAAAGGAAAAAGAAAATTGACTGCGGAAAAGCTTCAGGAGGAGGAGAGGATTGAGAAGCTCAAAAAGAAAGGTAGGTTTCCTACTGAAAAGCTGCTAGCTGCTAGTTCTAAGGCAGCTGCAGCCAATCAGGAAGAGATCAACCAAAAGAGAAGAACAACACTCATTGACCAGCTCATCAGCCTAGGAGCTGTCAATGAGGAAGTACTCCTGCTACCACTAGAGGAGTTGGTGTCTTTGGAGAGGTCAACCCGGCTAAGGCAAGAAGAAGAAGCCAGGTTGGCCTTGGAGAGGGAAGAAGAAGAGCGAAGAGAAGCTGCTCTGAAGCTGAGAGAGGATAGGATCAAATTCCTACTCTCAAGAGGCTTCAGTCTTCCTGAACTGTCTCCTCATGATGATGACATGATCCTGCTGCTCCACAACAAAGAGCAGGATCAAATGGAGAAGGAAAGGAAGAGAGCTGCTAGGGAGAAGTTGAGGGAGAAGAAGAGGAGGGAAGAAGAGAAGGTGATCACTGCCACCAAGAAGTCCAATGACAAAGCCTGGATGAAAGACTATCTTCGGGCTCATGACTTCTCTGGTAGGCAGGTGGGACCTATGTCCGAAAGGACACTCCAGCGGATACTCAGTGAAATAAAAGCTGACATCCGTTTGGGGAAAAGGAGGGAGATGTACAGGAGGGTACAGGGAATGGTCTTCACCCCAGCCACTCAACTACCGCCAACCACTAAACCACAACCCACACCAGAAGAACCAACCCCATTCCCCATCAAAACCGAACCCACTGATGAAACCTTCACCCCTGAACCCACAACTCTACCCAAACCTACCACATCACCTCAACCACCCAAACTACCCATCCTAAAACCCAAAACACAACCTAAAACCACTAAACCTAAGCCTACCCAACAAAAACCAAGACCATCCCCTCAGCCTCCTCAACATCTCTCCTCTCAGGAAATAAAGGAGTTCAAGACAAGGCTCATCAACTGCACCACTTTGAGCAGCATCTCCTGTGAGGGAGACCTTATCAACATCACCTATGTTGATAACTCTTCAAGCTCCCTCACCCTAGGGCAATTTCTTGAGTTGCCTAGAGACACTTTGGGCCAGGCTGCAAGACTTCTTGGTCTCAACTCCGATACCCTCAATGCTGAGGAGAAGAGACTAAGAAGGAGCTAGTGACTCAACTGGATACAAGGAAGGAGGACAGGATTTCTAGTCTATCTCCTAGACCTAGAAATGCTATAATCCAGTGGAGGTTCGATGAACCTTCTCACAACTTTGTTGTGGAAAGGGACAATGGTGAAACCAACAGGCTGAATGCCACTTCTCTACTGCATCTCAGCAGATTTGATCTTGCCGAGCTTGCTGAGAAGCCATTCTCCAATCCCTCCAACTCTGAGACTGCTGCACACATCAGAAATCATATCAGCGGTCTCCACTTGGCTGAACAAAGTAGAAGAGCGAAGATTGAAGAAGAGTTGAAGCTGAAAAGAGCGGAAGACAAGGAAAGACCAATCACCAAAGGCACAGCCTTTCTACAGATGGTGGAAGGTCCTGAATTGGAACCATAGTTAGATGGGAATATGACTATAGTTCCCATCAACTAACACTTTTCAGAGGGCCACAACAGAGGGTACATATAATCCAAGGTGACAGAGTAGAGGTTCTGTCTACCAAGGATTTGTACAAGATTCTCAGCACCACATCAGGAAAGAATAAAGACACTGATAAACACTTACTTTCCATGGTGCTGAGAGCTTTGAGAAGAAGAGGGAAGTGAAGTTTTGGAAGCATCAGCCTAGGGGGAGTTTGTTGGATCATGATGTGGCTGATGCAACCAAACCCACTTCATAGCCATTTTTGATGCTACATAGAAGGGCTTCCGAAGCTAAGCATGAGATCTTCCGAGAGTCTGAAGCCAACAGCTGAAGACAAAGTCTGAGCTTCCAAAGACAAAGTCTGATGAAAGTGCAGAAGAAAAAGTCTGAGCTTCCAAAGACAAAGTCTGATGAAAGAGATGAAGACAAAGTCTGCTTCCGAAGACAAAGTCTGAGCTTCCGAAGACAAGTCTGATGAAAGAGCTGAAGACAAAGTCTGCTTCCGAAGACAAAGAAGACTCCAAGTCTCAGAAGAAGCAGTCTTCCAAAGTATAAGTGGCTTTGGAAGAAGTTATTCTTCCGAAGTACTTTATCCTCGGAAGACATTGCTATGTCCAGCAGATAAAAGTATGGTCCCTGACAGTCCGCTGCAGACCTCTGATATAACATGTCATCTTCCTAAAGAGCCATGTTGTTGACCATACTTTATTCTACTGTTCACCTTTTTATGATAGTACATGTTACCAACTTTAGTTGGTGACAAAAGGTAAGTCAGGGACATGTCCTGACTACCAACTCTCAGGCAAAATGTCTGAAAGACCTCACCTAGAGTCTTGTAGTATAGATGTAAGGTTAGAGGTGTCCAGCTGGTATCAAAGTATATCCGGCTGTAGGTAGTATTATATATATCTTCTCCTTGTAACTCTTTAGATAAGCGATTTGAGTCCAAGAGTCTTGTAATCCTTTGAGTTGAGAAGCAATATATAAAAGTACCTTGAAAATTTACATTCTGTGTTTATTTACTTAGTGCTTGTTACTTGTTATATTATGATCAACTCTTCATAGACTCTTGCTGAGTGTTGATTCAAGGTGAGTTTGAGACAAAAACCATCTGTTGAGTGACCCACAATCGATCCTGCAATTGGTATCAGAGCTCCAGGCTCTTGATTGTGAGATCTTACCATCCAAATCAACCTGTTTTTCACTCCTCACTACAAACCACTCACTCAAATGGCTGCTCTCTCCAAAGCTGATATAGAAACCGGTACCATGACCAAGTCCCCACTGATCACCCCCGAAGACTTTGACATATGGTGTATTAGAATGGAAGGCTTCATCAAGTGTCAAGATTCAAGAATGTGGGACTCCATTGTCAATGGTCCTTTCATACCAAGCACCACATCTGCCACTGGTAATCGCATCATTCCAAAAGATGTTGATGATTACTCAGAAGAAGATAGGAAGAGAATAGAGCTAGATCAAAGGGCTATGACTTCTCTCCAAACTTCTCTCCCCAACTCTGTCTACAGACGCTTCAAGAAGTGCAAAACTGCTAAAGATTTATGGGAAGCATTGAAGCTGATGTATGAAAATTTACATTCTGTGTTTATTTACTTAGTGCTTGTTACTTGTTATATTGTTATCAACTCTTCATAGACTCTTGCTGAGTGTTGATTCAAGGTGAGTTTGAGACAAAAACCATCTGTTGAGTGACCCATAATCGATCCTGCAATATGTCTGTCAGCCTCCAGGTTTCGAGGATCCAGATTTTCCAGATAAAGTGGACAAATTTGATAAATCCTTGTACGGATTACATCAAGCACCTCATATCTGGTATGAAACCTTGACATAATATTTTCTTAGCAAAGTTTTTCTCGTGCACCATAGATATGACACTATTTAAGAAAGAAGTTAACGGTGAAATGCTGATCATTCAAGTGTACGTTGATGACATCATTTTTGGATCAACCAATGAGAAACTATGAAGAGAATTTGAAGAAGTGATGAAGGATTGCTTTCAAATGATATGACGGGGGAGTTATGCTTTTTCCTGGGATTACAAGTTGAACAAAAGCCTGATGGCATTCTGATTCATCAAGAAAAGTATGTTCTTGAGATTCTCAAGAAATTCAAGATGGATGATGCTTCTCCTGAACTTACCTCAATCACTGCTCAAACTTGCTTAACTCCGAATGATAATGGGAAACCCGTCGATGCTCATCGTTATCATTTTATGATTCGGTATCTCATGTATCTCACTTCAATTCGCCGGGACATTACTTTCATCGTGTGCTACTGTGCCCGTTATCAAACAAATCCGAAGGAATCTCATTGAAAGACTATCAAACGTATCTTTCAATATCTCAAAGAATCCTCCCGTTTAGGCCTTTGGTATCCTAAAGGAGGAAACTTTGATTTGCATGCCTATTCTGACAGTGATCACGAATGTTGCAAGATGAACATGAAATCAGTCACCGTGGATGCCAGTATCTTGGGGATTGTCTTGTTTCATGGCAAAGCAAGAAACATATAATTGTATCTTTATCTACAAGTGAAGCTGAATATGTTGCTGCCTCAAGCTACTGCTGTCAAGTGCTTTGGATCCAACATCAGATGATGGATTATGGCATCAACTTTCTTCATACACCACTCTTCTGTGATAATGAAGCTGCATTGGAATTGGCAAAAATCCAATTCATCACACTTGGACCAAGCACATTGAAACAAGGGTTCATGCAATCCGAGATGCTCAGGTTAAGGGGTTTATTGATATTATTCCAATTGACACTAAAAGTCAAAAGCAGATCTTTTCACTAAAACATTTGACAAACCTCGCTTTTATGAACTGATCTCTATGTTAGGTCTAATATCTTTCTAAAAATCTCTTTTCCTAAATAAAATGTCTTGATTTTCTAAATAATTTTTTCTTTCATTTACATTTGTCAGTTAATTTCCGATATCCCATATTTTGTCTTATTTTATTATTTTTTTATTTTCTATTTATTTTTATCTACATGGAAAACAAAATTAATTTCTATCCTCGTGAGGGTAAATAGAAATTTAGGGGGAGAATATACTTTTAAAGTGTTTTTCAATTTTTGTTCTCTCAGGAACCCCCAGAAAAAGAAGTTAAAAAGTGGACAATGGCTTGTGATGAGATATGCATGGTAGACTCATCCTGAAATTGAAGTAGACAATTATCGTGCAACTAAACCAAAGATCAAGAACTCGGTGATAAGGATTATTCTCATGACATTTTGGCCTGCCTAAAGATACAAGTCTCGTCAAAACCTGGTTGAGAGTGGCTGATTTTTGTCTTAAGTCTGTTCTTAGTCTACGTTGGGTCTAACATCTCTTTAGCCCAAATTGTATATTATGTATAATAAAATGCGTGTTTATCTTCTCTGCTATGCCTAAGCATTGACCTGGAGTGATGATCTTCTTTGCTATGTGAAAGCATTGACCTGAAGCTCTCATCAACAGGCTAATATGATCTTCTCTGCTATGCGAAAGCATTGACTGGAAGCTCTCATATTTTGGATTAGATGTACATCTCCTCTGCTATACGTAAGTATAGACCTGGAGATATCATCTTAGAGTCTGTCTATTATTGTGTATCCTCAAAGATCATGCTATCTTATGCATGTATCTGTGTCAATTATGAACTACTCAGCAAAATCAATGAATTCACTTAATAAACCTTGATGACGAGATAAGTTCTTTTCCGGATGTCTGTGGGAACCAAGTTACTTGAGCTTTTCTAATTGAAACTAAAACATGATAAAATCAGTTGCAGGTCACTCGTTGAAAAGAATAAGGCATGAGTTTAGGGACAAACATATCAACAATCTCACCAGGACTTGATTCTCATAAAAACTTCAAGGAAAAGATGCATACTATATCCTTTTTTATCTTTTATTTCATTTTATTTCCTTTCACTTTATTTTATTTATTCATATTATGATTGTTTAGTAATTTATGTGTTTCTAAGTTGGAATTGTGGGGCGAGGAAATTATCTTTAACAAATGTTTGTATAAACATAAAACTTAAAAATAGGTGGGGGCGAAACTATGGGCAAAACTACAGTTTCCCCGAGCGAAACTATACTTTTGCCAGTAGTCACGCTCAACTGTGAGCAACTCACCTATACGGGCGAAACTATAGTTTCGTTCACAACGAAATTAGGTGGTATAAATTGCACAGTATGAGACTCGAGTCTCATATGTGCGAATTAGGCCTAACCTAGTTTATCTCAGCTGAAACCTTGGTTAACTCCTACATTGCTCGTGTTTGATGAAATAAACCGTTGTTTTATGATTAGGTGGGTTGGGAGACCTTGATCTTAGACAGTTAATTTTGCTTGTTTTCGTCGCTGATTTTTGTTTCGCCGAAGTTAAAAAGTAGCAGTTTCGTGAGCGAAACTGCGAGATACTTCAGCGAAATTGAATGAAAGTTGATAGTTTCGAGCGAAATTGTAAAGTTGTGGTGTCCAAGCACAAGTGACAGTTTCGCTGGGAAACTGTCAGCGAAACTATAGATTCACCCGTTATAGCTTCCTGAGTTTAATAGTGAGCAAAAGTAATAGCAAAATATAGTTTCTCTTAGGCGAACTTACAAAATAATTTATCAGCGAAACTAGTAAACAATGCACATAACTCAATAACTTAAACACAGCGAATCTATGTTTTATCACCAGCGATCCTATGGTTTATTGACAGCGAAACTAACTGTTTCGCCGAGCAAAATTACAGTTTGGCTGCCAGCAAAACTAGCTAAAATCTTACTTTTCATTATTTTTCTTTGTCTTTCACTGTGTATATCCTTGTGTATGTCCATTTCAGTTGACATGGCAAACTTAAAGTTTGACGACAAGTTCAACATAGTGGCTATTCTGGATGATGGGAATCCAAACGTTGCAGGCTTTACAGACTGTATAAGATGGTTGAGGCAATCTCCAATATCTTATGCCATTTCTCATATGCCTACCATCTATGACCTTCACATGCAAGACTTTTGGAGATCAGCTGAGCATGATGTCGGAACCGTGTCACCCCGGATAGTTGCAAGAATTAAGAGTCATGACATAGTGATCACTGCAGAGATTATTGCCCAGGTACTTCATCTTGAGGATGACTGTGGGCCAGAGGTGGTGCTTTCTAATAGCCAAGTTCTAGAGGCTTTCAGAAGTATCGGGTATGAACGGCCCCCGTTTGGCTCTAACAAGGAAATAAAGAATCTCTTCTGTCTAAAGAATGGAGATATATAGCCCACATTTTTATCATGTGTCTGGATCATAGAAAGGGAGGATCAGACAGGCTGAACATACACTGGGCTAGGGCAATGATCATATTTTGAAGAGGTCAAAAGACAAATATTACAAAACTTATTTTTGACTGCATGACTGAAAATATCATGGCCCTGAAGAAAGATAAGTGGTTGTTATACCTGAGATTCATCAAAATGTTGATTAATGATCTAATCCCAAATGTGCCAAGACATGGAGAAATCAAAAGATTGGCAGAAATAATACAAGGATTTTTGGTGATTGTTTGGCAATTAGACACGACTTCAGTGGGAAGATCAATTATCTGTTGGAGAATATGTATCCAGCCGAGAGGTTGAACTATATTCGAAGGCTGACTGAAACTGAGAACAAGAACATTAAGGAAAACAGAGTAAAGAGAGAAGAGGCAAGAGGAAGAGAAATGCAAAAGAAAAGGAGTATGTTTCTGAAGAAGAAGTTGAAGAGGTGGCTGAGGAGGTGACAATTCAGAAAGAGAAGAGGAGTAAGAAGAGGGCTGAGGAAAGTGAACCTACAAACGTGGCTGAAAAAAGAACTAAGCACAAACAGCAGGCATTCACAGAACAAGCAGGTAGGAAAGATGCCAGGTCTGATCTTGATCAAGATGTGATCAGAAATGTCAATGCTTCACTAGCAAATGAACTAAGTATGATAAAGACCAAGTTGGTAAATCAAGAGATACGGGAGAAGGAAAAGGATGTAGTGACTGATGGTTTGAAGAAAATGGTAGTAGACCAATAGGAATTGATTAAGACAATATTCAAGGAGCTGAACGAGTTGAAAGAAGCGCCCAGCCTACCAAATCAAAGATCTGAAGCTGAATTGAAAGATCTTACTGATACCTCCAAATACGAGTTTCTGAATGTTAGAGGATCAGCAAGGGTAGGAGAGGCCATGAGTGGAGCTGCAGATCCAGTTTTTGGTGTTGACTCCAGTGAAGCTGGTGATGATGAAGTGGGTAAAAGGGCTGGTGATGTTGATGTAGGTTCTAGAGGAAGTGGTGTTGAGAAAGAGGTAGATGTCGGTGGAGTTAAAATATCTAAGGCAGAATTTAACTTGAGATTTGATATTGAAAAAGATCTGACTAGAGAGGAAGTGCATGTGAACATGGGTGGAAAAGATAAAGGGAAGGAGCCTAAAATAAGGCTAGTTGATGAAGAAGAAGAGGATGATGAGCAACTTGTTGACTACAGCTCAGAGCCCGAATATTATGAGGTGGATGAAAGACCTGTAACATATGTGGCTCAGCAAGGGTCGACAGAAGGTGATGTGATTGAGCTGGATCTGCAGGATTGGTTTGAAAAAGAGAAAGAACCAGAGGAGATAACTCCCCTATTTCAAAACATTCAAGAGGCCAGTAAGAAGGATGCTGATAAGAAAATCATAAGCTGGAAATACAATGCTGAGCTCAAACTGTTTATGAATAAAAGGAGGGGTGAAAAGATTTATTATCTTAACAAGAGGAAGGAATTTAAGACCTTTCCTAGGTGGGATTTGAGGAGATTAGCTGAGATTCCCTTGATAGATGCTGATGCCAGTGAGAGGGCTATGATGTTGGAGAAGGAGATTAAGAAAGGGCTGAACGACAATTTTGAAGCTTTTGGCTACATGAAGCGCGAGAGAAAGAGGTCCAAGAAGGACTTGGATTAGGCCACAGGCAAAGGAAAGAGTGTTTAAAATTAAAGCCTGCAAAGACTATTAATAGAATACGTGTGCCCAATCCAGTTCCCCCGATGCTAAAAGATTTTGTCAAGTGGTTTTATGACAATAATACCGGGGAAGCTGTGATAAGGATTAAAGGTGATCAGGAGATCAGATTGTTTGATCCAATGGAGGTGTTTTTGTTCGAAGATGAGGATCTGAAGGTTTTGTGTGAAAATCATATTAAATCAGGGGTTGGAGCTGAAACAAGGACTGAAGCTAGCCTATTTATTAGAGTAGCAAACAAAGCAAGGGGAGTGAGAGCTGAAGTCAGGGAGCTAACAGAAAATGTCATTCAAGCTGACGAGACAAGAATGGATGTGTAGGATCTGACCAAGCAATTACTTCAAGCTAGTGCACATGCTGAAGAAGAGACTATCAAAGATGCAGATGATGCAGTGGAAAAGGCTGGAGTTGAACAGCACGAATCAGAGAAAGCCAAGGAGATGAAGGTGAAGGGGGAGACAAGGCTTGAGCTGAAGAGGAGAATTAAGATGAAGCCGATGATATTCAACCTAGTGGGAGTATTGAAGATCAAGGATAGGTTGGACTCACCTTAGTTAGTTTGTTTGTTCTTTTACTTTAATTGTAATAGGATTTATGTTAGTTTGATTACTGTATGTAAAAGTAGTCGGCTTTAGTTTTGTAATAGTTTCAACTGACCTAGCGAAACTATAGTTTTGCTGGAAGTCAGCTGACTTAGATCACCTAGTGAAACTGTATTTCGCAGTCTGCTGAAACTAATGTGTTGATCAGGACAGTTTAGCTACCCAGCGAAACTGTCAACGAAACTATGCTATCTATATATAGAAAACTTTGTAATCTGTTATTGCAAGTTTTGCACAAACCTAATTTGAATATATACTTTTGCATTACTGTACTTATTATGTTTGTTGGCTGGAACCATCATTTCTTATCTTTGAGCCTTGTTTGTTTGATTCTTCTTTGATCAAAATTGTTTTATATTGAAACTCTTTTCATAGATTAGTGTTATGATTGTTGTTTCAGTGGGATTTGGTTGTTAGTTGTCATCATTAGCACTATTTTCGGTAATCAATGGACCAACACACACACACTGTATACACAGCGGACACACAGTTTTTCCTATGTATATATAGTTCCACACTTGTGATTTTTTTATTCATCATGAGTGAGAGAGTAATTAAATTTCAAACCATTCAAACAGTCGATAAATCCTTAAACCCCTGATCATTCGAAACAACATTCTATTTGATTTTACATCTGCTCGCAATCAAATAGGTATACTAACATGATTCTAAGCATCAAACATACATTAAAATATCTAGGTCTAAGATTCGGATTCAAACATTATTCAACCTAAGTCAAACATTAAATCAAAATCAAACATGAATCTTTTGATGTTTTAAACCAAATCAAACACTGAATAAGTTTTAGTTAGCCTTAGTCGAATGTAATAGAACTGTTGTTTGGATGTAATTTGATTAAGTGTTTGTTGGGTTCATGAACAGTCATGATGTTCATGCCAAATCATACAAACATTAGTGATTGATCTTTGAAAATGTTGAAAATTGCTTGAAATATGTTATAGCTTTGTAAACATGTTCAAAAGGATGTAACAAAGATGAAAATCTAGTTGATTTGGCATGGCATTTAACACACAAGCATTAATTGAAATTTCAGTAAATGTGCATTTAATGGTAAAAGTTTGACTCTAAAAACTCAAACTACATCTCATGGACAAATTGGTATGAGATAAATTAAACGTATAAAGTGAACAAAACAACTTGTTAGTGATTAAACAAACATGATGTGTCACACCCTCAATTTCCACGAACGGGGTTTTACCGTTAGGCGTGTGACATACCAGGATCTCAGACACAGTCATATCGAACGACACTATATGAATTTAAAATAAACATTTGACTTCATTCAAAAGAACATAAACAAGGTTTACAATAGTGCGGAAGCGAGTACATAATTTGTAAATCCATTACAGTACAGTTACAATAATCATGTTTAGACAAATTGTTCAATGCTGAAAATGTAATAGATGAATGCATGTCCAGGGTGCGTTTCCTTAGCGTGCATCTTGAGCTTATGCATTCCTGTGACCTGAGAAAACATGCTAAAATGTGTCAACATAAAGTTGGTGAGTTCACAGGTTTATTCAACAATAAATGTGTTCGTAAGCGTTCGGTAGTTTGCGTTTCAATGGTTTAGTATATAGAGCATATCGTTAGGTAGCTAGCCTATGTTCTTGTTACTTAGCGTTTTGAACCGAAGCTGACTGTTTACGTCCTATATGTGTTTGTTGTATCCCGTCACGTCTCGCAAGACCGTGACAAATGTGTTAGGTCAATCAAGCACCCGTTTGACCTCCAATCAAGCTAGCGTGACTAGCCCGGGCGGGTTTGTCAGACCCAGTAGTACTACCCAAAATTACCTCGCTAATCCCATTACTAACGGTTCGAGTGTGTCAGGACATGTTGTGTGTTTGCACTAACGTAACAAGCGATATCAATAATACTACAACCATTTAAGTAAATCTGTTTTGCATGTTTTCTCCCCCAAAAGGAAAGAGAGTAAAATAGGGGCCGTGAAACTCACAGATGATGTAATAAATATGTAGGATGAAGGTCTCCCAAGTGTTTTTTACAATGCGCTGTGAAACACCTATTGACAGTCATGTTAAGCGTTAATGTTGTGTTCAGCGTTAATAGGCATGTTTAGTCGGGTCGGGTCGCATGGGCTCGGTCGTTGGTGACACACACACACAAGCAGGCATACACGTATCAGACCTTATGTAGTTCCCAAACAGGTTGTCGTTAGTTGTAAACAGTTAGGTTGTTTTAGATCGTAAAAGTATGTGCTTGTTGATTGCGTTGACCTTAATCTTTGTGGTCAAGAAATGACATTTTATTGATGTTAACTTATCATCACACGATAGACACCTCGCACACCAGAAGAATTCGCTAACGATGACTCAAATCGCATAACAAGGCTAGACGCACGACTGGACACTTCATTCGCACGAATGGGCCTTCAATCGTATGAATCAATCTCATTCGTACGAGTGAACCCTCATTCGTACGACTTAGCATTCAATCGTACTACACATCACCAATTCACCCGACTCAACAACCAATCGTACGACTGGACCTTCATTCGTACGATTGGACCTTCAGTCGGGTGTTACTCAGTCGCACACATTCATTCAGTTGACTCAGTCGCACAGACTCTCAATCGCAAGCATTCATTCGCACGTTACACAGCTACGTATGGACTCAATCGCACGATCCAACCCAGTCGCACCGCTTAGTCGTACGATGGACCCAGTCGCATGGTTTAGTTGCATGGCTGGCCCAGTCGCGTACTGCAGCAGGTCGCGACTGCTGGACGGGCTGAACAGCCTTCGGCTGTCCCGTGCTCGATTTTCACACAATTAGGACTTCCAGGAACACTTTCCTAACATGTCTATGTGGAAAGCACACGCTGATTGACCTCACACGCACCCCCACGACCACATGCATTCGGGCTGAACCCTAACACCCGAACCCCATACTTGCAGCAGTGAAACGAGCAATAAAACGGATGAATGAGGTCGCCTACCTGCTGGGAACGTGATTTCTCAGCTGTTGCGTGGTTTAGCCGGCGAAAACGGGCTCAATCGGGGTGGTTTTGGTGCTAGGATGAAGACACGGAGAGGAAGAGAGCGTAAGAGAGAAAGAGCAGAGTGTGAGGGTGTTTGGGCTAGTGGGTGGGTATTTATACCCAGCCCCAGTTTGCCAATTGACAAGTTTAGCCCCTGCACATAGGTACCGAGTTCCCAAATTTGTTTCAGTTAATAACGACGTAGATGGGCGAGCAATGTTAATTAAGAGGATTCTTTAGGAAATCACGTTTATGTGAATCCTCTGCAAACACCCATGTTAGTATTTTATCATAATTTATTTAACGATGTCGGTGGCGGTGTTTGTATACGTTTCGTGTATTAACGTGTATGTGGCAATGATAACGACAATGTTTTGAATAGTGTTAGCTTGAAATTACGGGGTGTCACATCATCCCCTTGTTGCAGGAATTTTCGTCCTGAAAATTAGTACATCATGTTACGTGTTTTACGGGGAAGTATAAGGCTCAACGGTTTGTGATGCATGTTGAATAGAGTACCTGCGTATCTAAGAGGTAGATGCCTGATTTTGGAACAGTTGAGGGTACTTCTTCTTCATCTGATCTTCGCGTTCCCAGGTAAATTCTGGTCCACGCTTTGAGTTCCAACGGATTTTGACGATAGGGATACGACTATGTTTGAGCGTTTTGACTTGTCGATCCATGACTTCCACTGGTTCCTCGACGAAATGTAGTTGTTCATCCACATGTATCTCGTCTAACGGAACGATAAGAGTCTCGTCTGCCAGGCATTTCCTCAAGTTGGAGACGTGGAACACATCGTGTACTCCACGGAGTTCTTCGGGTAGGTTCAATTGGTAGGCCACGGGGCCAACCCGTTTGACAACCTCAAACGGTCCCACGTACCTAGGGCTTAGTTTCCCGCGTTTCCCGAAACGAATCACACCCTTCCAAGGTGACACTTTCAAAAGCACCTTGTCACCTATTTGGAATTCCAACGGTCGGCGACGCTTGTCAGCGTAGCTTTTCTGTCGGTCACGGGCTGCTGCCATTCGGTTACGGATCTGCACGATCTTCTCAGTCGTCTCGTGCACTAGCTCAGGGCCGGTGAGTTGACTTTATCCAGCTCCCGCCCAACAGATAGGTGATCGGCACTTACGCCCATACAGTGCCTCAAATGGGGCAGCTTTGATCGATGTGTGATAGCTATTGTTGTAAGAAAACTCAACTAGCTGTAAGTGAGTTTCCCAACTGCTGCCGAAATCTATGACGCAGGCACGTAACATATCTTCTAGGGTTTGGATCGTACGCTCACTTTGGCCATCGTTTGAGGGTGATAAGCAGTGCTTATATCCAACCGGGTCCCCAATGCTCGTTGCAAAGACTGCCAGAAGTGTGAAGTGAATCGAGCGTCACGATCAGAGATAATGGAAATCGGTACACCATGCCAAGAGACTACTTCCCTTAGGTAGATACGAGTTAACTTTTCCATACGATCAGTCTCCCGGATTGCCAGAAAGTGTGTGGATTTCGTCAAGCGATCCACGATCACCCAAATGGTATCGCATCCGCTGGGAGTCCGAGGGAGTTTCGTGATGAAGTCCATAGATATCTGCTCCCACTTCCATACCGGTATTTCTGGCTGTTGGAGTAAACCAGACGGTCGTTGATACTCTACCTTAACCTTAGAGCAGGTCAAACATCTGCTCACGTAGGTGGCGATATCTGCTTTCATGTTCGGCCACCAGTAAAGAACCTTCAGGTCGTGGTACATCTTGTCTGAACCTGGGTGGATTGAGTACCGTGTTTTGTGAGCTTCGTCCATTACCAATTCTCGTAGGTTTCCATACGAGGGAATCCACGTTCGATCCATGAAGTAGCGGATTTCGTCCGACTTGGTTTCCAGTTGCTTCTCCATACCTCGTAGCGATTCGGCTTTCAAATTCTCGTCTTTTAACGCCTCAAGTTGAGCATTGCGGATTTGGTCGGGTAAACCGGTGTGAATGGTGAGTTGCAATGCTCGAAGTCGTCTTGGCTTGGGGGTTTCCTTCCGACTTAGGGCGTCTGCTACTACATTGGCCTTGCCCAGATGATACTTGATCGTACAGTCATAGTCGTTTAACAACTCGACCCAACGACGTTGTCTCATATTTAGCTCCTTCTGTTCAAAGATGTGCTGGAGACTCTTGTGATCGGTGTAAATGGTGCACTTGGTACCGTACAAGTAGTGTCTCCATATCTTGAGTACAAACACAACTGCTCCAAGCTCTAGGTCGTGTGTCGTGTAGTTTTTCTCATGTATCTTCAGTTGTCGTGATGCATAGGCAATCACCTTATTGCGTTGCATTAGTACACAACCGAGGCCTTGTATAGAAGCATCATAGTAAACTACAAAATCATCGGTTCCCTCCGGCAGGGATAGAATTGGCGCTGTACAGAGTTTTTGCATCAGAATCTGGAATGCAGATTCTTGTTTATCACCCCAATCGTACGTAGTGCCTTTATGAGTCAATGCGGTGAGAGGTTGAGCAATCTTCGAGAACCCTTCGATGAACCGTCGATAATAGCCAGCCAACCCGAGAAACTGTCGTACCTCGGTCGGAGTCTTAGGCGTAGCCCAGTTCTTGATAGCTGCTATCTTTGCCGGGTCAACGTGTATCCCATTCTCGTTAACCACATGGCCCAAGAAATGGACCTCTCGTATCCAGAAGTCGCACTTTGAAAATTTTGCATACAACTGTTCTCGTCTCAACAGCTCCAGAATCATTCTAAGGTGTGCTTCGTGTTCTTCCTTATTCCTTGAGTATATAAGGATGTCATCGATGAAGACAATGACGAACTTGTCTAGATAGGGTTTGCACACTCGGTTCATTAGGTCCATGAAAACCACTGGTGCATTGGTCAACCCGAACGGCATAACCAAGAACTCGTAGTGGCCATACCTCGTCCTGAAGGCAGTCTTTGAAATGTCTTCTTCTCGTATCCTTAGTTGATGATAACCCAATCTTAGGTCTATCTTGGAATAGTAACTCGACCCTTGTAGTTGATCGAACAGATCATCAATGCGCGGGAGAGGATAACGATTCTTTACTGTTGCCTTGTTCAATTCCCTGTAGTCGATACACATGCGGAAAGTTCCGTCCTTCTTCTTGACAAACAGGACTGGGGCTCCCCACGGTGATGAGCTAGGTCTGATAAAACCCTTATCCAATAGTTCCTGCAATTGCGTAGACAGCTCTTGCAGTTCCCTGGAGCTAATCTGTACGGTGCTCTCACGATAGGGGAAGCTCCCGGTACCAAATCGATTTGGAATTCAACTTGGTGATGCGGTGGGAGACCGGGTAGGTCTTCGGGGAAAACCTCAGGATAATCACGTACAACTGGGAAGTCTTCAATTTTCTTTTCCTCGGTTTCTTTTTCAGTGACCATGGCTAGGAAAGTGGTATGACCCTTACGCAAACACTTCTGAGCCTTCATGTAAGAGATGATTCCAGAGACCATGCCACTCCTTCGCCCTGAACTGATAGAATTTCACCACTAGGGAGTGGTATGCGAACGATTTTCTCCCCACAGATGATCTCAGCTTGATTCTTAGATAGCCAGTCCATACCCACAACTACGTCGAAACTACCAAGTGTGACAGGCATCAGGTCTATATCTATCTCATGACCACATAACCCTAGTCGGCACCCCTTAACGATATGAGTCGCCTCAATTAGTTTTCCATCAGCTAATTCTACAACATAACTAGGTTCCATGACAGCTAGGGTTACATCTAAGAACTTAATGAACTGGTTGGAAACGAAGCTCCTATCAGCTCCAGTATCAAATAGTATAGAAGCGAAACAACCATTCAGGGGAAACGTACCAGTAACCACATTCTGGTCATCCCTTGCCTCGCCGGAACTGATCACGAATGCACGACCCTTGGCATTGCCCCCATTATTGCCCTTGTTTCCTCCCTTCAGCTGTGGGCAATCCTTCCTGTAGTGACCCTCCATACCATATTCATAACAGGCTCTAGTCACTCCTCCCTGGCGTTGTTGTTGAGGTTGTTGTTGCTGAGTCATTATTTCACCCCTGCAGTCTTTGGCTGCGTGACCCGTCTTTCCACATCTCTGACAACGGAGTCGATCACACGGGCATGATGATGGAAGTTGCACCGGTTACACTTAGGATTCTTGCCCGCGTAACTACTCGATCCCTGGCCATAGTTGTTGTTGTTCTGATTGTTAAAGCTTCTTGAAGGGTCAAACTTTTGGTCTGTTGTTGTTGGGTGTTGTTGGAGCTTGAAGACTTGTTGTTGTTATTGCCGTCCCATTTCCTTTTGTGATCAGAAGAACCAGATGCAGCGCCACGTTTGGGCAAGGTGCCCTGTGCCACTGCCTGGTCCGTGAGTTTATGAGCCAGTCGGATGGCGTGCTGAATAGTGACAGGATCAGCAGCCATCACACTAGCCTGGATCTGAGGAGCTTGACCATCAATGTATTTTTCAATCCGTTTGTAGGCCGGAGTCACCATCTGAGGACATAATGCAGCCAGCTCTGCGAACGAGTCGTGTACTCCTCAATGTCAGAACCAACCATCTTTAAATTCCAAAATTCTGCCTCCAGTTTCTGGACTTCGCTCCAGGGGCAGTACTCTTCTTTCATTAGAACCTTGAAGTCATCACATGGCATACCATTAGCAGCACCAAGCCCTAAAGTTTGGACTTGTGAGTTCCACCACGTCAGGGCTGGTCCCTTCAATGTGCCGGAGGCGTACTTGACGCGATTTCCATCAGGACAGTTGTACATGGCAAACACTGACTCGAGTTTCTCTAGCCAGCGAAGCAATGTGACAGCACCCTCAGAGCCGCTGAAAGAATGAGGCTTGCAATCCATAAACATCTTGAAGGTACAGACTGTGGGACCTCCTTGATTTGGATTCTGGTCGTTCTGGTCCTGATTGCGGGCTTGCTCATAAGCTGCAAGCGCATCAGCCACGCGCTCATTGATGATAGCATTCAGCTCGGCGTGAGTCAGGGTGATATTTCCTCGTCCACCCGTGCGTCCCGCTCTTCTTCCAGACATGATTTCTTCAATTCACAACACATATTAATCAATAACCGGATAATAATTATTGACAATAATAAATTGTATCATGCTAGTAAGAAGGAAGGGTCTGTCTGCATATCGATAGTGAAGCTATATGAGGATCCGAGGCCTTATGCCTCCAAATATGAAATTGAGGATTTGTACTGACCATAACCGTTATCACCAAATAGAGTTTCCCAGAATTCTCATGCACGAAAAATTACAATTACGTGTGCACCCATGATTCTAATTTGCTTTGCATGGTCACACATGTTTCCCCCTATTCGAGATAGCGTACCTTGTCCAGTACCGAGTGTTATCAATGATAGAAGTATCAAAGATATATTTGTTACACCAAGAGTCGAATAACTAAAGTTGTACTAAGGTTGTACAAGTGATTTGGTTAAGATGATAACGGGAATCAAGACAATTTGGCCCCTCATCTACTGCTCGGGCTAGTGTAGGGGATAGGATATGCTGGGAATGGTAACAAGTGTGAGAGAGTTGAGAGATTGAGGTATTGTTCTTTTTATTTGTCATTGTTAAGCTTGTCGCGTGTGTTAGGAAAGAGTTTCGTGTTCCAATCGTGGAAGTGTCTGGTTCAATTCGTTGTTGCTTCCACACCGAGAGTGAAGGATCAAGTGTAAACGTTGGTTGTGAGCGAGTGGGATTCTCCACCCCTCTATCAGCCGGTAATGACACGCATGTCATACCCATAATGTTATGTTTGCTCAGCAGTGTACTGTCAGTACACCAGAAGGTTGTTTGCACAACAGTGGTAACCATGTAAAAGTGTCTGTGTAATACTAGTGTTGTGTCTAAGGCTATAGTCTAGATGCAATGCAATCCTAGTTCTCTATAACCTATGGCTCTGATACCAATCTGTCACACCCTCAATTTCCACGAACGGGGTTTTACCGTTAGGCGTGTGACATACCAGGATCTCAGACACAGTCATATCGAACGACGCTATATGAATTTAAAATAAACATTTGACTTCATTCAAAAGAACATAAACAAGGTTTACAATAGTGCGGAAGCGAGTACATAATTTGTAAATCCATTACAGTACAGTTACAATAATCTTGTTTAGACAAATTGTTCAATGCTGAAAATGTAATAGATGAATGCATGTCCTGGGTGCGTTTCCTTAGCGTGCATCTTGAGCTTATGCATTCCTGTGACCTGAGAAAACATGCTAAAATGTGTCAACATAAAGTTGGTGAGTTCACAGGTTTATTCAACAATAAATGTGTTCGTAAGCGTTCGGTAGTTTGCGTTTCAATGGTTTAGTATATAGAGCATATCGTTAGGTAGCTAGCCTATGTTCTTGTTACTTAGCGTTTCGAACCGAAGCTGACTGTTTACGTCCTATATGTGTTTGTTGTATCCCGTCACGTCTCGCAAGACCGTGACAAATGTGTTAGGTCAATCAAGCACCCGTTTGACCTCCAATCAAGCTAGCGCGACTAGCCCGGGTGGGGTTTGTCAGACCCAGTAGTACTATCCAAAATTACCTCACTAATCCCATTACTAACGGTTCGAGTGTGTCAGGACATGTTGTGTGTTTGCACTAACGTAACAAGCGATATCAATAATACTACAACCATTTAAGTAAATTGTTTTGCATGTTTTCTCCCCCAAAAGGAAAGAGAGTAAAATAGGGGCCGTGAAACTCACAGATGATGTAATAAATATGTAGGATGAAGGTCTCCCAAGTGTTGTTTACAATGCGCTGTCAAACACCTATTGACAGTCATGTTAAGCGTTAATGTTGTGTTCAGCGTTAATAGGCATGTTTAGTCAGGTCGGGTCGCATGGGCTCGGTCGTGGGTGACACACACACACTAGCAGGCATACACGTATCAGACCTTATGGAGTTCCCAAACAGGTTGTCGTTAGTTGTAAACAATTAGGTTGTTTTAGATCGGAAAAGTATGTGCTTGTTGATTCGCTAACGATGACTCAAATCGTATAACAAGGCTAGACGCACGACTGGACACTTCATTCGCACGAATGGGCCTTCAATCGTACGAATCAATCTCATTCGTACGAGTGAACCCTCATTCGTACGACTTAGCATTCAATCGTACCACACATCACCAATTCACCCGACTCAACAACCAATCGTACGACTGGACCTTCATTCGTACGATTGGACCTTCAGTCGGGTGTTACTCAGTCGCACACATTCATTCGGTTGACTCAGTCGCACAGACTCTCAATCGCATGCATTCATTCGCACGTTACACAGCTACGTATGGACTCAATCGCACGATCCAACCCATTCACACCGCTTAGTCGTACGATGGACCCAGTCGCATGGTTCAGTCGCATGGCTGGCCCAGTCGCGTACTGCAGCAGGTCGCGACTGCTGGACAGGCTGAACAGCCTTCGGCTGTCCCGTGCTCGATTTTCACACAATTAGGACTTCCAGGAACACTTTCCTAACATGTCTAAGTGGAAAGCACACGCTGATTGACCTCACACGCACCCCCACGACCACATGCATTCGGGTTGAACCCTAACACCCGAACCCCATACTTGCAGCAGTGAAACGAGCAATAAACGGATGAATGAGGTCGCCTACCTACTGGGAACGTGATTTCTCAGCTGTTGCGTGGTTTAGCCGGCGAAAACGGGCTCAATCGGGGTGGTTTTGGTGCTAGGATGAAGACACGGAGAGGAAGAGAGCGTAAGAGAGAAAGAGCAGAGTGTGAGGGTGTTTGGGCTGGTGGGTGGGTATTTATACCCAGCCCCAGTTTGCCAATTGACAAGTTTAGCCCCTGCACTTAGGTACCGAGTTCCCAAATTTGTTTCAGTTAATAATGACGTAGATGGGCGAGCTATGTTAATTAAGAGGATTCTTTAGGAAATCACGTTTATGTGAATCCTCTGCAAACACCCGTGTTAGTATTTTATCATAATTTATTTAACGATGTCGGTGGCGGTGTTTGTATACGTTTCGTGTATTAACGTGTATGTGGCAATGATAACGACAACGTTTTGAATAGTGTTAGCCTGAAATTACGGGGTGTCACATGATGTAATGCAATTTGGATAAAATCAAATTGAAACAAATAAGTTTTTCATGATCAAAATTGATTAATGTTGACTTTTGAAAAGGTCAAACTGATTCATGTGTAAACATGTCAAATAACATACACCTAAATCAAACATAAGTGTTTAAACATACATTTCAACATCTCATAACAAGCATAGCAATACAATAAACACTTGATCAATATTTCATCGTCATACATTATTAACATAACAGATACTAACATAAATCTCTTTATTGCAGATATGGCAAACCTAGTGTTTGTAAGAGATCACAATCCCTGTATATTTCTAGACCCTGATTCACCAAAGGCTGCAAATTACAGAGATATCATACAGGCCTTCAGACAAACTAGGCTGGTTCATGCTATGACAGCCAGGCCTGATATCTACGAAGATCATATAGTCTAATTTTGGAATCATGCTCACCTAGAGCAGATGAATGGCAGCAAGTGATACTATCTTCTATTCACAACCATCAGATTACTATCACAGAAGAGATTATAAGGAGAGTTTTACAATTAGGAGATGATGATTCCCAAGGTCCAGTTGAATTTGATGAAAACTATGTGCTACATGTTTTTAGATAGATTGGTTACACTGGTACCATTGATAAAAAGCAAATCAAAAAGTCATACATGTGCGCATAATTCAGATTTTTAATGCACACGTATCAAAATACAATGATAAAAAGAAAGACTGGATGGGATGCTACTTCTTTAAGAAGTTCTTCAGCTATAGCAAGCATCATAGCAAGAAGACCATGCACAAGTGATGAATGGAAAGATACACAACCTGACTGAAGTAAGAAACAAGTTGAACAAGTATCCAAGGTTCATTCAGATGAGTATTGATGATTTACTTCCAAACATTCAAAGAGAAGGAGCTATCTTTCAGCCTGTTCATTTCAATGAACATGTCTTCACCAAGATCAAATCTAGCTTGTACCAAGGAGCTGAGGCACCTATGCAAGCACACATGATTGATCATCACATCCCTGTTCCAGACATGTTTATGAGAATTCCAGGACAAGGTGATCCTCAGATGATGTTCCAACATGCTATTCAGCAAGAACCAATCATCCAACAAGTCCCTATTATGCAAGAAAAGCATGCTACACCTGAACTTGCACCATTATACATGATCCCATTGGATCTGAACCCCAACCATTCATTCAAGCACAAGAACAGGTTATTGAAGAATTACAACAGATGGAACAATTCCAATTTGAGCATCATTTACCTTCACCACCATACAGCCCAACTCAATCAGATCAACAAACATTGTCTTCTCTTTTGAGAGACATTAAAGCTTCATTGCAAGAACATACCAGTCAGCAAGAAGAAATAGGGACATCTTCTTAACATGAGCATACTCATGAAGAACATAGAACTCATGTTGAATAAATAGAACTGGAGAACAAGAAAGTGAGATTCCTACTGGGAGAAATTGAATAGTCAAATGTGTTCTTATTCACTGAGTATAACAAACTGATTAAAAGTCAAACAACAGAGCTAGAAAGCTTAAGGACAAGATGAGAAGTAAAGATGAAGAAATAGAGAAGCTCAAATCTGATCAAACCGCTCAAAAGTTGATTGTTCAATTTCTAGAACAACAACTCAAACAAGCAAAAGAAGAGCTAAAGGTGAAAGATCAAGATTTAAGTAGTGCAAGACTTGATACTGCATACTTAACAGAACAAACAGATTCAAAGTATTTTATGATTAATGAGCTTAAAAGCACAATTTCTTCTTAAAATGAAGAAATTGAAAGGCTAAATAGAGAACTAGAGTATACAAACACTCTACTGAATGAGGAAGAATTCAGAAGGTCAAGAACAAGACTAGAGTGATGAATTTGAAGAACAAATTATGACTCAAGCTGAAGAAACAATTACCAAAGAGTATGAAAAGGTAATCATCATTTATGAGGAACCTTATTCTATGGATCAGTTCTTTGAATAATCAAATCATTTGAAAGCATGCACTATTCTCCAATCTTAAGACAACATTCTCATACTCCTGACACACAAACAATGGAAACAAGCATTGTCCCTATGAACCCATTATCAGAAAAACAAAAGGGTTTAATTAAACAATTTGCTAAAACTTTGAAAGATCCATCCAAGGATCAAGCTTCATCATCATCTGCGCCTCCTGTTAAAACTTATAAGAGAAAGAGATAGAGGTTGTATTTAGCCTCTTTGCACAAAGAAAACAACCAGAGGTTTAACAAGAAGAACCTACATCTCCTCCTCTTAAGCTTCTGAAAGTTAAATCTGAGCCAGTTGAGTTAGTTAATCCACAACAAACATTTAAAGCATCTAAACTTGAGGAAAGGGAGATAGACCAAACCCTTGATCAATAACATGATTCCATCATTATTCTTAGTGATTCTGATGATGAAGAAGAAAAAGAGATGAAGTTGAAGTGATGCAACACATTCAAGAGCTTTACATAGATGATCCTCAAACTTTGATGGGGACTGAATTGACAACAAGAGGGTTTTCTTATGGCTCATTCATACATCTTAACCTGTCTGAGGTTAAAGTCTTGCTCAAAGACTTTCAAGAAGTCATGAAAAATGAAAAAGAGCAAACATACAAGAAATATAAGGAAATTAAGGATAAGCAAGAACTTGAAAAGTATTTACCAAAATACGCATGGAGATCTTTATCTTAAATGAAAGAAATGGCTAAAGAATATACAAGAACATGCTGGCAAATGCTCTTAAGACACATATTTTTAGACCTCATCTTGCATCTTCTCTATCCACTTATCATCAAGCTCCACCTGAACTTCATGCTAATGAGGAGCCCAGACAATTCATGCCTCATAGGCAATGTCCTGAAGGCAATGAAGTAAGAGAGATGATAAATGAGAAAACAAATTTTGTGAATCTCTTTGACAAAATTACACTTACAGCAGATGCCAATGAAAGAAAGATTATGGCATGGAAATATGATAAAATCTAGATGCAGTACTGATCAAGAGAGTATCTGGACTTGTCCAGTACTTATCATACATATCACAAATGGGATCTTTAAGTATGAAGATAGATTGGACCTGATGCAATTAGATTGGTCAATCACATAAACAATCCCAGAGGAGCTGATTTCTATCATATTTTAAGATCATACATGAACAGACAACATTATGAAATGAAAGCTAAAGCTGACAGAGAAGATAAGTTGCACATTGAAAAACATAGAAGAGAGCAAAAGTTGACAAGCAAACAAAAACGAATTAGTGAAGAATCATCTTCTTAGATTGATCCTGACATCTTGGAAAGGGTAGGTTACCCTCTGAGGCCATCAGACTTAAAATGGATTATGAAGGAAATTGATGAAAATCAATACCAACATCCAATCATAAGATGGTACTATGATGAGACCCACTTTGAAGTGGTGTTAAAGAGAAAGCTTGAAAGCAAAGTAGCAGCTGATATAAGGCTCTTTGACCCAGTAGAGATAAAGCCACTCCATCCATCTTATGTCTCATTCTTGAAAACCAGACATTCCTAGCAATAGAGGATGTGTTGTGGAAGGGAGATTGCTGCTATTTCATACACATGCTAAGGATTTTGCGCACTGTATGTAAATGCTGCTCTGAAACACAGATTAGAAACATCAGCAACCATTAACACAAATAGTGGGAATAACAGGAATGAGAATCTCTAAAGACAACAATATTGAGATTTTGAAACGCAATCATATTGTAACCACTTTGGTTAGCAACATTGATGTGCAAAGTCTAGACAAATCCACTTTGGAGCAGCTTGTTCATCTAACAATAGAAAGCAAATATGATGATCAAAAGGCTATTGTTGACTATTTTGTAGAACATATAGTTAACTGCTGGAATGCATTAAAGATCACTCCTCTGTCTCAGCAAGTCAAGGAAGCTCTACAAGATCAAGCAACAAAAAAGGAGGTGGAAGAGTCTCTGAAAGCATCTGAAGAAATTCAAAAGAATGCATAAAAAGCTAGACCTTCTCACTTATAAGAGGTTTCTAACATATAAACAGACAAAAAAACAATCAAACATGTCTAACTAAACAAACAAGTATGACAGACAATGTGAAAGTAAACATTCAAGTAGATCTGATTACATACATGTAATTAGCAACACAGAAATTTTATCATACATTACATACATGTAATTAGAAAAACATACATATTATCATACATTCATACATGTAATTAGCAAAACATACATGTTATCATACAATCAATTGTAAAATCAGAACAAACAGTTAATCATACAATCATACATAACATACAAACATGCAATCAAACATTATAAGTCAAACACACAACCATTATAGTCAGTTATATCAAACACCAACACATACACACAGTGTTATTAACAAACAAAATATTAACAAACAAACTCAAAGAGATGTAAGCATCATCCTTAGGGGGAGTATTGTTGGACTCAACAAGTGCATTAAAGGTATGATGCACATAAAGGATAATGCTTGCCATAATCAAACATAATATGTTTGAACAATCAAACATCACCAACTAACACATTAGTGTCATTAACATTCCTAACATACACTAATATTGTTTAAATTTCTTTTTCAGGATTGTAGATAAAAGAAATTTTGACAAGCATCTACAGCGGATGAGGTGCTGCCCATAGCAGATGAACAAGATAGTGCAGGGGATGAAGATCAATTCCAAGTTTCCGCAGAGGATGAAGATCAAGTCCAAGTGTCCATAGCGATGAAGACATCCCACAACGGATGATCAACATACACAGCGGATGCCAAGTCCATAGCTGATGAAATGTCCACAGTGTATGTTCATCCATAGCGGATGAACATTTCACAGCGGACAACATGCAAACTATAAGTGTTCATAGCGGACAGTATCCAAGACACAGTGGATAAGTTATCTGTCTCCACAGTGGACACCTTATCATCCACAGTGGACATCTAATCATCCACAGCGGACAGCTTGTAGACTTTGGATTTTTTATGTAATTTTCGTTTACATAAGGGTAATTTGTAATAGTAAATAGCTATCTGTATTGGCTATAAATAGCACATGCCCTAATCCTTTGTAATCTTTTGAACAATCAATACTAACAAGCAGTTATTATCATTTACTCATTAGCAATCACTAGCAATCATACACACACAATCACAAACACACACCGATATCATAAGCATTCATCATGGGTTTTCGCACCATGATTAATGTTTGTTGAACATTGATATAACAAACTGTAATTATGTCATTTGAGATATTAGAAAAAGATCCTTGGGAAATCAATCATCATAAACAATAGTATCATCCTGTTACTTGTTGTTGTTGGTTTATTTGATTTTATCAGGATTTTGTCTCATCCTTTAGTTTTAGCATGGGAAGACTTTCATAAGGCTTCTGAAATGTTTTCTGAGACTGTTGTTGATGATATCTTTGACTGGTAGAACTAGCTTGACCATTTCCTCCTTGATTCCTAGGAGCTTTACATTCTCTTGAAAAATGACCATAGTTGTTGTAGTTGAAACACCTTGACTTAGACTTGTCAAAACCAACTGCTTTGTTTGCACTTGGCTTGTAGTTCTTGTTCACATAGGAGTGTTTCTGAATTCTATAAGCAATCATCACCATCTTCCAGTTCAAATCCATCTCTTCCACATCATCAGGATCCATCTCAAACAAATCATGCAACATAAGATCAACTTGAGTTAAATGGCTTCCTTGATAAGCTTGAAAGCTTGCCATAATAGAAGTAAAAGCAGATTTTAACTCCTTATCATGTAATAGGATATTAATTACATCTTTAACTTTGCTAGGTTTAACAAAGTTAGAAGATGGAGTCTTATATTGAGGTTTAGGAGTTTGAGATTTAGGAGGAGACTGAGGTTGAGGTGTGTAAACAGGAGCACTTGCAGGAGAAGCAACATACTTATACTGAGAGGTTGATGCAGCTCTGTCATTGTTCCTAGAACTTTCATCAATTTTAGCAGATTCTATTTTGGCAATAAGAAAATCAAGATCAATTGGAAACTTTTTAGTATGCTTTAACAGTGTAACTGTCTACTTCCATGAAGATGGAAGAGCATTGAGAAGTCTATCATTTAGTTCTTTGAGATCATTCTTGATGCCAGTAGTTGACATTTCAGTAGTAGGTTGAACAAATCTGTTCATTATCTGGCTGATTGTTTCTCTAGATAGACGCTCAAATAACTCTAGTTGCCTCTAGAGCTTCTGCTTTTTGAGATCTTTAATCTCTTTACCACCTTCATAGATAATCTTCAATGCTTTGTACATGGTATAACCAGTCTGATAACTCTCCAATCTACTCAATACCTCTAAAGGTAAACCCTTACATCAGTGAGTAAGCTTTAATATCATTCGTGACTTTCTTTAAATCATCACCAATGAGACCATCCTCAGGATATGGTTCTTGAGAGTCTTTGGTGTACACAAATCCTCTATCAGGACCATCAGAAGTAACTAGGATGTGTGGTCCTTTCTTTATTGACTTCCACAAGTCAGTGTCAATAGCGTTTAGGTGATGCTTTAATTTGAGTGACTAGTTCTTGAAATCAGCTCTGTTCTTCAACTTTGGAACCTTATTCTTAGAATCTTCATACTTAACCATTTTTTATTTTGAATTAATGTAAATAATCTGTGTTTTTATTTATAGAATTTGAAATAAACAAAGAAATGAAAATATTTTGAGTTTTAGTTTTCAAAAAAAATTCTACGTGTTGAATGAAAAGTGTGAATTCTGATGCACTTACCGCTTGTGAAACGCCCAACTTTGAACACTATGGGAATGCCTTAGTTGAATTCTAAAACATCCAACTGATGATGCGCCTGAACAGTTGTAAAACGCCTGAGCAGTGGTCAGATGCCTAAACGGTTGTCAAACGCCTAGGGATTAAAACGCCCAAACAGTCTTCAAATATCTAAAATTCAGGAATTTCAAACAGTCTTCAAGCGCCTAAACAGTGGCAAAACGTCCAAAACTGAAACGCCTAAACCGTGTTAATGCGTCTAAACAGTGTTCAAGAGCCTAAACACTTAAGCAAATTTCAGTTGATTTTTACACTTGATCTTATCTATTTCTTCAAAACTTGATGAATTGATCTGAAAACTTCCAATTAGGTAGTATATAGATCAATTATCAATCCTCATTCATCATTTCTCTCAATTAACAACAATAATTAGGTTTTCTGATTGAATTTTAGTTTGAACTTAAAGAACAACTTTCGCACACAAATCTGATAAGAATTTAGATTTGAATTGATGAAACATCAAATTGTGACTCAATTCATGTTTCTAATGATGAAATACAACTGAACACAACAATTAATTGATCAATTTGCTATCAATCACAGATTCAAGTGATTCACAAAGCTCAAAATGTCGAAATTAAGCTCTATCACGGAATCAAAAGCTCTAATACCATTTAATAGGTTCAAAATAGATCGTTCGGTGATGATATGGTAATACAATGATCAAATATAAACACAAAGTATTCAAACACATGCAAATATTTCAAAATTCATAGTTGTTTTCATTTATAGTAGATGCAAATGTATACAATGGTCAAGGTGAATAATAACAGAAAGTTCTAACTGTTTCGAACCCTGCAAAATACATAGAATATCCTATTTATACTAACAATGAAAACAAAGGAACATATATTTACATACAAGTCCCTATACTATAACAAACAAAACAAAATGACTAATGCTAATGTTCAAAGAGGCTCCAACAAGTATAGTAAGTCCCTAATTACAGTGGCCAGTTATGATTAGTCACTTACTTTACTCTTTATTCCCAAACATTTCCTATCCTGACTACATCAGTATCCAAATCTACTAAGAGCAGATAAATCAAATAGCATACACATGTAATATGGGTTAACTTTAAGAAAATTACCTGATAGCACGTAGCTACTTGGGCAGGCATCCTTCCATTTAGTCCCATTTTCAGTTTAAGTTTAGGTTTTGAAATAATTTACCCATTTCTCTTAAACTTTAGCTCTGATACCAACTTGTAAGGCCACATTCCCGGGTAGCCGACAGTTGGTCAATCACAACCTTATTTACAATAAGACACAGTAAATTTCATAAAACATTGCAACGAATTAATTTATCAAAACCATTCGTACATTAATAATTGATGTTGACAAATAATACATCATTGTTTTACAAAAGTTACAAAAGAATATTTAGTTGTATTACAAAACAACATTATCATGCATGAAATGGATGCCAGTCCTTGCCCGCCAAGTAGCGTCTCTCTCGTGCCATCCTCAGCAACAAGTTATCTGTCAACTAAATATGCATAAAAAGTCAGCATTGCTGAGTGAGTTCTAGTTTTATAATAAAATACTTTACATATGTTTAAAACATTTCCTTTACTTTCACACGTGATCATACATCATACATACAACTAGATAATAATCATTATTATCTTTTACCATCGTTCGTTTTGTACTTTATTGCATATTTCGTACTTTATCTTTATCTTTCACTTTCATCTAGATCCTATCATAAGGTATACCCCATCGTTAAGCACGAAACCACCTTGGTCTTGGGGATTAAGTGACAAGGATCCTGTTTCGCACGTTATGGGATGGTCACAAAGACTGACCCCCCCCTGTGTGTACCCTCATGGGTTAGCCCAGATCGCATGCTATATCGCACACAGTTGAGCTAACAACTCATCAATAAGATGTGATCCTCATTAAATTTGCTTGCAAGACTTTTATTCATTCGTTATGTTTCACTTTTCATTATCTTTAATCCTTTGCTTCTTTATGATAATACTTTACGTATAGGGATATTAACACACCTCGTAAAGTCATGTAATAATACATAATTTGGAAACATTAATAACAGACCACAAACGTGCATAACATGAAAAATCACAAAATCACCAAAACATTCCAGAGCTAAACCATTACTTTCTACTCCCAAGATTTCAGAAAAATCTTAAGTCAACTTAGGCGCATGAGCACTATGTAGGCGCACGAGCACTATGCAGACGCATGGGCACTATGTAAGCACATGAGCACTATGTAGGTGCATGAACAGTTGGGAGCATGGGCAAATTTTAGGCGCATGGGCAAATTTCAGGCACATGGGTACTTAGACGCATGGGCACCATCTTAGGCGCATGGGCACTTAGGCGCATGGACAACTTAGGCGCATGGATAGTTGGGCGCATGGGCAACTTAGGCGCATGGGCAACTTAGGCGCATGGTCAACTTAGGCGTATGGGCAGTTAGGCGCATCCGCAACTTAGGTGCATAGGCAGTTGGGCGCATGGGCACTTAGACGCATGGGCAACTTAGGCGCATGGGTAGTTGGGCGCATGGACACTTGGGCGCATGGACACTTAGTCTCATGGTGTAACACCTCTGAAATATGACCCAATTGAAAACCTATAAATGTTATAAAACTCAATAAAGGTCCGGATTGATTGGGCTTACCAAAGAAATCTTGCAAAACGAAACTAGCTTTTTGGGCCCAATAAGCCCAATACGGGCACGAACATACAAACAAGGCCCATTTGAGGCCCAAATACATGTTTACGAACTAATTGAATGAGAAACCATGAAACAATGAATTCTTATGTGATTTGAAACAACTATGGAAAAGATCCAAACTGAAAACAGATTCAGAACCCATACCGAGTAGAATCCGGCAATTTAACGCGTACTAACGTTTGAAGTCCAGTAGAATTTCTTATAATGACTTGTCATCCAATATAAATCCTTGTTAATGCTAACAATATCATAAATAATGCTTACTAAAAGATTTTTCATAAAACATGCATAAGCAACGGAGATACGTAAGTGAAACGCGAATACCGGTTTTCACCGGCATTTAACTGACGTCTGTTATGACAACCGAGTCTCGTAACTCTGTAAATATTCATCTAATCATTTTTTATCATCATAACATATTAAATTTGGTGAGTTATACGTTGTCTGGAATAAATGCGTTCCTAAACGCGACCGTGACGCGAACCGGGTTACGATCAGGTCAAACCCGAGAATTCGTCAGATAAAGTTTTAACGTGACCAACATGGGAATTTAATGCACAAAAAATCATTTAACACTTAATTGCACATATTTTGATATTAAAATGATAATATTAACGCTCATTCGATAAAAACGCGTAAAACCGTTAAACGTGTTAAATAGGCTTCAAATTACGACCTCGTTAAATATTCGGTAGGTTTTAATATGATAAAATTTATAATCTTAGAATATTTATAACATATTGCACAACCGAAACTAACGGGAAATAAAATTTATTATGTTACGTGAAAAGTTACCCGAACGCGTGCGAACCAAACCGTTTTACGAACCTGTTTCATTTAACCCTAGTATATAAACAACCTAATCTCCATTCTAGGGCATTAAAATAAATCTGGGAGAAGAAACGAGATGGCAGCCGCGAACCCCCCCCCCCCTTCTTCGTAATCCGGCCGGTTTTCCGGCCACCGGCGGCCGATTCCGGCGAGTGCCGGCAAGTGGCACGCTCCCCCTTGTTCCCTCGACACCCTGAACACAAAGACGACCTTGATTTCTCCTAGAACGCGGTACATCCACGGGAATCGAAGACGAAAGAGGCGGTTGCAGGTTGGTTTCGATGGTGTTCGATTGGTGCTGATGCTTGTTGATGATTGGGGCAGCAGGATGGTGATAGAGCAGCAGCCAGTGTGATGGTGGTTGTCGGTAACATTGGAGGTGGTGTGCGGTCGCGATGGTGATGATGGTGGTGTGCGGTCGAGATGGTGGTTGTATTGTCGTGGTGATTCCCACACCACAGGCGACGGCGACCGAAGGTGGCCTAGGCTGCCCCACTGCTTTTCTCTCGATCTGTACCAGATCGAGGCTCGGGACAGTGGTTGGTGAAGGTGATAGCAGCAGGGGCTGTTGGTTCTGGTGATGGTGCGATTCGGTGGCTGTCGTTGAGGGCTGCCACAGTGACGATGTGGACAATGAGGTGCAGGTTCGGGGAATTGCATGGCTGGTCATCGATGGTTGCAGGTGGGTTCCGATGGCAGTGGTGATGGCAGCCATGGTTGGTGTTTGGCGATGGTTGTTGTAGGTTAGGATTGATGGTGGTTTGTAGTGGGTGTTGCTGTTTGAGGTGAATTACAGCCATTTGATGTTGTTCTTGTGGTTGCATGTTGGGTTCTAGACAAGATCCATAGGATTTGGTTATGTTAAGGCCCGATAACGGTAGTGATGTAAGCTGTGATTGTATTGGCTGTGACGGTTAGTAGTGGTGGTTACAAAGTGATGGTTGTTGGCTGCGTTTGTTGGCTGTTGTTGATTTTTGGCTGAGAGTGTGTCAATGGTTGTTGTTGATTTCGGGTGAAAGTTGTGCTTGCGGTGGTGGTGTCGGTTATGGTAAAAGTTATAACCGATGGTGGTGATGTTGGAAGAGGCTAGTAGTGGTAATCTAGGGCTTTGATTGTGGTTGCATGCGGTGATAATGGTGGTAAGTGGTGCGACGAGGTTGTTTGGTAACGTACCTTGCGATGTTGGTTGCGTTTAGGTAAAAGTCTATGTTGTTTTAGTGCTTATAAATGATTTTGGTACGTTTTGGTTAGGTAAAACATCGGTCAAAGCTGGTCAAACTTGGTCAACGAGCGGACAACGGAACACGAACACGATCAGATCAAGATCAATACGAGTGGGTTAGCCAACGTGAACCGAGTGAAAGGTATAATCGCACGCGCAACGCATTGAAATTTAATTATAATTTATATACGTGTTATTTGAGCCCTAATTAATACAAAGTACAAAATTATAAAGCGAGAGCGAATGACACAAGATCTAAATAGCAAGGATAGTTATTAGAAACCAACCTAGATAAGACATATGAAGCATTACATTTTGGGAAATGGCTATAACATGTTGTTAATTAAACAAATAAGTCGATATCATGTCACGTTAAATTGTTACAAGACTTAGAGATGTAAAATACATTGAATTACGATTGTACATTTGTATATTTATACAAGGAATATTTAGGTTAACCGACATCCACACGTTTTTATAAAAGACCTAAAACGCTATAACGATCTATCATCTTGTTGTTATTAATTGTTGGTCATCTCATTGTATTTTTGAAATAAATATTAATTGTAACACTCTTTTATATAAAATATCGTTAACTATCATCAATAATTGAATTAGTTAGCGTCAATCAAGTTAACTAATATGATGGGAACGTGAACATTACAAACATTGTTTGAAACATTGTATATATTACTTACATCGTTAATGCGAGTTTAAAGATTTGGAACCCATAATATAAATTGGTTTTTCTACATTATTTAAGCTAAGACTCAATTCTTGATTAAATGCATTAGTTAACCTAATGTACACGAGTTAATTCATGACACTTAACAAATACACAAGAAGCTAAGGATACTAATCACCAACTTCAATTTAACTAAAGAGCTCAACCGCACGCATGTAATAACATCATGCTAATTCTAAATGTGAATCTTATATGTTTTAGTTAGGATTGCTTTGTGGGTGATCATCACTTTTCTTTATCAAGCTCTGAAATTATATAAGGATCCCAGGTGAGTTCTCGTGTTCCCCTTTTTACTTTTGTTTTGGGGATGAATCATGCTCCTTTTAAACTGAAACTCTTATGTGTGATACTGTTTACTGTTTTGCATGATCTTTTGTTCTATGAACTCTGATTATGATTACTTAATGCATGTATGTGGGACTTTTTGGATACCTGCTGATACTTTAGTCATAATCATTAATTCTTTTGTGAACCGTTTATTTTTACGTGAATAGATCTATTTGAGGAATCCCCCACGCACAGTGGCTCCCGCCACAGGGAGGTACCCCACTGAGATCCTGTGGGGTCGTTTGTGGCATGTAACAGGTTTTGAATAAGATACTATGGTGAACCATCCTAGCAGGAATGGTTCACTATTCTGAGGCTTGGTTCTTTCCTACGGGAATATCCGGTTAAGCACAAGTTTAGAAGAGGCCAACCGGGGACCATGTGCAAGGGTTGATTGTGACCCCACAACAGTTTAATAGATACAAAAACTTTAACTTGTGGGCTTATGAGCCCCTTTTTCTTTTGTCTTCTGAAACTTTAACCACTTGAACTCACCAACTTTATGTTGACAAAATTTTCTTTTTGAGCATGTCTTAAGGTACAGCTAGGGAGAATAGTTGAGCTATAGAAGATACCTAAATCTGAGGCAAGAAGTGAGGGTAGGTGTCGAAGACGAAAGTCCAGCCTAGAAGCTTTAGTTACCGAAGCATCAAGAAACCTTTACCAAAAGATTGATCATAACACCTATAGACTGTAGGTTTAGGCACCTGTGAATTGAAACAGAGACAATACTCTGATGTAAATGTTGAAAGTTGTAATGTATTAAACCATTTAGATTCCGCTGCATTTTGGTTGTTGTTTACTAATCGTGACGTCCCGCCTCTCTGGGCCCGGGGTGTGACAGATTGGTATCAGAGCCAAAGGTTTTAGCGAAGTAGGTCTGCTTCGCGAGACCTAAACTACAACCATATGAACCTCATAGGACCACCTTAGTAAGAAGACTCTTCTGAGCTTTGCTGAACCAATGGTGTAGAAATACGGGTTTGCTTTGCAATACCTAAGGTGTAACCATAAATAGGACAAGCCTATTAGGTTGTTTCCACGATACAGTGATCCAAAGTTTGTAGCAAGAATAGGTTCCCATAAGAACTCCCATCTTTAACCTGTATACCTTAAGGATTACATATATCCCATTAAGAATTCCCTACTCTATAAGAAACCTTGATACATTAGGGTATTACCTATGATAGGTGCACCCGAGTAAACCATGAAAGTATGGAATCTTTTGGAGTTGACTCTTAGGACTACTGATTGTCAAGTACTAAGAATATTAGAAACCAAAGGTGTGCATATAAATTAGGACTTAAATCCTGGAGAGATACTTATCTGATTGCACAGTTGACTTTTGTCACTATATGAAACAACTGCTGTTAGCTATACACTTGATACGACTTGTGTCGTTACCTGAGACAACTGTTATACTGATACTTGTTTGAAATGATGATACTTGCTATTATGCCTCATTTGTAAGATGATACATGTTGGAATTTAGTGATAAGATATTAACCATGATGCCTTTTGTTTGTTCTGCTCCCTTGGATAGCATGTACCTGAATGCTCATTTATTGCTTGATTTGCTTAGACTTACTTTGAAACAATTTCTGGGTTAACTTGAATGATTAGCATAATTGGAATCTAAGTGTGCTTAATTGCAGATGATGACTAAATGAAAATCATTAACTCCCGGACCTAAATACACAAACTTGGAACTTAGGATGGGAACGACTAGAATGATAGTGTAAGGTAAATTGACGATTACGGGCGCACACGTAATGGTGAATTTACAGGTACACTTGAATTCTGGTGGGCCCTGTCATGTAAACTAATATCAATGTAAAACACTTAAAGAACCAATAAATACAAGAATAAGCACAAATATTTGGAATATATTCAATAATTTCAGGTTCAAAACTTTCATGCTGGGCGAAAACCATTTGACACTTGAAGAGCTACCAAGGACGATGTTGTAGTAACTATTCCTTTTCTTCTTCTCCTCTTTTCTTTTATTCTACTCTCCTTTTGGAATTATGATGATAAGACCATCAGAATCTGAAGATCATTAAATGATGTTCTCAAACTTAACTGGTCTCGTGCTGAGTATGGCACTCCACCTTGTTGTGCGTGTACTTTAGCCATACTATTTTTAGCGATGCTGAAATTTCCTTCCTACCCAACATTGAATTCGTCAAAACTTCTTTAACATAGTGGAAGACTCTCTAACAAGGCTCGTGCAACAGAGAACATACCAGAGTAATAAATTTTCGAGAAACGCCTCTTGTGGTCAATGACATAGAAGACTTGTCAGTCCTTTCTTTCTTAATAGTTCACACTTCATAGGATCTTCTGGATTCTAGAATTCCTCTGATTATTTTCTCAAAGCCTTTGAGGAATATGACTTCTCTCTACCTATTCATTGTAATGGAATCACCTTACTCAAAGGAATATTCTTAGTATCAGTTCCGATTGTGATTGATAATCACCTTTCTCAGTACTACACTCGTAAAATCTTTCATCATCTTCAACCGTTAGTCACCTAATGGCAATCTTCAGTCGAAACATAAGTTGAGTTATCTAACCATGCTTTTAACTGACCAGACCGTTGATAAAGTTCTGAACACCAGAATATATAGGAAATGAAACCTCGTTCTAAAAATTCAGATTCTCCGAAGATAAATGCTCAAGTGCCAGGAATATTTGCCGAGAAAAACTAAACTTCGAGATTCCAAAACAAAAATATGAATGTACAACTTCAGTGGATCCCCAATTTTTCCACTCGCCCTCTGTTCTCGATTTATCCTCTTAACGAGTAGTGCTACTCACCTTAAGCCCTAAAGCACGACCCTCATCCTTGGAAATGCGTGATAGCTGATGCGGAAAACTTCAAAACCTTGTAAGATATCTCTACTTGGAGACCCCTACTACCTGAGTGATAAGTTCGTGATTCGAGCGCGAAGATCTGAAGTAGAATACGATCTCGAACTATACGATAAGTTATTAGAGTGGTAGTTAACCTTCTTGTGCTAGCGAGCACCTTCATAACGTCCTAAGCTTGTTCGAATCGATGCGGTCGATAATAATGAAGAATTCATGGGGAAGACTCATGGTTGAACTTAAAGGATGGTATTGCTCCAAAAGATGTACTAAGAAGCATAGAAGATCAGCTACAAGAAATCTGATGTGTTAAATCACTTGAGAGCCAACTACAACGAAGTGATAGACATGCAGCAGATTGTAGACAAAGAAAGTCTGCATAATCATCCTTGACCGTAAGCGTTGGTGTTATTTCTCTCTAAGATTTTCACACCTCTCCTAAAGTGATTCTCTAATACCTTACCCTAGAACGCTCCGTACCATCGGGAATTTGAGCAAAAGTCTTACTCTCATATCTCGTTGGAACAGTTGATATGATTATAAAGGATTGGAATCTAAACAGAGCTACTTGCTTCACGAATAGACCCTCTACAGGGCACAGTTACCTTGGAGAATATGGACCGAGGAAGACGTCATCTAGAAGGTTGGCCTTAATTAGGAAGCATTATGAAGAAATTAGTGGGAACGTTTGCAGCAATTCTGTAGCTTAAGACAACAGTTGAGGTTGCTCCTAAGGAAATTGAGTCGGAGAATAGAAGCAAAATATATATATATATATATATATATATATATATATATATATATATATATATATATATATATATATATATATATATATATATATATATATGGAGGTACTGGACTTGAAGCTTATACTAAGGAGCTAGTGGAAGGAAAGCAGATTCGATAGCTGCTAGATAAACAGTTCATAAGACCTATTATGTCGTCTTGAGGAAACTTAATGCTCTTTGCGGAAGGAAAATAGAATGCTCCAGTTATGGATGGACTATTAAGAATTAAATAAAGTCACCAAGGATAAATGATATCGTCTTCCTAGAGATGATAACCAACTTAAGCAATTTCAAGATGCTACCTACAACTTAATCGTTACCAGTCGTGTTTATAAGGAAAACGACACTACACAAATAACAGTTGAAACCAGATATGGCAAGTACGAAGGTTGTGGTCAAGCCCGTGTGGGAGGACCTACACATTTCAAGTAATCAGGAGTCTCATGGATAGGATCTATAAGACCTAATTAGACATGTCTGTCATTTTGCCACTACTACTAAGCAAGAAATTCGAGACAAATTGCTATAGTTGAAGCTATAAAATTACGGGAAAAAGAAAAAACCAAATTGAGATGCGTTAACACTTAGGGTTAGGTGAAAGTTGTAGAAGGATTAATAGAAATTTCATTCGTGTAGCTATACGACTAGCATCGTTATCCTTGGGAAAATGCGGAATTCGTTTGGGCACGAATAAAAAAGTTTCAGATGCGTGTTGATGCAACAGTACAAGACAATTTTCTAGCCGCCTGATGAATCTAAGAAAATGTATGGAGAGCTACATTTAGCATGAACTGGAACTCCAGCAAAATAAAAGGATGCATCTGGATACAATATCAGTGCGATACTACCAACTTCACATCAGAACACTAGACCAAGCACAATAGGGTGGTCGACAAATCGGTAATGTCAACCGCGTTGGCAAGTGCGAATAGGAGGCCGTCATCCGCATTGTCCTAAGACATCCGTATTACCAAATGCGAGAGAAAAAGTCTTGACCGTGTTTGTATCTGCTTACCCTCGTCGACGAATGCAGATAGCCTACAGTTAGGCTTTCCTTTTCTTACCTACACCGTATCATTTCTTGAACTTGCGATTCTGCCAGCGTCAGTTCACGTGAACATGTGTATATAGCACATCCCATTTCGGGGAAACTCTTGTCATCCGTCAGATAAGATGAACGGGTCTACTCGAAGACTGAGGTTCTGATACACAGAACCGTTCCGGAAAAGGATGCATACTAGAAGAAGCACGTAGTGGAAGAAAGGACTTAACCCCTTAAGATGAAATCATAGAAGGAAGAGATCGCTGAAATTTTTGGAAGGAAGTTGAGAACTGAAAACTAGGCTTTGAAAGCTGAAGACCTTGTGCATGACCTAATCTCTCTATTCTTAGAAATCGTGAAAACTTCTTAGTCTTAGCTTCATAGGAATGATCGTGCGATGCCTAGATATTCATCTGTACTCATTGGGAAAACCCAAATCCTTCTTGATTTGAAACCTTTAATCTATTGTATCACAACTATCCTGTCTAATTAATGGCATTCACGCTAATATCCTCGTTTTTCAATCGTTCTTAAGATTCTCAGTGAGGACGGTAACACCGTCAGGATTTTAGGAATCGTCTCCTTGCTAGATCTATTTTGTAGGTCGGTGTATCAAACCACAGTGAAGAGTATCTTCTTGTCAATTCTGTACTATTGTTAAATGATCTGATTGTGAAGCCAAAAACCTGTTCATAATTTGACTCACTGATCCTGTCAAGCATGATTCTAACATTCGGATAATTACTCCAATCCAAATCAAACCTGATTATTTGACACCTAATCATCAACATTTGTCCTAGAATGCTCAACTAAATAACTCTAAATCCTCAAGGTTCATACCATGAGTGTATCACACTTGGAAACAAGTATTAACGATACTAAAATTTCAAGGGCAAAATTTCTAAAAGGAGGGGAGAATGTAACACCTCTGAAATATAACCCAATTGAAAACCTATAAATGTTATAAAACTCAGTAAAGGTCCGGATTGATTTGGGCTTACCAAAGAAATCTTGCAAAACGAAACTAGCTTCTTGGGCCCAATAAGCCCAATAAGGGCCCGAACATACAAACAAGGCCCACTTGAGGCCCAAATACATGTTTACGAACTAATTGAATGAGAAACCATGAAACAATGAATTCTTATGTGATTTGAAACAACTATGGAAAAGATCCAAACTGAAAACAGATTCAGAACCCATACCGGGTAGAATCCAGCAATTTAACGGGTACTAACGTCTGAAGTCCAACAGAATTTCTTATAATGACTTGTCATCCAATATAAATCCTTGTTAATGCTAACAATATCATAAATAATGCTTACTAAAAGATTTTTCATAAAACATGCATAAGCAACGGAGATACGTAAGTGAAACGCGAATACCGGTTTTCACCGACATTTAACTGACGTCTGTTATGACAACCGAGTCTTGTAACTCTGTAAATATTCATATAATCATTGTTTATCATCATAACATATTAAATTTGGTGAGTTATACGTTGTCTGGAATAAATGCGTTCCTAAACGCGACCGTGACGCGAACCGGGTTACGATCAGGTCAAACCCGGGAATTCGTCAGATAAGGTTTTAACGTGACCAACATGCGAAGTTAACGCACAAAATATCATTTAAAGCTTAATTGCACATATTTTGATATTAAAATGATAATATTAACGCTCATTCGATAAAAACGCGTAAAACCGTTAAACGTGTTAAATACGCGTCAAATTACGACCTCGTTAAATATTCGGTAGGTTTTAATATGATAAAATTTATAATCTTAGAATATTTATAACATATTTCACAACCGAAACTAACGGGAAATAAAATTTATTATGTTACGTGAAAAGTTACCCGAACGCATGCGAACCAAACCGTTTTACGAACCTGTTTCATTTAACCCTAGTATATAAACAACCTAATCTCCATTCTAGGGCATTAAAACAAATCTGGGAGAAGAAACGAGATGGCAGCCGCGAAAACTCCCCCCCCCTCTTCGTAATCCGGCCGGTTTTCCGGCCACCGGCGGCCGATTCCGGCGAGTGTCGGCGAGTGGCACGCTCCCCCTTGTTCCCCTCGACACCCTAAACACAAAGACGAACTTGATTTCTCCTAGAACGCGGCACATCCACGGGAATCGAAGATGAAAGAGGCGGTTGCAGGTTGGTTTCGATGGTGTTCGATTGGTGCTGATGCTTGTTGATGATTGGGGCAGCGGGATGGTGATAGAGCAGCAGCCAGTGTGATGGTGGTTGTCGGTAACATTGGAGGTGGTGTGCGGTCGCGATGGTGATGATGGTGGTGTGCGGTCGCGATGGTGGTGGTATTGTCGTGGTGATTCCCACACCACAGGCGACGGCGACCGAAGGTGGCCTAGGCTGCCCCACTGCTTTTCTCTCGATGTACCAGATCGAGGCTCAAGACAGTGGTTGGTGAAGGTGATAGCAGCAGGGGCTGTTGGTTCTGGTGATAGTGCGATTCGGTGGCTGTCGTTGAGGGCTGCCACAGTGATGATGTGGACAATGAGGTGCAGGTTCGGGGAATTGCATGGCTGGTCATCGATGGTTGCAGGTGGGTTCCGACGGCAGTGGTGATGGCAGCCATGGTTGGTGTTTGGCGATGGTTGTTGTAGGTTAGGATTGATGGTGGTTTGTAGTGGGTGTTGCTGTTTGAGGTGAATTACAGCCATTTGATGTTGTTCTTGTGGTTGCATGTTGGGTTCTAGACAAGATCCATAGGATTTGGTTATGTTAAGGCCCGATAACGGTAGTGATGTAAGCTGTGATGGTATTGGCTGTGACGGTTAGTAGTGGTGGTTACAAAGTGATGGTTGTTGGCTGCGGTTGTTGGCTGTTGTTGATTTTTGGCTGAGAGTGTGTCAATGGTTGTTGTTGATTTCGGGTGAAAGTTGTGCTTGCGGTGGTGGTGTCGGTTATGGTAAAAGTTATAACCGATGGTGGTGATGTTGGAAAAGGCTAGTAGTGGTAATCTAGGGCTTTGATTGTGGTTGCATGCGGTGATAATGGTGGTAAGTGGTGCGACGAGGTTGTTTGGTAACGTACCTTGCGATGTTGGTTGCGTTTAGGTAAAAGTCTATGTTGTTTTAGTGCTTATAAATGATTTTGGTACGTTTTGGTTAGGTAAAACATCGGTCAAAGCTGGTCAAACTTGGTCAACGAGCGGACAACGGAACACGAACACGATCAATCAAGATCAATACGAGTGGGTTAGCCAACGTGAACCGAGTGAAAGGTATAATCGCACGCGCAACGCATTGAAATTTAATTATAATTTATATACGTGTTATTTGAGCCCTAATTAATACAAAATACACAAATTATAAAGCGAGAGCGAATGACACAAGATCTAAATAGCAAGGATAGTTATTAGAAACCAACCTTGTTAAGACATATGAAGCATTACATTTTGGGAAATGGCTATAACATGTTGTTAATTAAACAAATAAGTCGATATCATGTCACGTTAAATTGTTACAAGACTTAGAGATGTAAAATACATTGAATTACGATTGTACATTTGTATATTTATACAAGGAATATTTAGGTTAACCGACATCCACACGTTTTTATAAAAGACCTAAAACGCTATAACGATCTATCATCTTGTTGTTATTAATTGTTGGTCATCTCATTGTATTTTTGAAATAAATATTAATTGTAACACTCTTTTATATAAAATATCGTTAACTATCATCAATAATTGAATTAGTTAGCGTCAATCAAGTTAACTAATATGATGGGAACATGAACATTACAAACATTGTTTGAAACATTATATATATTACTTACATCGTTAATGCGAGTTTAAAGATTTGGAACCCATAATATAAATTGGTTTTTCTACATTATTTAAGCTAAGACTCAATTCTTGATTAAATGCATTAGTTAACCTAATGTACACGAGTTAATTCATGACACTTAACAAATACACAAGAAGCTAAGGATACTAATCACCAACTTCAATTTAACTAAAGAGCTCAACCGCACGCATGTAATAACATCATGCTAATTCTAAATGTGAATCTTATATGTTTTAGTTAGGATTGCTTTGTGGGTGATCATCACTTTTCTTTATCAAGCTCTGAAATTATATAAGGATCCCAGGTGAGTTCTCGTGTTCCCCTTTTTACTTTTGTTTTGGGGATGAATCATGCTCCTTTTAAACTGAAACTCTTATGTGTGATACTGTTTACTGTTTTGCATGATCTTTTGTTCTATGAACTCTGATTATGATTACTTAATGCATGTATGTGGGACTTTTTGGATACCTGCTGATACTTTAGTCATAATCATTAATTCTTTTGTGAACCGTTTATTTTTACGTGAATAGATCTATTTGAGGAATCCCCCACGCACAGTGGCTCCCGCCACAGGGAGGTACCCCACTTAGATCCTGTGGGGTCGTTTGTGGCATGTAACAGGTTTTGAATAAGATACTATGGTGAACCATCCTAGCAGGAATGGTTCACTATTCTGAGGCTTGGTTCTTTCCTACGGGAATATCCGGTTAAGCACAAGTTTAGAAGAGGCCAACCGGGGACCATGTGCAAGGGTTGATTGTGACCCCACAACAGTTTAATAGATACAAAAACTTTAACATGTGGGCTTATGAGCCCCTTTTTCTTTTGTCTTCTGAAACTTTAACCACTTGAACTCACCAACTTTATGTTGACAAAATTTTCTTTTTGAGCATGTCTTCAGGTACAGCTAGGGAGAATAGTTGAGCTATAGAAGATACCTAAATCTGAGGCAAGAAGTGAGGGTAGGTGTCAAAGACGAAAGTCGAGCCTAGAAGCTTTATTTACCGAAGCATCAAGAAACCTTTACCAAAAGATTGATCATAACACCTATAGACTGTAGGTTTAGGCACCTTGTGAATTGAAACAGAGCCAATACTTGATGTAAATGTTGAAAGTTGTAATGTATTAAACCATTTAGATTCCGCTGCATTTTGGTTGTTGTTTACTAATCGTGACGTCCCGCCTCTCTGGGCCCGGGGTGTGACAGATTGGTATCAGAGCCAAAGGTTGTAGCGAAGTAGGTCTGCTTCGCGAGACCTAAACTACAACCATATGAACCTCATAGGACCACCTTAGTAAGAAGACTCTTCTGAGATTTGCTGAACCAATGGTGTAGAAATACGGGTTTGCTTTGCAATACCTAAGGTGTAACCATAAATAGGACAAGCCTATTAGGTTGTTTCCACGATACAGTGATCCAAAGTTTGTAGCAAGAATAGGTTCCCATAAGAACTCCCATCTTTAACCTGTATACTTTAAGGATTACATATATCCCATTAAGAATTCCCTACTTTATAAGAAACCTTGATACATTAGGGTATTACCTATGATAGGTGCACCCGAGTAAACCATGAAAGTATGGAATCTTTTGGAGTTGACTCTTAGGACTACTGATTGTCAAGTACTAAGAATATTAGAAACCAAAGGTGTGCATATAAATTAGGACTTAAATCCTGGAGAGATACTTATCTGATTGCACAGTTGACTTTTGTCACTATATGAAACAACTGATGTTAGCTATACACTTTATACGACTTGTGTCGTTACCTGAGACAACTGTTATACTGATACTTGTTTGAAATGATGATACTTGCTATTATGCCTCATTTGTAAGATGATACATGTTGGAATTTAGTGATAAGATATTAACCATGATGCCTTTTGTTTGTTCTGCTCCCTTGGATAGCATGTACCTGAATGCTCATTTATTGCTTGATTTGCTTAGACTTACTTTGAAACAATTTCTGGGTTAACTTGAATGATTAGCATAATTGGAATCTAAGTGTGCTTAATTGCAGATGATGACTAAATGAAAATCATTAACTCCCGGACCTAAATACACAAACTTGGAACTTAGGATGGGAACGAATAGAATGATAGTGTAAGGTAAATTGACGATTACGGGCGCACACGTAATGGTGAATTTACAGGTACACTTGAATTCTGGTGGGCCCTGTCATGTAAACTAATATCAATGTAAAACACTTAAAGAACCAATAAATACAAGAATAAGCACAAATATTTGGAATATATTCAATAATTTCAGGTTCAAAACTTTCATGCTGGGCGAAAACCATTTGACACTTGAAGTGCTACCAAGGACGATGTTGCAGTAACTATTCCTTTTCTTCTTCTCCTCTTTTCTTTTATTCTACTCTCCTTTTGGAATTATGATGATAAGACCATCAGAATCTGAAGATCATTAAATGATGTTCTCAAACTTAACTGGTCTCGTGCTGAGTATGGCACTCACCTTGTTGTGCGTGTACTTTAGCCATACTATTTTTAGCGATGCCTGAAATTTCCTTCCTACCCAACATTGAATTCGTCAAAACTTCTTTAACATAGTGGAAGACTCTCTAACAAGGCTCGTGCAACGGAGAACATACCAGAGTAATAAATTTCCGAGAAACGCCTCTTGTGGTCAATGACATAGAAGACTTGTCAGTCCTTTCTTTCTTAGTAGTTCACACTTCATAGGATCTTCTGGATTCTAGAATTCCTCTGATTATTTTCTCAAAGCCTTTGAGGAATATGACTTCTCTCTACCTATTCATTGTAATGGAATCACCTTACTCAAAGGAATATTCTTAGTATCAGTTCCGATTGTGATTGATAATCACCTTTCTCAGTACTACACTCGTAAAATCTTTCATCATCTTCAACCGTTAGTCACCTAATGGCAATCTTCACTCGAAACATAAGTTGAGTTATCTTAACCATGCTTTTAACTGACCAGACTGTTGATAATGTTCTGAACGCCAGAATATATAGGAAATGAAACCTCGTTCTAAAAATTCAGATTCTCCGAAGATAAATGCTCAAGTGCCAGGAATATTTGCCGAGAAAAACTAACCTTCGAGATTCCAAAACAAAAATATGAATGTACAACTTCAGTGGATCCCTAATTTTTCCACTCGCCCTCTGTTCTCGATTTATCCTCTTAACGAGTAGTGCTACTCACCTTAAGCCATAAAGCACGACCCTCATCCTTGGAAATGCGTGATAGCTGATGCGGAAAACTTCAAAACCTTGTAAGATATCTCTACTTGGAGACCCCTACTACCTGAGTGATAAGTTCGTGATTCGAGCGCGAAGATCTGAAGTAGAATATGATCTCGAACTATACGATAAGTTATTAGAGTGGTAGTTAACCTTCTTGTGCTAGCGAGCACCTTCATAACGTCCTAAGCTTGTTCGAATCGATGCGGTCGATAATAATGAAGAATTCATGGGGAAGACTCATGGTTGAACTTAAAGGATGGTATTGCTCCAAAAGATGTACTAAGAAGCATAGAAGATCAGCTACAAGAAATCTGATGTGTTAAATCACTTGAGAGCCAACTAAAACGAAGTGATAGACATGCAGCAGATTGTAGACAAAGAAAGTCTGCATAATCATCCTTGACCGTAAGCGTTGGTGTTATTTCTCTCTAAGATTTTCACACCTCTCCTAAAGTGATTCTCTAATACCTTACCCTAGAACGCTCCGTACCATCAGGAATTCGAGCAAAAGTCTTACTCTCATATCTCATTGGAACAATTGATATGATTATAAAGGATTGGAATCTAAACAGAGCTACTTGCTTCACGAATAGACCCTCTACAGGGCACAGTTACCTTGGAGAATATGGACCGAGGAAGACGTCATCTAGAAGGTTGGCCTTAATTAGGAAGCATTATGAAGAAATTAGTGGGAACGTTTGCAGCAATTCTGTAGCTTAAGACAACAGTTGAGGTTGCTCCTAAGGAAATTGAGTCGGAGAATAGAAGCAATATATATATATATATATATATATATATATATATATATGGAGGTACTGGACTTGAAGCTTATATTAAGGAGCTGGTGGAAGGAAAGCAGATTCGATAGCTGCTAGATAAACAGTTCATAAGACCTAGTATGTCGTCTTGAGGAAACTTAATGCTCTTTGCGGAAGGAAAATAGAATGCTCCAGTTATGGATGGACTATTAAGAATTAAATAAAGTCACCAAGGATAAATGATATCGTCTTCCTAGAGATGATAACCAACTTAAGCAATTTCAAGATGCTACCTACAACTTAATCGTTACCAGTCGTGTTTATAAGGAAAACGACACTACACAAATAACAGTTGAAACCAGATATGGCAAGTACGAAGGTTGTGGTCAAGCCCGTGTGGGAGGACATACACATCTCAAGTAATCAGGAGTCTCATGGATAGGATCTGTAAGACCTAATTAGACATGTCTGTCATTTTGCCACTACTACTAAGCACGAAATTCGAGACAAATCGCTATTGTTGAAGCTATAAAATTACGGGAAAAAGAAAAAACCAAATTGAGATGCGTTAACGCTTAGGGTTAGGTGAAAGTTGTAGAAGGATTAATAGAAATTTCATTCGTGTAGCTATACGACTGGCATCGTTATCCTTGGGAAAATGCGGAATTCGTTTGGGCGCGAATAAGAAAGTTTCAGATGCGTGTTGATGCAACAGTACAAGACAATTTTCTAGCCGCCCGATGAATCTAAGAAAATGTATGGAGAGCTACATTTAGCATGAACTGGAACTCCAGCAAAATAAAAGGATGCATCTGGAACAATATCAGTGCGATACTACCAACTTCACATCAGAACACTGGACCAAGCACAATAGGGTGGTCGACAAATCGGTAATGTCAACCGCGTTGGCAAGTGCGAATAGGAGGCCGTCATCCGCATTGTCCTAAGACATCCATATTACCAAATGCGAGAGAAAAAGTCTTGACCGTGTTTGTATCTGCTTACCCTCGTCGACGAATGCAGATAGCCTACAGTTAGGCTTTCCTTTTCTTACCTACACCGTATCATTTCTTGAACTTGCGATTCTGCCAGCGTCAGTTCACGTGAACATGTGTATATAGCACATCCCATTTCGGGGAAACTCTTGTCATCCGTCAGATAAGATGAACGGGTCTACTCGAAGACTGAGGTTCTGATACACAGAACCGTTCCGGAAAAGGATGCATACTAGAAGAAGCACGTAGTGGAAGAAAGGACTTAACCCCTTAAGATGAAATCATAGAAGGAAGAGATCGAAGAAATTTTTGGAAGGAAGTTGAGAACTGAAAAGTAGGCTTTGAAAGCTGAAGACCTTGTGCATGACCTAATCTCTCTATTCTTAGAAATCGTGAAAACTTTTTAGTCTTAGCTTCATTGGAATGATCGTGCGATGCCTAGATATTCATCTGTACTCATTGGGAAAACCCAAATCCTTCTTGATTTGAAACCTTTAATCTATTGTATCACAACTATCCTGTCTAATTAATGGCATTCACGCTAATATCCTCGTTTTTCAATCGTTCTTAAGATTCTCAGTGAGGACGGTAACACCGTCGGGATTTTAGGAATCGTCTCCTTGCTAGATCTATTTTGTAGGTCGGTGTATCGAACCACAGTGAAGAGTCTCTTCTTGTCAATTCTGTACTATTGTTAAATGATCTGATTATGAAGCCAAAAACCTGTTCATAATTTGACTCACTGATCCTGTCAAGCATGATTCTAACATTCGGATAATTACTCCAATCCAAATCAAACCTGATTATTTGACACCTAATCATCAACATTTGTCTTAGAATGCTCAACTAAATAACTCTAAATCCTCAAGGTTCATACCATGAGTGTATCACACTTGGAAACAAATATTAACGATACTAAAATTTCGAGGGCAAAATTTCTAAAAGGAGGGGATAATGTAACACCTCTAAAATATGAACCAATTGAAAACCTATAAATATTATAAAACTCAGTAAAGGTCCGGATTGATTTAGGCTTACCAAAGAAATCTTGCAAAACGAAACTAGCTTCTTGGGCCCAATAAGCCCAATAAGGGCCCGAACATACAAACAAGGCCCACTTGAGGCCCAAATACATGTTTACGAACTAATTGAATGAGAAACCATGAAACAATGAATTCTTATGTGATTTGAAACAACTATGGAAAAGATCCAAACTGAAAACAGATTCAGAACCCATACCGGGTAGAATCCGGCAATTTAACGGGTACTAACGTCTGAAGTCCAACAGAATTTCTTATAATGACTTGTCATCCAATATAAATCCTTGTTAATGCTAACAATATCATAAATAATGCTTACTAAAAGATTTTTCATAAAACATGCATAAGCAACGGAGATACGTAAGTGAAACGCGAATACCGGTTTTCACCGACATTTAACTGACGTCTGTTATGACAACTGAGTCTTGTAACTCTGTAAATATTCATCTAATCATTTTTTATCATCATAACATATTAAATTTGGTGAGTTATACGTTGTCTGGAATAAATGCGTTCCTAAACGCGACTGTGACGCGAACCGGGTTACGATCAGGTCAAACCCGGGAATTCGTCAGATAAGGTTTTAACGTGACCAATTCATGTTTCTAATGATGAAATACAACTGAACACAACAATTAATTGATCAATTTGCTATCAATCACAGATTCAAGTGATTCACAAAGCTCAAAATGTCGAAATTAAGCTCTATCACGGAATCAAAAGCTCTAATACCATTTAATAGGTTCAAAATAGATCGTTCGGTGATGATATGGTAATACAATGATCAAATATAAACACAAAGTATTCAAACACATGCAAATATTTCAAAATTCATAGTTGTTTTCATTTATAGTAGATGCAAATGTATACAATGGTCAAGGTGAATAATAACAGAAAGTTCTAACTGTTTCGAACCCTGCAAAATACATACAATATCCTATTTATACTAACAATGAAACAAAGGAACATATATTTACATACAAGTCCCTATACTATAACAAACAAAACAAAATGACTAATGCTAATGTTCAAAGAGGCTCCAACAAGTATAGTAAGTCCCTAATTACAGTGGCCAGTTATGATTAGTCACTTACTTTACTCTTTATTCCCTAAACATTTCCTATCCTGACTACATCAGTATCCAAATCTACTAAGAGCACATAAATCAAATAGCATACACATGTAATATGGGTTAACTTTAAGAAAATTACCTGATAGCACGTAGCTACTTGGGCAGGCATCCTTCCATTAGTCCCATTTTTAGTTTAAGTTTAGGTTTTAAATAATTTACCCATTACTCTTAAACTTTAGCTCTGATACCAACTTGTAAGGCCACATTCCCGGGTAGCCGACAGTTGGTCAATCACAACCTTATTTACAATAAGACACAGTAAATTTCATAAAACATTGCAACGAATTAATTTATCAAAAACCATTCGTACATTAATAATTGATGTTGACAAATAATACATCATTGTTTTACAAAAGTTACAAAAGAATATTTAGTTGTATTACAAAACAACATTATCATGTATGAAATGGATGCCAGTCCTTGCCCGCCAAGTAGCGTCTCTCTCGTGCCATCCTCAGCAACAAGTTATCTGTCAACTAAATATGCATAAAAAGTCAGCATTGCTGAGTGAGTTCTAGTTTTATAATAAAATACTTTACATATGTTTAAAACATTTCCTTTACTTTCACACGTGATCATACATCATACATACAACTAGATAATAATCATTATTATCTTTTACCATCGTTCGTTTTGTACTTTATTGCATATTTCGTACTTTATCTTTATCTTTCACTTTCATCTAGATCCTATCATAAGGTATACCCCATCGTTAAGCACGAAACCACCTTGGTCTTGGGGATTAAGTGACAAGGATCCTGTTTCGCATGTTATGGGATGGTCACAAAGACTGACCCCCCTGTGTGTACCCTCATGGGTTAGCCCAGATCGCATGCTATATCGCACACAGTTGAGCTAACAACTCATCAATAAGATGTGATCCTCATTAAATTTGCTTGCAAGACTTTTATTCATTCGTCATGTTTCACTTTTCATTATCTTTAATCCTTTGCTTCTTTATGATAATACTTTACGTATAGGGATATTAACACACCTCGTAAAGTCATGTAATAATACATAATTTGGAAACATTAATAACAGACCACAAACGTGCATAACATGAAAAATCATACACCACCAAAACATTCCAGAGCTAAACCATTACTTTCTACTCCCAAGATTTCAGAAAAATCTTAAGTCAACTTAGGCGCATGAGCACTATGTAGGCGCACGAGCACTATGCAGACGCATGGGCACTATGTAAGCACATGAGCACTATGTAGGTGCATGAACAGTTGGGCGCATGGGCAAATTTCAGGCGCATGGGCAAATTTCAGGCGCATGGGTACTTAGACACATGGGCACCATCTTAGGCGCATGGGCACTTAGGCGCATGGACAACTTAGGCGCATGGATAGTTGGGCGCATGGGCAACTTAGGCGCATGGGCAACTTAGGCGCATGGGCAACTTAGGCGTATGGGCAGTTAGGCGCATCCACAACTTAGGTGCATAGGCAGTTGGGCGCATGGGCACTTAGACGCATGGGCAACTTAGGCGCATGGGTAGTTGGGCGCATCGACACTTGGGCGCATGGACACTTAGTCTCATGGTGTAACACCTCTGAAATATGACCCAATTGAAAACCTATAAATGTTATAAAACTAAATAAAGGTCCGGATTGATTTGGGCTTACCAAAGAAATCTTGCAAAACGAAACTAGCTTTTTGGGCCCAATAAGCCCAATACGGGCACGAACATACAAACAAGGCCCATTTGAGGCCCAAATACATGTTTACGAACTAATTGAATGAGAAACCATGAAACAATGAATTCTTATGTGATTTGAAACAACTATGGAAAAGATCCAAACTGAAAACAGATTCAGAACCCATACCGAGTAGAATCCGGCAATTTAACGCGTACTAACGTCTGAAGTCCAGTAGAATTTCTTATAATGACTTGTCATCCAATATAAATCCTTGTTAATGCTAACAATATCATAAATAATGCTTACTAAAAGATTTTTCATAAAACATGCATAAGCAACGGAGATACGTAAGTGAAACGCGAATACCGGTTTTCACCGGCATTTAACTGACGTCTGTTATGACAACCGAGTCTCGTAACTCTGTAAATATTCATCTAATCATTTTTTATCATCATAACATATTAAATTTGGTGAGTTATACGTTGTCTGGAATAAATGCGTTCCTAAACGCGACCGTGACGCGAACCGGGTTACGATCAGGTCAAACCCGAGAATTCGTCAGATAAGGTTTTAACGTGACCAACATGGGAATTTAATGCACAAAAAATCATTTAACAGTTAATTGCACATATTTTGATATTAAAATGATAATATTAACGCTCATTCGATAAAAACGCGTAAAACCGTTAAACGTGTTAAATAGGCGTCAAATTACGACCTCGTTAAATATTCGGTAGGTTTTAATATGATAAAATTTATAATCTTAGAATATTTATAACATATTGCACAACCGAAACTAACGGGAAATAAAATTTATTATGTTACGTGAAAAGTTACCCGAACGCGTGCGAACCAAACCGTTTTAAGAACCTGTTTCATTTAACCCTAGTATATAAACAACCTAATCTCCATTCTAGGGCATTAAAATAAATCTGGGAGAAGAAACGAGATGGCAGCCGCGAACCCCCCCCCCCCTTCTTCGTAATCCGGCCGGTTTTCCGGCCACCGACGGCCTATTCCGGCGAGTGCCGGCGAGTGGCACGCTCCCCCTTGTTCCCCTCGACACCCTGAACACAAAGACGACCTTGATTTCTCCTAGAATGCGGCACGTCCACGGGAATCGAAGACGAAAGAGGCGGTTGCAGGTTGGTTTCGATGGTGTTCGATTGGTGCTGATGCTTGTTGATGATTGGGGCAGCGGGATGGTGATAGAGCAGCAGCCAGTATGATGGTGGTTGTCGGTAACATTGGAGGTGGTGTGCGGTCGCGATGGTGATGATGGTGGTGTGCGGTCGCGATGGTGGTGGTATTGTCGTGGTGATTCCCACACCACAGGCGACGGCGACCGAAGGTGGCCTAGGCTGCCCCACTGCTTTTCTCTCGATCTGTACCAGATCGAGGCTCGAGACAGTGGTTGGTGAAGGTGATAGCAGCAGGGGCTGTTGGTTCTGGTGATGGTGCGATTCGGTGGCTGTCGTTGAGGGCTGCCACAGTGATGATGTGGACAATGAGGTGCAGGTTCGGGGAATTGCATGGCTGGTCATCGATGGTTGCAGGTGGGTTCCGACGGCAGTGGTGATGGCAGCCATGGTTGGTGTTTGGCGATGGTTGTTGTAGGTTAGGATTGATGGTGGTTTGTAGTGGGTGTTGCTGTTTGAGGTGAATTACAGCCATTTGATGTTGTTCTTGTGGTTGCATGTTGGGTTCTAGACAAGATCCATAGGATTTGGTTATGTTAAGGCCCGATAACGGTAGTGATGTAAGCTGTGATGGTATTGGCTGTGACGGTTAGTAGTGGTGGTTACAAAGTGATGGTTGTTGGCTGCGGTTGTTGGCTGTTGTTGATTTTTGGCTGAGAGTGTGTCAATGGTTGTTGTTGATTTCGGGTGAAAGTTGTGCTTGCGGTGGTGGTGTCGGTTATGGTAAAAGTTATAACCGATGGTGGTGATGTTAGAAAAGGCTAGTAGTGGTAATCTAGGGCTTTGATTGTGGTTGCATGCGGTGATAATGGTGGTAAGTGTTGCGACGAGGTTGTTTGGTAACGTACCTTGCGATGTTGGTTGCGTTTAGGTAAAAGTCTATGTTGTTTTAGTGCTTATAAATGATTTTGGTACGTTTTGGTTAGGTAAAACATCGGTCAAAGCTGGTCAAACTTGGTCAACGAGCGGACAACGGAACGCGAACACGATCAGATCAAGATCAATACGAGTGGGTTAGCCAACGTGAACCGAGTGAAAGGTATAATCGCACGCGCAACGCATTCAAATTTAATTATAATTTATATACGTGTTATTTGAGCTCTAATTAATACAAAATACACAAATTATAAAGCGAGAGCGAATGACACAAGATCTAAATAGCAAGGATAGTTATTAGAAACCAACCTAGATAAGATATATGAAGCATTACATTTTGGGAAATGGCTATAACATGTTGTTAATTAAACAAATAAGTCGATATCATGTCACGTTAAATTGTTACAAGACTTAGAGATGTAAAATACATTCAATTACGATTGTACATTTGTATATTTATACAATGAATATTTAGGTTAACCGACATCCACACGTTTTTATAAAAGACCTAAAACGCTATAACGATCTATCATCTTTTGTTATTAATTGTTGGTCATCTCATTGTATTTTTGAAATAAATATTAATTGTAACACTCTTTTATATAAAATATCGTTAACTATCATCAATAATTGAATTAGTTAGCGTCAATCAAGTTAACTAATATGATGGGACCGTGAACATTACAAACATTGTTTGAAACATTATATATATTACTTACATCGTTAATGCGAGTTATTTGTAAAGATTTGGAACCCATAATATAAATTGGTTTTTCTACATTATTTAAGCTAAGACTCAATTCTTGATTAAATGCATTAGTTAACCTAATGTACACGAGTTAATTCATGACACTTAACAAATACACAAGAAGCTAAGGATACTAATCACCAACTTAAATTTAACTAAAGAGCTCAACCGCACGCATGTAATAACATCATGCTAATTCTAAATGTGAATCTTATATGTTTTAGTTAGGATTGCTTTGTGGGTGGTCATCACTTTTCTTTACCAAGCTCTGAAATTATATAAGGATACCAGGTGAGTTCTCGTGTTCCCCTTTTTACTTTTGTTTTGGGGATGAAGCATGCTCCTTTTAAACTGAAACTCTTATGTGTGATATGTTTACTGTTTTGCATGATCTTTTGTTCTATGAACTCTGATTATGCTTACTTGATGCATGTATGTGGGACTTTTTGGATACCTGCTGATACTTTAGTCATAATCATTAATTCTTTTGTGAACCGCTTGTTTTTACGTGAATAGATCTATTTGGGGAATCCCCCACGCACAGTGGCTCCCGCCACAGGGAGGTACCCCACTGAGATCCTGAGGGGTCGTTTGTGGCATGTAACAGGTTTTGAATAAGATACTATGGTGAACCATCCTAGCAGGAATGGTTTACTATTCTGAGGCTTGGTTCTTTCCTACGGGAATATCCGGTTAAGCACAAGTTTAGAAGAGGCCAACCGGTGACCAAGTGCAAGGGTTGATTGTGACCCCACAACAGTTTAATAGATACAAAAACTTTAACTTGTGGGCTTATGAGCCCCTTTTTCTTTTGTCTTCTGAAACTTTAACCACTTGAACTCACCAACTTTATGTTGACACAATTTTCCTTTTGATCATGTCTTCAGGTATAGCTAGGGAGAATAGTTGAGCTATAGAAGATACCTAAATCGAGGCAAGAAGTGAGGGTAGGTGTCGAAGACGAAAGTCGAGCCTAGAAGCTTTAGTTACCGAAGCATCAAGAAACCTTTACCAAAAGATTGATCATAACACCTATAGACTGTAGATTTAGGCACCTTGTGAATTGAAACAGAGCCAATACTCTGATGTAAATGTTGAAAGTTGTAATGTATTAAACCATTTAGATTCCGCTGCATTTTGGTTGTTGTTTACTAATCGTGACGTCCCGCCTCTCTGGGCCCGGGGTGTGACACATGGGCAACTTAGGCACATGGGCACTTTACCAGGTCTAAACCATACTAATTTCAGTCCCCCAAATCGGCATCCTAACGTATTCTTAGCCCAAATCTAACCTACTAAGCACTTAGAACCAACATACAACTACTTAATTTGGTTAAACATCCACAAATACTCACCCAGACGTAAAAGAGAGGTAAACACACATTTTAACACACTATACTTTGTAGAATGGTAGTTTATATGCATTTCAACCCCAAGACGAGTTTAAAATAAAAAAGTGGGGATCTAGAACTCATCTTTGATAGTTTTCGAGTAAGACTTCTTCAAACTCAAGAACACTTGATGCTCAAACACCTAAACATACCAAGAACACACAACTGAACATATAAGGCTCGGTCCAAAGCTGAAAATTTGGTTGAAACAGAGCAAAACACATGAAAAAGTCACCTTTCAGCCAATCTTCCTCTTCTTCTCTCTAAAAACCGATGGACTCTGCCGTTCTCTCTTGAAAACGCCGAAGCACTTGGTGGAGCAGAGTAGTGGGCACCCATACCCTCCTTTTTAAACATAATAATATTAAAGTTTGCCACTTGCATAACTTTAACCCCTTGACTTGGGTGGGTTACTTTTCTTTTCTTTGTTTTTACTCCTCTTTTCTTTTCTTTTCTAAATTTCTATGTGTTACAAGTCCACCCCCTTATATAGGTTTCATCCCCGAAACATGTCACTACTTGAACAATTGTGGATAATGCCGTCTCATCTCTTCCTCAGTCTCCCACATAGACTCGGATCTCTTCCTGTACCTCCACTGTACTCGCACCAGTGGACCACTTTATTCCGTAACCTCTTCTCTTTTTGGTCAATGATTGCAACTTGTTACTTTAGATGATTGAGTCATTTATCTACTTGAATGTCCTCTAGAGGTACAATCATATCTTCATCAGCTAGGCACTTTCTCAGATGAGATACATGGAATGTTGGATGAATCCCACTTAACTCATCAGGTAGCTCCAACCAATAGGCCACCTCTCCTACTCGAGTAATAATTCAGAAAGGTCCTATATATCTCGGGCTCAACTTACCCCGCTTTCTGAACCGAATAATCCCCTTCCAAGGTGAAAACCTTCAACATATCTTTATCACCCACCTTGAATTCAATCGGTCTACACCTCTTGTCAGCATAAGATTTTTGCCTATCTTTTGCCGCTTTCATATAGGCCTTGATCTTCTCCAACTTTTCAGTCGTAGCCTCGATCACTTTAACGCTTCCAAGGTCCTTCTGTCCAATGTCACCCCAACATAAGGGCGTTCTACACTTCCTATTCTATAGCATCTCATATGGTGGCATACCAATGCAGGCATGATAACTGTTATTGTATGAGAATTCAGCTAACGGTAAGTGTTCGTCTTAACTTCCTCCGAAGTCAATGAAGCATGCTCGGAGCATATCCTATATTGTTCTCTCTGACTGACCATCCGTCTGAGGATGATAAGTTATACTGATGTGCAACCTTCATCCCTATCACGTGATGAAATCTCTTCCAACACTTGGATGTAAACCGAGTGTCACTGTCAGACACGATAGACACTGGTACGCCATGACGTGTCACAATCTCTTTGATGAATAGATCCGCCAACCTTTCAGATGGATATGTCTCGCGGATCGGTAGAAAGTGAGCACTCTTCATCAAACGGTCAACTATCACCCATATAGCATCGTACCCCCTTGCCGTTCATGGTAACTTCGTAATGAAGTCCATGGTGATGTGCTCCCATTTCCACTCGGGTATATCCAAAGGTTGGATCTTCCCGTATGGCTTCGAATGCTTCGCCTTCACTTGAAAACAAGTAAGGCGCTTACTCACGTACTCCGCTACATCACGCTTCATTCTCGGCCACCAATACTCTTTCTTCATTTCCTGATACATCTTCTTAGCACCGGGATGAATCGAGTACCGAGTCTTATGAGCCTCGTCCATAATCCTCCCTCTTAAATCCCTCACTGAGAGTGTTCTCACCTAACTCTACGACTAGAGCATTCATACGCTCAGAATTAATCCGATCCTCTCTCAGCACTTCATCCTGAAATTCGTTGACCTGTTTCATCACCTCAGTGGTCATAACCAACTGATAAGCTTTCACCCGAATTGGCTCGGGTCTCTTCTTTTGGCTTAGGGCATCGGCCACGACATTGGCCTTGCCTGGATGGTACTGGAACTCAAAGTCATCATCCTTCATAATCTCCAACCATCTCCTTTATCTCATGTTCAGGTCTTTTTGCTCAAAGAAGTACTTCAAGCTCTTGTGATCGGTGAAGATGGTGCGCTCCGTCCGGTACAAGTAGTGCCTTCAAATCTTTAACGTAAAGACCATGGCTTCCAACTCCAAATCATGAATGGGGTAGTTAGCCTTATGGATCTTCAGCTGTCAGGACGTGTAGGCTATAACTTTCTCCCGTTGCATCAGCAGACAACCCAATCTCGAATAAGATGCATTTGAATATACCACCAAGTCTTCGCTTCCTTCGGGTAACGTCAAGACAGCAGCTTGAGACAATCTCGCCTTGAACTCCTCGAAAGCATTCTCTTGCGCTTGACCCCGCACGAACTTCACATCGTTACGGGTCAACTTAGTCAACGGAGAAGCTATCTTGGAGATGTCTTGGATGAATCTCCTTTAATAACCCGCCATACCCAAGAAACTACAGATCTCGGATGGCATCTTTGGAGATTTCCATTCCATCACTGCTCAACCTTTGTTGGGTCCACCATGATCCTTCAAGATTAACAACAAGACCCAAAAACTGAACCTCTCGTAACCAAAAAACACATTTGGTGAACTTAGCATACAGCTTCTCATTTCTAAGCGTCTGCAGTACCTCCCGAATATGACCGACATGCTCCTCTTCACTCTTCGAATAAATCAGGATATCATCAATGAACACAATCACTGATTTATCCAACATCGGGCAACACACCCGATTCATCAAGTCCATAAAAGCAGCCGGTACTTTGGTTAAACCAAAGGATATCACTTGAAATTCGTAGTCTCCAAAACACGTGTGAAAAGCTGTATTAGGAATGTCGTGCTCCTTCTCCTTCAACTGATGGTAACCAGATCGGACATCTGTCCTCGAGAACCAACTGGCACTTTGGAGCAGACCAAACAAGTCATCAATCCTTGGTAAAGGATACCGATTCTTCACCGTCAGTTTGTTCAGCTCACGGTAGTCAATGCACATCCTCATACTACCGTCCTTCTTCTTTACAAATAAGACCGGAGCACCCCATGTAGGCGCATGAACAGATGGGCGCATGGGGAAATTTCAGGCGCATGGCTACTTAGGCGCATGGGCAGTTAGGCGCATGGGAACTTAGGCGCATATATAGTTGGGCGCACGGGCAACTTACGCGCATGGGCAGTTGGGCCCATGGGCACTTAGGCGCATGGGCAACTTACGCGCATGGGCAGTTGGGCGCATGGGCACTTAGGCGCATGGGCACTTTACTAGGTCTAAACCATACTAATTTCAATCCCCAAATCAGCATCCTAACATATTCTTAGCCCAAATCTAACCTACTAAGAACTTAGAACCAACATAAAACTACTTAATTCGGTTAAACATCCATAAATACACACCCACACGTAAAACAGAGGTAAACATACATTTTTAACACACCATACTTTGCAAAATGGTAGTTTATATTCATTTCAACCCCAAAACAAGTTTAAAACAAAAAAGTGGGGATCTAGAACTCACCTTTAATAGTTTTCAAGTAGGACTTCTTCAAACTTGAGAACACTTGATGCTTAAACACCTATACAAACCAAGAACACACAACTGAACACATAAGGCTCGGTCCAAAGCTGAAAATTTGGTTGAAACCGAGCAAAACACATGAAAAACTCACTTTCCAGCCAATCTTCCTCTTCTTCTCCATAAAAACTGATGGACTCTGCTGTTCTTTCTCTAAAAAGCCGAAGCAGTTGGTGGAGCAGAGTAGTCGGCGGCCATGCCCACCTTTTTAAACATAATAATATTCAAATTTGCCCATTGCACAACTGTAAACCCTTAACTTAGGTTATTTTACTTTTCTTTCTTTCTACTCCTCTTTTCTTTTCTTTTATAAATTTCCAGGTGTCACACTTTACTTTCTTTACCTTCACTAAATCATAAAAATTTCTACAATCTTCTTCACTCACTCTCAAATTCCCTGAAACAGTTCTTTACCAACAATGGCTTTAAATCCCTAACATAACCAAATTGTAATCCTTGATTCTTCAAAGGATGTCGACTTTGCCCCAATCACCAATTTCTGACCCAGTCTGCATACTTCACCGCCCTCTTTGTTAATCCTATAATTTACTTAAACCATATGGCCGAATTATGGGCCAATGCTCAAAGCGAGATGCTTAATGCTGGAAGGATCATCAGATCGAGGATCTATGGCCAAGAAGTTATCATCAGTGAACGAATCATCAGGGAGCATCTGGAGCTCATGATGAAGGCACCACTATTGAATTCCCCAAGTCTAATTTGGACGAAACTTACACACAGATGGGATATGGTGGCGATGTGAGCAAGACTGCCTACAAGTTCAACTTCTCTCACAACTGAAAGTTCTTGCTGCATATCGTTCTACACTATGTCTCCAACAAATCAGGGGGTTGGGACCAAATCCCATATGATTTGGGCTGCCTGGTCTATGGGTTGGTCAAAGGCCTCCGCTTCATTTACTCAATGTTTGTGCTTAACAACCTCTAAGGTAACCTCAACATGGATCCATTTTACATGTATCCCAGGTTCATTCAACATATTATCAACTGTGAGCGGGACCATGACAAGCTTCAATGTAAAGATATCCTTCTTGTCCCTCACATGAGGCTGGGCATCTTCAAAACTCTGCAGAATGTGTCCACCAACTTCACTGGAAGATTGATTGATCTTCTTCTGGGTATGCTTGAGCCAATGGCTCCTGGTGACATCCCTATAGACCTAGCAGGTGATGAACCCACAGCAGACTCCACCACTATAATGCCAATCACTTCTTACCACCCAATCAAACCCTTGATCAATCTACTCTGATTGAATAACTCCCCTCTGTTCAAACGAAAAGGCTATAGTGGAACTCATGGCTCCCACTCAGTCAGAGGTCCAACCATCCTCCTCAATTCACCTTAATATTAGTGTTGAGTCTCCTCAGTCTCAAACTGATGAGCCCCAAACCCAAGCCTTAAGCCCTCAGGGTGAGTCTCAACACTCTCCTAGCCACATCAATGGCTCAATGCCATTAGGTACTGACCAAGGTCCCCGGTCAATAGATTTAACATTTGTATCTTTCCTTGACCTACTAACCCGATCTGATGAGAATATCATGTTTCATCAGGGCCATGATGTTGATCTTCCTCCCTACTCTTAAGATCAATCATTTAAACCAAACTAAGGTGAGTCTCAGAAGACTCAGCTGCCACTACTGAGAGTGTCTCATTGGCCTCTCAGGACAGTGGTAACATAAGTGAGACCAAGTCTATGGCAGCCTTGCCAATTGATGCCTCTGAAAGAGACATTAGTATGCAAAGGAAACCAGGGTGCCAAGAAACCATGTCTGGTGGTGATGATGAACATACTAGGTATGTTATCTCATCTCCACTTGATTCTTCAAAGAAGATGAGGGTAGTCTACAACATAACATCAGAGACCAACTTTCTAAAGTCTCAAACCTTGAATCAGAGGTTAAGACTTTAGAGGATAGGTCTGTCACTTAGCAACTTGAATTGAACATCTCAAGGCCCAACTAGTTGAGAAACAGATTGAGAAGTATGTTAGGCACATACCAATTCAAGTTTCGTTACATTCTTCTTCTAGCTCATCTACTTCTCAAGATGATGCTACCATTATGGGGGAGAATGTAAAGAAACAAAGACATGAGGAACCCAGCCTTGCCATCACAACCTCCCTATCTTCTTTTTACCCCACACAACAACACCCTGCAACCTCTTCCTTCTGCCACCTCCCATTACAATTCAAGTGGACCCAAGGATGCTTATTGATCTTAACAGATTCTTAACCAAGTTCCTAATAAGCTCATCCCTTAAACAACCCTCCCCTGATGTTGCCATTACTTACTTTGGAGCTGAAGAGCTTTAAAGGTTGAGTGCACCACCTACCACTGTGAAGGAATTTGGTCAACCTAAGGTCTATATTGAACCTGAGATTGACTTCGAAGGGGAAATAAAGACTGATGGCCCAGTAGCTGACCTAGAAGGGACAGTGGTGTAATTGCAATTCTCGAAGCAGAAATTCAAGCTATGAAAGGGATAATGTAGTTGTCATCCTTGTCCAATGACATGTTTATCATAGAGGCTTTCCTTCATCTATCTTTTGAGATAAACAGTGAGGACTTCCTCAAAACCCCTCTATCTCAGACACGACAAGCACCACAAGTTTAATGCCACTCTCCCCAATCTAAATCCTCTAAACCAGAATATCTAAAGGCTGAATTTTCCTCAGATCCTAAAAGGAAAAAGGAAGATGACTACTGAGGAACTTCTAGAGGAGGAAAGATTTGAGAAGTTGAAGAACAAATGTAGGCTTAATACAGGGAAACTGCTGGCTGCAAGCAGCAAAGCAGCAGTGGCAGCTCAAGAGTTTATCAATAATATGAGGAGAGTGGAGGTAATAGACAGGCTCATCAGCGTGGGAATGGATAATGAAGAAATGCTTCTACTTCCACTTGATGAGCTTGTACAGTTGGAGAAGGCAACCTTGCTACAAAAGGAGAAAGAGGAAGCAGCAAGGTTGGCCGAAGAGGAGGAAAAGAGGAGGAAGAAAGAAGAGGTTGTGCAAAAGGATAGGATAGTCTTCCTTTGCTCAAGGGGCTATTATGAGGAAGAGCTGACTCCTCATGAAAATGGCACGGTCTTGTTTATTTTTCACAAAGAACAAGATCAAATCAATAAGGAGAGGAAGAAGGCTGTCAGGGAAAACTTGAAGGAGAAGAAGAAGGAGGAGGAGGAGGAGGCCTAACTTGCGGCTGCTAAGAAGGTAGAAGATAAATCCTAGATAAAAGCTTATCTCATGGCCCACGGCTTCACAGGCATGCAAGTAGGTCCCATGTTAAAGAAGACCCTACGGTGACATGTCAGTGACATCAAAGCTCTCATTCGTAGGAAGAAGGTAACTCATGCTCAAGGTGTATAGAGGACGGCACCCAAACCATAACCAACAAAACCAGAATCCACACCTTTTCCCTTCCCCATTAAAACCAAACCCACTACTGAACCTTACACACTGAACCTACACCATCATCCTTACCTACACCTCCACCCATTCCTCTCAACAACTACCACCACTACCTATACTTAAGCCCAAAATAGAACCTCGAATCTAACCTGTACTCAAACCATCCTCCGAATCATCTAAGCCTCTGACCTTAGAGGAATTCAAGGAGATCAAGAGGAAGCTCATTAACTGCACAACCCTGAGCGACATCCCTTGTGAGGAAGAGTCCATAAGACTAAGATACATTGATGGCTCTTCTTATTCCCTCACAAGATATGCATTCCTAGATCTACCGAGAGGAACACTAAACCAAGCTCTTCAACTTCTAGCAACAAATTTATATACACTCAAGGAAGAAGAAAAAAAGTTGAGGAGAAGATTGGTGGCTCTACTAGACAGCATGAAAGGGGAAAAACTGCCAAACAAGCCCCTCAATCCTAGGAAGCAAATTTTCCAGTGGAGGTTTGATGAACCTTTTCATAGCTTTGATGTGGAAAGGGAGAATGGTGAAGTTAACAGACTAGACACACCATATCTGCTACACTTTAGCAGATTTGATATTGTTGAGTTAGCAGAGAAACCATTCTCCAATCCCTCCAACTCCTAAGTAGTTGCTCACATTAGAAATCATCTAAGCAGCCTTCATCTTGCTTAGCTAACAAAGAAAGCCAAGACTGAAGAGGAGTTGAAGATGAGAAAGGAAGAAGAAGAGGGTGTAACTACAAAAGGAAGTTCATTCGTTCAAATGGTTAAAGACCTGCTTTGGAATCCATAGTTAGATGGGAATATTACTATAATTCTTGTCAACTAACTCTATTCATACGGCCACAGTAGAAGGTGCATGTCATTCAGAGCAATAGACTAGATCTTCTATCTACGAATGACTTGTACAAGCTTCTCAGTACCACATCAGGAAAGAACAAGGAGATAGAAAAATACTTCCTTTCCTTGGTGTTGAAAGCTTTGAGGAGTAGAAGGAGTTAAGTTTTGGTAGCATCAGCCTAGGGGGAGTTTGTTGTATCATATGAGGCTGGTGCAACCAAAACTATACTTAGAAGATTTTGAGTACAACTGAAGAAGTATTCAAAAGACAAAGCTGCTCTTCTAAAGCTAAGTTGAAGATCTTCCGAAGGTCAAGAATGATGAACTTTCGAAGGAAGAACTCGGTCTTTCGAGAAAAAGTAGTTCTCCTTTCGAACTATAAACACTTAGAAGATTAAAGATCTAAGACAAAGTCTTTCGAAGAACAAAGTCAGAAAGACTTGCAAAAGTCTCGGAAGAAGTTGATTTTTCCAAAGTATAAATGGTTTCGAAAGAACTTATTCTTCTAAAGCCATTTAAGCATTAGAAGAACCAACTATGAACCAGTGGACAAAAGTATGGTTCGACTGACACTTGTTGCCAACACTTATATACTGCATGGCGCTTTCTCATGCCCATGTAGTTAAGCATACTTTAATCCACTTTTCACATTTTTATCAGTTAGTACAGTTACCAAATTTAGTTGGTAACAAAAGGTAAGTCATGGACATGTCATGACTAACTAGTCTAGGATAGTATTTTATCTTAGATGCTTTAGTTCTAGTAATGTAGTATTTGTCTAGTTGTAAATTACAACTGGTTATCCAAGTATAACTGGCTGTAGATAGTAGTATATATAGTTTCTCATTATAACGCACTAAGTCATGCTTGTAAGAGTCTTGTAACATTAAGTTGAGAAGTAATATATACAAGTATCTTGAAAACCATTCTTATGTTCATTAACTTAGTATATTATTATCAACTTAGTTAAGAGATTCTACTTTATCATCCGAGTGAGTTTAAGTGAGTTTGAGAGATAAAACTTGTGTTGAGAGACAAGTACTGATCCTGCATCACATCTTATGGTCTTGACCTTGTGATCACATTGATTCTCAATTTTCAGAATGAAGTTCTTTAAGATCTTAGGTGTCACACCCCAGGCCCAGAGAGGCGGGACGTCACGATTAGTAAACAACAACCAAAATGCAGCGGAAACTAAATGGTATAATACATTACAACTTTCAACATTTACATCAGAGTATTGGCTCTGTTTCAATTCACAAGGTGCCTAAATCTACAGTCTATAGGTGTTATGATCAATCTTTTGGTAAAGGTTTCTTAATGCTTCAGTAACTAAAGCTTCTAGGCTCGACTTTTGTCTTCAACACCTACCCTCACTTCTTGCCTCGGATTTAGGTATCTTCTATAGCTCAACTATTCTCCCTAGCTGTACCTGAAGATATGCTCAAAAAGAATTGTGTCAACATAAAGTTGGTGAGTTCAAGTGGTTAAAGTTTCAAAAATAAAAGGGACTCTTAGAGTCCACAAGTGAAGGTTTTAGAATCAAGTATGAAAGTTTCTGAAAATCTCATTTGATGTTTAAAACATCATTTTTAGTATCAGTCATTGTGGGGTATCACAATCAACCTTGCACTTGGTCCCCGGCTGGCCTCTTTTAAAGTTATGTTGTACCGGATATTCCCGTAGGAAAGGACTAAGCCTCAGAATAGTGAACCATACCTGCTAGGATGGTTCACCATAGTATCTTACTCAAAACCTGTTACATGCACAAACGACCCCTCAGGATCTCAGTGGGGTACCTCCCTGTAGCGGGAGCCACTGTGCGTGGGGGATTCCCCAAATAGATCTATTCATGTAAAAACAAGCGGTTCACAAAAGAATTAATGATTATGACTAAAGTATCAGCAGGTATCCAAAAAGTCCCACATACAAGCATCAAGTAAGCACAATCATAGTTCATAAAACAAAAGATCATGCAAAACAGTAAAAAGTATCACACATAAGAGTTTCAGTTTTAAAGGAGCATGCTTCATCCACAAAACAAAAGTAAAAAGGGGGAACACAAGAACTCACCTGGTATCCTTGTATAATTTCAGAGCTTGATAAAGAAAAGTGATGATCACCAACAAAGCAATCCTAACTAAAACATATAAGATTCACATTTAGATTTAGCACGATGTTATTACATGCGTGCAGTTGAGCTCTTTAGTTAAATTAATGTTGGTGATTAGTATCCTTAGCTTCTTGTATATTTGTTAATTGTCATGAGTTGATTCGTGTGCATTAGGTTGATTTATGTATTTAATCAAGAATTGTGTCTTAGTATGAAGAATGTCGAAAAATCAATTCATATCATGGATTCCAAATCTTTGTAAATAACTTGCATTAGCAATGTAGGTAATACATAATGTTTCAAACGATGTTTATAATGCTCGCGTTTATATCGTACTTGTTAACTTGATTGACGATAATTTGTATAAAGAGTATTACAATTAATATTTATGTCAATAACATTGAGATGGCCAATTACTAATAATGACAAGATATCGGATCATTATAGAATTATAAGCCCATTTGCCATAATTAAGTATGCGTGAACATCGGTTAACCTAATGTATCTATTGTATAAATATATCTTTTTGTATGTCATTTTACATCCCGGAGTATTGTAAGGATTTAACGTGACGTGAGATCAACTTATTTGTTTAATCAATAACATGTTATAACCATTTCCCCAAAATGTAATGTATCATATATCTTATCTAGGTTGGTTTCTAATAGCTAGCGTTGTTGTTTAAATCTCGGGTCTAAACCATCCATTTAAATCAAACATTTATAACAAGCGACGTTCGTTTTTGTTTATAGTTCACATATTTTATAATTTATGCCTTTATATAATTAGAGCTCAACAATACGTATGCAATTTATAATTCAATTTCAATGCGTTGCGCGTGCGATATTACCTTCCACTCGGTTATGGATTTTAACCCACTCGTATTCGCCTCGATCTAATCGCGTTCATGTTCTGTTGACTGCTCGTTGACCAAGTTTGACCCTTGCAGCCTAACATTTGACAAAGGTCATCAGCTTTGACCATGACCCGACAACTTCATAATCCCCTAATTGCTTCTATCTCGACATACCATCACTTGTATCACACGCCATAACAATCAACAATAACATCCTCATTATCGACCACCGTAACCCTATTGAACCACTACCATAACCATCTTTACCATCGCCATTATATCGACAACCATGGTCCAACACACCACCAAGACCACAACCTAAACTAGACCAACCACATTCGACATGCACACTGATACATCACCATTAACAGCCCCAAATATACCTCGAATAACAACAACAAACAACAACACAACCACAACCACAGATTACCTCACCATCACTGCTGTTTTGCAGCCATCACCATGACCGACAACAATGACAACCAGCTTCGATCGTCGCCTAGGTCCACAACCATAACTAAAAGCCAAAACCACCACCACCTATAATCTAACAGTCAACACACCATAACCGGTTCAGCCACCATCGACCCGACAACCACCTCCAATGTAACCGACAACCACCATCACCCTGGCTGCTGCTCTATCACCATCCCTGGTGCCTAACCATCACCGCGACCGAAAACCACATCCAAAACCCGCATGAAACCATAAAATCAGCCAATACCACAACCACCACAGGTTATTACTGCCGCTGCTCGGCGCCCGGTGGGCCTTTGCACCGCCGGCAGCCACCACAACCATAACCACACAACGCAACCATAGCCGGAACCATCACCAACGCAGTCACCACTACGGTCAATAGCATCCACAGCCAACATCACCACAACCGACCAACACAATCACAGCCCACAATTACGGCCGACAACCCTCAACCGCCAACATCCCCACATCACCGGGTCTTGATATCTTCATCACCACCACTGTAGTAATCTCTATCAGCCACCACCGTGGCTCCAGCACTGCAGCACATCTACATCATCAATCTACATCACCAACTCTGCTACCCAATCACCACCCACGGTCACCATCGACAGCCACCAACTCCACCGTCGGCGCAGCCTAGTCTCTCGGCCGCCAGAACCCCCAAATCACCACATATCACCGACACCCCTAGCCAGGTCGCGTGACTGCTAATGTCGCACCACCACACAACCATCGTCGCCTCCCTAGCTCGGACCGACGCCACCTTTTCCACCTCCAAAACCCGCCTGCAACCGTCACCACCGCCCTCGATTCCCATTATCTTGTTGTGTTTTAAAGAAATCAAATCCACCATCAAGATTGGGGCGTCGATAGGAGTCAAATGAGGGGTGTCTCTCGCTAGCACTTGCCGGAGGCCGTCTCCGGTGACCGGAGAATCGACTGGGTTCGAAGAGGGGGGAGGGGGAAGAAGCCGCGGTGTGCGCCTCTCTCTCTCTCAGCCCTAATTTTTGATTTGTGAAACCCTAAAAATGGAGAATAATGTGCTTATAAGTGTTCTGAGATTATGTATTTAAAACATGCCGGATAATCAAACGAGTTGGTAACTTATCACGTATTTAGCACGTTCCACGGTTTTACGCGTTTTTATCGAATAAGCGTTAATATTATCATCTTGCTATCAAAATATATGCAATTAAGTATTAAAATGATATTTTGAGCGTTAAATTCCCATGTTCATCATGGTAAAATTTTATCTGGCGAATTCTCGGGTTTGACCTGATCGTAACCTGGTTCGCGTCACGGTCGCGTTTCAGAACGCATTTATTCCGGACAACGTATCGCTCACCAAATTTAATATGTTATGATAATAAACAATGATTAGATGAATATTTATGGAGTTATAAGACTCGGTTGTCATAACTGACGTCAGTTATATGCCGGTGAAAACCGGTATTCGCGTTTCACTTACGAAATTCTGCTGTTTATGCATGCTTGATGAAAAATCTTTTAGCAAGCATTAATTATGATATTAGTTAAGGTTAACAATGATTTAGATTGGATGACAGAAATTTTAAGAATTCTTGATGGTATTCAGACGTTAGTACGGTAATTTGCCGGATTTTACCCGGTATGGGTTCTGAATCTGTTTTCAGTTTGAATCTTTCCATAATTATTTCAAATCACATAAATATTCATTTTTTCATGGTTTCTCATTCAATTAGTTCGTAAACTTGCATTTGGGCCTTAAATGAGCCTTGTTTGTATGTTCGGGCCCTTATTGGGCTTATTGGGCCCAAAAGACTAGTTTCGTTTTGCAAGGTTTCTTTCGTAAGCCCAGATCAATCCGGACCTTTATTGGTTCCTATAATACATTAAGATTTCTAAATGGGCTAGATTTCAGAGGTGTTACATTCTCCGCTCCTTTAAGAAATTTCATCCTCGAAATTTTAGTATTGCTAACATTGTTTTCGAGTGTGATACACTCATAGTATGAGTCTTGAAGATTTAAAGTTATTTAGCTGAGCATCCCAGGACAAATGTTGATGATTAGGTGTCAAATAATCAGGTTTGATTTGAACTGGAGTAACTATCCGAATGTTAGAATCATGCTCGACAGGATCAGTGAGTCAAACTGTGAGCAGGTTTTTGGCTTTACAATCAGATCATTTAACAACCGTACAGAATTAACCAGAAGAGACTCTCCACTGTGGTTCAATACACCGACCTACAAAATAGATCTAGCAAGGAGACGATTCCCAAATTCCCAACGGTGTTACCGTCCTTACTAAGAATCTTAAGAACGATTGAAAAGAAGAGGATATTAGCGTGAATGCCATTAATTAGACAGGATAGTTGTGACACAATAGATTAAAGGTTTCAATCAAGAAGGGTTTGGGTTTTCCAAACGAGTACAGATGAACATCTAGGCATCGCACGATAATTTCTATGAAGCTAAGTCTAAGAAGTTTTCACGATTTCTAAGAATAGAGAGATTAGCTCATGCACAAAGGTCTTCAGCTTTCAAAGTCTACTCTTTAGTTCTCAACTTCCTTCCGAAAAAAAATTTCTTCGATCTCTTCCTTCTATGATTTCATCTTAAGGGGTTAAGTCCTTTCTTCCACTACGTGCTTCTTCTAGTATGCATCCTTTTCTGGAACGGTTCTGTATATCAGAACCTCAGTCTTCGAGTAGATCCGTTCATCTTATCTGACGCATGACAAGAATTTCCCCAAAATGGGATGTGCTATATATATACATATTCACGTGAACTGACGCTGGTAGAATCACGAGTTCAAGAAATGATACGGTGTAGGTAATAGAAGGAAAGCCTAACTGTAGGCTATCTGCATTCATCAATGAGGGTAAGCACATACCTATGCGGTCAGGACTTGTTCTCTCTCATTTGGTAATATGGATGTCTTAGGGCAATGCGGATGATGGCCTCCTATTTGCACTCGCCAACGCGGTTGACATTACCGATTGTCGATCGCCCTATTTTGCTTGGTCTAGTATTCTGATGTGTAGTTGGTAGTGTTGTACCCAAAGTGTATTCAGATGCATCTTTTATTTTACAGGAGTTCTAGTTCCTGCATAATATAGTTCTCCATATATTTTCTTGAATCATCAGGATACTAGAAGATTGCCTTGTACTGTTGCATCAACACATCTGAAACTTTCTTATTCATGCCCAATCAAGTTCCGCACTTTCCCAAGAATAACGATGCTAGTGGTATAGCTACACGGATCAAGTTTTGTTAATCCTTTTACAACTTTCTCCTATCCCTAAGCATTGACGCATCTCAATGTGGTTTTACTTCTTCCCGAAATTTTATAGCTTCAACTATAGCGATTTGTCTCGAATTTCGTGCTTAGTAGTAGTGGCAAAATGACAGACATGTCTAATTATGTCTTACAGATCCTATCCATGAGACTCCTGATTACACGAGATGTGTAGGTCCTCCCACACGGGCTTGACCACAACCTTCGTACTTGCCATATCTGGTTTCAACTGTTATTTGTGAAATGTCGTTTCCTTATAAACACGACTGATAACGATTAAGATATATGTAGCATCTTGAAATTGGTTAAGTAGGTTATCGCCTCTAGAAAGACGGTATCACTTATCCTTGGTGACTTTATTTAACTCTTAATAGTCCATCCATAACTGGAGCATTCTATTTTCCTTCCGCAAAGAGCATTAAGTTTCCTCAAGACGACATACTAGGTCTTATGAACTGTTTATCTAACAGCTATCGAATCTACTTTCCTTCCACCAGCTCCTTAATATAAGCTTCAAGTCCAGTACCTCCATATATATATATATATATATATATATATATATATATATATATATATATATTTTGCTTCTATTCTCCGACTCAATTTCCTTAAGAGCAACCTCAACTGTTGTCTTAAGCTACAGAATTGCTGCAAACGTTCCCACTAATTTCTTCATAATTCTTCCTAATTAAGGCCAACCTCTAGTTGACCTCTTCCTCGGTCCATATTCTTCGAGGCAACTTTGCCCTACAGAGGGTCTATTCGTGAAGCAAGTAACTCTGTTTAGATTCTAATTTCTTATAAGCTTATCGATTGTTCCAACGAGATATGGGAGTAAGACTTTTTGCTCGAATTTCCGACGGTACGGAGCGTTCTAGGGTAAGGTATTAGAGAATCACTTTAGGAGAGGTTTGAAATTTAAAGAGGAATAACACCAACGCTTACGATCGAGGGTGGTTATGCAGACTTTCTTTGTCTAAAATCTGCTGCATGTTTATCACTTTGTTGTAGTTGGATCTCAAGTTTTAACACATGAGATTTCTTGTAGCTGATCTTCTATGCTTCTTAATACATTTTTTGAGCAATACCATCCTTTAAGTTCGACCATGAGTCTTCCCCATCAATTATTCATTATTATCGATCGTATCGATTCGAACAAGTTTAGGACTTTATCAAGGTGCTCGCTAGTACAAGAAGGTTAACTACCACTCTAATAACTGATCGCATAGTTCGAGATCGTATTCTACTTCAGATCTTCGCGCTTGAATCACGAACTTATCACTCAGGTAGTAGAGGTCTCCAAGTAGAGATATCTTACAAGGCTTTAAGGTTTTCCACATCGGCTGTCACGCATTTCCAAAGATGAGGGTTATGCTAAAGGGATTAAGGTAAGTAGCACTACTCGTTAAGGGAATAAATTGACAACAGAGGGTGAATGAAAATCGGGGATCCATAGAAGTTGTAAGTTCATATTTTTGTCTTGATTCTCGAAGGTTAGCTTTTCTCGGCAATTATCCCTGGCACTTGAATTTTGATCTCTGAAGAATATGGATTTTATAATGAGGATTCATTTCTTGCGAAATCTGGTGCTCAGAAATTTACCAACAACAAGGTCGGTTAAAAGCATGGTTAAGATAACTCAACTTAAGTTTCGAGTGAAGATTGTCATTAGGTGACTAACGGTTGAAGATGATGAAAGATTTCACGAGCGTAGTATTAAGAAAGGTGATTATCAATCACAATCGGAGCTGATATTAAGAATATTCCTTTGAGTTATGTGATTCCATTACAATGAATAGGTAGAGAGACGTCATATTCCTCAAAGGCTTTGAGAAAATAATTAGAGGAATTCTAGAATCCAGAAGATCCTATGAAGTGTGAACTACTAAGAAAGAAAGGAGTGACAAGTCTTCTATGTCATTGACCACAAGAGGCGTTTCTCGGAAATTTATTACTCTGGTATGTTCTCCGTTGCACGAGCCTTGTTAGAGAGTCTTCCACTATGTTAAAGAAGTTTTGACGAATTCAATGTTAGGTAGGAAGGAATTTTTAGGCATCGCTCAAAGTAGTATGGCTAAAGTACACGCACAACGAGGTGGAGTGCCATACTCAGCACGAGACCAGTTAAGTTTGAGAACATCATTTAATGATCTTCAGAGTCTGATGGTCTTATCATCATAATTCCAATAGGAGAGTAGAATAAAAGAAAAGAGGATAAGAAGAAAAGGAATAGTTACTGCAACATCGTCCTTGGTAGCTCTTCAAGTGTCAAATGGTTTTCGCCCAGCATGAAAGTTTTGAACCTGAAATTATTGAATATATTCCAAATATTTGTGTTTATTCTTGCATTTATTGGTTCTTTAAGTGTTATACCTTGATATTAGTTTTCATGATGGGGCCCACCAGAATTCAAGTGTACCTGTAAATTCACCATTACGTGTGCACCCGTAATCGTCAATTTACCTTACACTATCATTCTAGTCATTCCCATCATAAGTTCCAAGTTTTGTGTATTTAGGTCCTGGAGTTAATAATTCTCATTTAGTCATCATCTGCAATTAAGCACACTTAGATTCCAACTCTGCTAATCATTCAAGTTAACCCAGAAATTGTTTCAAAGTAAGTTTAAGCAAATCAAGCAATAAATGAGCATTCATGTACACGCTATCCTAGGGAGCAGAACAAACAAAGGCATCATGGTTAATATCTTATTACTAAATTCCAACATGTATCATCTTACAAATGAGGCATAATAGCAACTATCATCATTTCAAACAAGTATTAGTATAACAGTTGTCTCAGGTAACGACACAAGTCGTATCAAGTGTATAGCTAACAGCAGTTGTTTCATATAGTGACAAAAGTCAACTGTGCAATCAGATTAGTGTCTCTCCAGGATTTAAGTCCTGATATATGTGCACAGTGTTGGTTTCTAACATTCTTAGTACTTGACATTTAGTAGTCCTAAGAGTCAACTCCAAGAGGCTCCATACCTTCATGGTTTACTCGGGTGGACCTATCACAGGTAATACCCTAATGTATCAAGGTTTCTTATAGGGTAGAGAATTCTTAATAGGATATATGAAATCCTTAAGGTATCCAGGTTAAAGAAGGGTGTTCTTAGGGAAACCTATACTTGCTACAAACTTTGGATCACTGTATCGTGGAAACAACCTACTAGGCTGGTCCTATTTATGGTTACACCTTAGGTATTGCAAAGCAAACCCGTATTTCTACACCATTGGTTCAGCAAAGCTCAGAAGAGTCTTCTTACTAAGGTGGTCCTATGAGGTTTGTATGGTTGTAGTTTAGGTCTCGCGAAGCAGACCTACTTCGCTACAACCTTTGGCTCTGATACCAATCTGTCACACCCCGGGCCCAGAGAGACGGGACGTCACGATTAGTAAACAACAACCAAAATGCAGCGGAAACTAAATGGTTTAATACATTACAACTTTCAACATTTACATCAGAGTATTGGCTCTGTTTCAATTCACAAGGTGCCTAAATCTATAGTCTATAGGTGTTATGATCAATCTTTTGGTAAAGGTTTCTTGATGCTTCAGTAACTAAAGCTTCTAGGCTCGACTTTTGTCTTCAACACCTACCCTCACTTCTTGCCTCGGATTTAGGCATCTTCTATAGCTCAAATATTCTCCCTAGCTGTACCTGAAGACATGCTTAAAAATAATTGTGTCAACATAAAGTTGGTGAGTTCAAGTGGTTAAAGTTTCAAAAATAAAAGGGACTCTTAGAGTCCACAAGTGAAGGTTTTAGAATCATGTGTGAAAGTTTCTGAAAATCTCATTTGATGTTTAAAACATCATTTTTAGTATCAGTCATTGTGGGGTATGACAATCAACCCTGCACTTGGTCCCCGGCTGGCCTCTTCTAAAGTTATGTTGTACCGGATATTCCCGTAGGAAAGGACCAAGCCTCAGAATAGTGAACCATTCCTGCTAGGATGGTTCACCATAGTATCTTACTCAAAACCTGTTACATGCCACAAACGACCCCTCAGGATGTCAGTGGGGTACCTCCCTGTAGCGGGAGCCATTGTGCGTGGGGGATTCGCCAAATAGATCTATTCACGTAAAAACAAGCGGTTCACAAAAGAATTAATGATTATGACTAAAGTATCAGCAGGTATCCAAAAACTCCCACATACAAACATCAAGTAAGCACAATCATATTTCATAAAACAAAAGATCATGCAAAACAGTAAACAGTATCACACATAAGAGTTTCAGTTTTAAAGGAGCATGCTTCATCCCCAAAACAAAAGTAAAAAGGGGGAACACGAGAACTCACCTGGTATCCTTGTATAATTTCAGAGCTTGATAAAGAAAAGTGATGATCACCAACAAAGAAATCCTAACTAAAACATATAGGATTCACATTTAGATTTAGCACGATGTTATTACATGCGTGCAGTTGAGCTCTTTAGTTAAATTAATGTTGGTGATTAGTATCCTTAGCTTCTTGTATATTTGTTAATTGTCATGAGTTGATTCGTGTGCATTAGGTTGATTTATGTATTTAATCAAGAATTGTGTCTTAGTATGAAGAATGTCGAAAAATCAATTCATATCATGGATTCCAAATCTTTGTAAATAACTTGCATTAGCAATGTAGGTAATACATAATGTTTCAAACGATGTTTATAATGCTCGCGTTTATATCGTACTTGTTAACTTGATTGATGATAATTTGTATAAAGAGTGTTACAATTAATATTTATGTCAATAACAATGAGATGGCCAATTACTAATAATGACAAGATATCGGATCATTATAGAATTATAAGCCCATTTACCATAATTAAGTATGCGTGAACATCGGTTAACCTAATGTATCTATTGTATAAATATATCTTTTTGTATGCCATTTTACATCCCGAAGTATTGTAAGGATTTAATGTGACGTGAGATCAACTTATTTGTTTAATCAATAACATGTTATAACCATTTCCCCAAAATGTAATGTTTCATATATCTTATCTAGGTTGGTTTCTAATAGCTAGCGTTGTTGTTTAAATCTCAGGTCTAAACCATCCATTTAAATCAAACATTTATAACAAGCAACGTTCATTTTCGTTCGTATTCGCCTCGATCTAATCGCGTTCATGTTCTGTTGACTGCTCGTTGACCAAGTTTGACCCTTGCAGCCTAACATTTGACAAAGGTCATCAGCTTTGACCATGACCCGAGCAACTTCATAATCCCCTAATTGCTTCTATCTCGACATACCATCACTTGTATCACACGCCATAACAATCAACAATAACATCCTCATTATCGACCACCGTAACCCTATTGAACCACTACCATAACCATCTTTACCATCGCCATTATATCGACAACCATGGTCCAACACACCACCAAGACCACAACCTAAACTAGACCAACCACAGTCGACATGCACATTGATACATCACCATTAACAGCCCCAAATATACCTCGAATAACAACAACAAACAACAACACAACCACAACCACAGATTACCTCACCATCATTGCTGTTTTGCAGCCATCACCATGACCGACAACAATGACAACCAGCTTCGATCATCGCCTTGGTCCACAACCATAACTAAACAGCCAAAGCCACCACCACCTATAATCTAACAATCAACACACCATAACCGGTTCAGCCACCATCGACCTGACAACCACCTCCAATGTAACCGACAACCACCATCACCCTGGCTGCTGCTCTATCACCATCCCTGCTGCCTAACCATCACCGCGACCGATAACCTCATCCAAAACCCGCATGCAACCATAAAATCAGCCAATACCACAACCACCACAGGTCATTACTGCTGCTGCTCGGCCGGCAGCCACCACAACCACAACCACACAACGCAACCATAGCTGGAACCATCACCAATGCAGTCACCACTACGGTCAATAGCATCCACAGCCAACATCACCACAACCGACCAACACAATCACAGCCCATAATTACGGCCGGCAACCCTCAACCGCCAACATCCCCACATCATCGGGTCTTGATATCTTCATCACCACCACTGTAGTAATCTCTATCAGCCACCACCGTGGCTCCAGCACTGCAGCACATCTACATCATCAATCTACATCACCACCGCTGCTACCCAATCACCACCCACGGTCACCATCGACAGCCACCAACTCCACCGCCGGCGCAGCCTAGTCTCTCGGCCGCCAGAACCCCTAAATCACCACATATCACCGACACCCCTAGCCAGGTCGCGCGACTGCTAATGTCGCACCACCACACAACCATCGTCGCTTCCCTAGCTCGGATCGACACCACCTTTTCCACCTCTAAAACCCGCCTGCAACCATCACCACCGCCCTCGATTCCCATTATCTTGTTGTGTTTTAGAGAAATCAAAGACACCATCAAGATTGGGGCGTCGATAGGAGTCGAATGAAGGGTGTCTCTCGCTAGCACTTGCAGGAGGCCGTCTCCGGTGACCGGAGAATCGACCGGGTTCGAAGAGGGGGGAGGGGGAAGAAGCCGCGGTGTGCGCCTCTCTCTCTCTCAGTCCTAATTTTTTATTTGTGAAACCCTAAAATGGAGAATAATGTGCTTATATAGTAGGGTTAAAGAAACGGGTTCGGTTCGCACACGTTCGATCGAGTTTTTCACGTAATGTTTAAATTCGTTTCTCGTTAGTTTCAATTTATACAAAACGTTACAAGTGTTCCGAGATTATGTATTTAAAACATGCCGGATAATCAAACGAGTTGGTAACTTATCGCGTATTTAGCACGTTCCACGGTTTTACACGTTTTTATCGAATAAGCGTTAATATTATCATCTTGCTATCAAAATATATGCAATTAAGTATTAAAATGATATTTTGAGTGTTAACTTCCCTTGTTCGTCATGTTAAAATTTTATCTGGCGAATTCTCGGGTTTGACCTGATCGTAACCCGGTCCGCGTCGCGGTCGCGTTTCAGAACGCATTTATTCCGGACAACGTATCGCTCACCAAATTTAATATGTTATGATAATAAACAATGATTAGATGAATATTTACGGAGTTACAAGACTCGGTTGTCATAACTGACGTCAATTAGATGCCGGTGAAAACCAGTATTCGCGTTTCACTTACGAAATTCTGCTGTTTATGCATGCTTGATGAAAAATCTTTTAGCAAGCATTAATTATGATATTAGTTAAGGTTAACAATGATTTAGATTGGATGACAGACATTTTAAGAATTCCTGATGGAATTCTGACGTTAGTACGGTAATTTGCCGGATTTTACCCGGTATGGGTTCTGAATCTGTTTTCAGTTTGAATCTTTCCATAATTATTTCAAATCACATAAATATTCATTTTTCATGGTTTCTCATTCAATTAGTTCATAAACTTGCATTTGGGCCTTAAATGAGCCTTGTTTGTATGTTCGGGCCCTTATTGGGCTTATTGGGCCCAAAAGACTAGTTTCGTTTTGCAAGGTTTCTTTGGTAAGCCCAGATTAATCCGGACCTTTATTGGTTCCTATAATACGTTAAGATTTCTAAATGGGCTAGATTTCAGAGGTGTTACATCAGGAGTCTCATCCTTAGTTCTAAGGAAAAAGACCCAAGTCAATCTGGTTATGTAACCTATGATCACCAAACAATATGAGGTCCTTCGTAGACTCATTACACTGGTGGAGCTAAAGAGATCCATGTGTAATAAGTGTAAGGGAGTAGTGATGGAGTTCTTTTCCTTTGGTTTGTGAGACACCTTATGTTGCTTCCCCTTCAGGCATGCAACACAGTGATCATCACTTGTAAACTCTATCTTTGGCATTCCAGTTACTAAGTCAATCTTAATTAATGTTATTCATGTTCTTAAAGTTTACATGCCACATTCTTTTATGCCTAAGGAATGACTCATCACTATTTTCTTTAGATAGAAAGCAAGAGATTCTCTTGAGGGAGATGTTTCATACTAATCCATCTTGTACATGTTCCCTTCCTGGGGCTCTGAGGAAGATATGCTCTTGAGGAATGACGACCCCAGGCTTGAGAATAATGCAGTCATGCTCAGTGAAGAGCATGTTATGATCTTGTTCATAAAATTAGGATACACTCAGTAGATTGTACCCAATCTCTTTGATAAAGTTTACCTTTTTAATGCAGAGCTTACCATTTATGACCCAACCCCTTCCAGTAATTTAATCTCCTGCATCTCCTCTAAAATCAACTGGCCCTCTATCAATTTTCTCATAGTTTTGAAGCAAAGAACCATTGCCTGTCATGTGCCTGGAACAGGCACTATCAATGATCCATACATTTCTCTTGGTCTTTAATTATTCCTGCATAAAAAGGAGAATATTAGTTACATTTGAAAACCCAATCCTCATTGGTCTTGGGCTCTTTAAAATGGACCAAAGATAATGCAACAAATTAATCCTACGTTAGGACTTTGGGGATCATTTCCTGTTCTTCCACACCATTTTTGGAAGATTAGACTTGACCTTTAACACTTCGGAAGTTTTGACAACTTCAGAAGTTTTGGAGACTGACCCTTTGAAACATCTTGCTTTCACTGCAATAAGTTTTAGTGCTTCGGAAGCATTCCTTTCTTTCAAGACCAAAATATCTTTCGAAGGAAAGTTTTCACTTGTCTTGTTTCCTATTTTGGAGCTTCCGAGGAAAATTATTTTTCTTCCAAAGCTATGTTCTTCTTTGTCTTCTCAGAAGTCTTCTACTTGCTCATGTGGATAGTACTTTTGGGATTAAAGATACAACCCTTAGCAAGATGAGAAGTACTACCACAAATGATACAATCAAGTTGTTTACTTCTAAGAGTCTTATTATGAATAGAAAGTTATGTTTGATCACTTTCCATCTCTATCTTCATCTTCTCCAATGCTACAGCATGCTTCCTAGGGTGAGGCTTGCTCTTGGAGTTGGATGGTTTAGGCTGTATAGTAGTGGTACACAGCTGATCAGCTTTCCTTCCCATATAGGGATGAACTGAACATGAACTAGAACTCTTGGTACTAGAGTTCAAAGTTAAGTCCTCAGTCTTCACCACTTCAAATCCTATAGAAATAAAGACTTGTTTCTGCTTGGAATTGCAGGTGGCCTTGATCTCTTTAGCCTTCTTTGATTTTCTTTTGGCTGCTCTGATTAAGTTCTTCCTTTTGGTGTTTGTCATCCCTAGTTTCTTCCTCTCCTCAGGATAATAGTGAACCTTGTTAAAATGATCTCCTTCACTCTTCTCAGATGCATCTTTCACTATCTCCTCTTTAACCTTTGTTGATACATGTTGTCCCCAATTCATTGTACTTGTTAATGTTTACATCTTTCAGTCTTAATAATATTGAATACAAGGGTATTTTAGTAATTTCATATGTTTGCATGTTTATTTATTATTATGTTTATCGTAATTTTATATCGTCTATATATACATGCTTGACTGAGTAAAATATATGTGGTTGTAGTAGTCACTTCCGGTAATGAGTTAGTAATGGCTCAGTAGCGTGTTTGACTCAGTCTTATGGTTACCCATGCTAATGGAACATGCTTATGGACCAATAGCACGACTGAACCAGGCGATTGGCTCAGTCGCACGACTGAGTCATTAGATTGACTCAGTCGTACGATTGAACCAAACGAATAGATCAGTCGTGTGTATGGATCAATTGTGTGACTTAGTCGGACGACTTAACCATGCGTATGGCTCAGTCGTACGACTGTATACAGCAACCTATAAATATCACTTAATTCGTCGGAAAAAAACACTTCGACTCTTTTCTTACCCTAGCCGTCCAGAGTGTATTCTACATCTACTCCAATGTCAAAGTTCGTCCCGGATCGATTCCTATATGTTCTTAACGTTGTTTTATTGTTAGTTTGATCTGGGTTTGCGATCTCACTGATTGGATCGATGTTCAAATAGGATTCCGCACTATCTGATTCAGTTTTACGTTGAATTTGTTAATACTCCGTACGTACATGGTCCGAACAAGTGGTATCAGAGCATGGCTCTTGATTCTTCATGGATTCAATCGGTGTTTTGTTTGAAAAACGGGTTTTTTTTTGTATAAAAATCGTTCTTTTTTGTATAAAACATGTTTTTGACGTGTGCATTATCATAAAGTTTCAAACTTTTTTATTTATGTTTAAAATCGTTTTTGATTCAAAAGAAAATTGGTCACAATCTCGAATTTCTCAAAATCAGAGATTTTAAATGTCCGACTGAGTCAATCGCACGGTTGATCCCCATCGTGTCGTTCAATCGCATGATTGAACCCATTCGTATCCTTAAATCGCACGATTGATCTAGTCGCACGAGTGAACCCATTCGCATATTTCAATCGTACGATTGAACTCAATCACCTGATTGACGTCAATCGCATCCTTCAATCATACGGTTGACCTCAATCACCTGCCTGACCAAATTGCAAACTTCAATCACACGACTGAACACAATCGCACGACTGAACACAATCGCAGATTGAACCAATCGCAAGACTGGTTCCAGTCGCATTAGAACATCAAATTTGATTTTTTTCATCGAGTTTCTCCAAACGTTAAGAATATGGACAATCAAAACTCAGCCTTTATTGCCGGAAAGGAATTGAGGTTTCAAAACTTATTATTGTTAGAAAATGAAATCGAAAATAGTAATAAAGCACCAAAATTGACAACATTGGATGAATACCCTCAATGGAAACAACATTTTGAGATCTATCTTAATGGAGTTGACCCTAACTTATAGATAGAAATTGAGACATGTTATTCTACTCCTGTCAGGGCTAACGGTGTTAAACTTACTCTAAGTTGAATGAATGAAGCACAAAAGGTAGCTCACAATGTTAAGAAGAAAGCTTATGCTTTGTTGACACAGTCAATTCGAAAAGACATATTTCATCAGTTCTCAGAACATAAATAGTCTAAGAAATTGTGGACGGCTTTGGAAAAGAGGTATGATGGTAAGGCCACTTTAAAGGCCCTGAAGGACAAGGCTCTCAAGAAAGAGTTTGACAACTTCTTATCCATCGGGAATGAATGCTTGGATGATATAATAGACAAATTTTATCATCTGATGAGTGAGCTACACACACATGGCGTTACTACATCTATGGAAGATAGAGTTGCAAGTTTTGCTGATGGGCTGCCAGATAAATGGGATCCTTTTGTTTCGAATCTGAGACAAAATGATATATTAGCTACTCTTGACATTAATGACTTTATCTTGAAATTGAGAAAGGAGGAACTGAGTCTTAAATTCAAGTCTAAGAAGGGATCATACACTCAAATTCTTTCTCTGTATAATGTTGTTCCTACACCAATTTCTTTAGGAGCACCTATTGAGACAACTTTTGTATCTAACACCTCTGGACATTCTTAGAGTGGTTCATCTGGAAGTGAATTGTCTGGATCATCAGGTTCTCAATTCAACACCTTTGATTCCAATCCTATGAAGCTAAAGACTGAGAACTTGGGAAACATGACTGTTGAAGCTGCCAAGGAACATATGGACCTTCTTGCTGCAGTTGTGTATTCATATGATGAGTTGGTTACTGGAAAGATAGGAAATTGTCATCTTGCTAATGAAGATTATGAACAAGTTGATAAGGTTGAATTGGGTAGAATGGATATAATGTAGGCTCTTGCTAGTGCAGTTAGAAGAGCAAAGAAGTTCGTGAAGAAAACTGGACAAAACCTGATTGCTACCAAGGATACAACGTTTGGTTTTGATAAAACCAAACTCACATGTTTTAAGTGTGGAGAAAAGGGTCATTTTAAAAGAGAATGTGTGAAGTCCAACAAGACTAGAAACTGTAATCCTTTTACCTCTAACAATCGACAAGACAAGGAAAAGAAAGAGACTTCAACAAGCCAGGGTTCTAAAGCTATGGTAGCTCAAGGAGATGAAGGATAAGACTGGACCTTCAGGTTTATTTCTGATGGTGAAGCTAATGTGGCTTTGGTGGATGATCTCAATGATGATTCAGTAAGTGAAAGAGAAAACATGTTTGATAGTGCTAATTCAGACATAAAGGAAGCTATGGAAGCAGTGGATTAAATGATTGAAGATAAAGTTTCTGCAGCTAACACCGAGTCTACAAATAACGAGAAATCTTACTTTGCTCTAATGGCGGACACCTCTAGCCCGTCACAGGTAAGTACCAAAGATGATTTTTTTGATAAACATGCCTGTGTAGAATGCAATAAGATCTGTGAAAACATAGACATAAAATTTGCTAAGTTGTTAGATCACAATGACAGTTTGGTAAATGATTTAAAACTATGCACAGAAGCTAACCGGGTGCTAAAAAATAAAGTAGTTTCAAAGAAAAGATTGACTTGTTAGGGAAGCAGCTAAGGGAGACCAAAGTTGTTACTTTTAATCAAGCTAATGACATTAAGTTTTATCTAACAACTATAGAGGAAACAAAGAAAGAAAAGGCTATTCCTCAAGTTGAAATTGAACCTTTAAATCAGAAACTGCACAGCTTTGCATGTTCCTCTCACATTGTTAAGAACTTAGTTAAGGAAAGAAACGAGGGGAGGGATTGGTTATCAAGAAGTGCCGCCACCACGTGCAATCCTTTTAAACACAAAATGTAGGCCCATAAATAACCACCCATTCAAGGATCATGTGGTGACCACTCCTCTAGTCAGTAATCCAAATACCGCAGTTAAGCCTGCATAACCGATTATTGACCAGAGTGCATCTACATCTAGGACTAAAGATGAGGTTATTGAGAATTGGGATGAAGAATATGATTATGCAATTCCCGATTTAGGCTCCAAACTATCCATTTCAAAACAAAAAATTCCTGAACTGATATCTCATAAAAACTGTCATCATCAGAATATCCATAAAAAGAAAGGAATTGCTAATCAAAATGTGAAACCAATCAAATTTGTCAAAGAATATGAAAACATATAATTTATAAGAAAAAGAACAATCCTATACCATACTTACCACCGAACAAAAGATCTCCCAGGATGGAGATCCTGCTATGGATGTGGAGAAAGGGGACATATATCTCCTAATTGTCCCTACTATCAGACACCTAGACGAAGGGTTGAAAACTTTTATGAAAATAAACCTAGGTTTACAAAATCAAGATCAACCATTGCTCCGTAACACCATAGGAAACATAGAAAAGCCACTGGCAAAGCTGTGATGACTGAAGTGAAATATGGTGATAGAAGCATACCACAGGTTCAAATAATCAACCAGTCTTCTGTTTATCACAAATAGTCATTACACAAGACTGGCACGTGGAAAGCCAAATCACCTAGTCTATCTAAGAGTGAAGACAAGATGAAGCATGTAGGCTCCATAACTTCACAAGGACAGTGGGTGCAGTTTGTGATGTGTGATGCCTCTGGGAAACCAAAGCCCGTTAAGGCTTGGGTCCTACCCCTAAACTAATAATTTCTGTATTGTGCAGATTGTCCGCTACAGTGCTATCACTAACACCTGGATTATTGATAGTGGGGCATCCATGCACATGACCGGGAATCTGTCTCTTCTTTTCAATGTCAAGCAAATCAAAGGGGGCAATGTATCGTTTGCTGGAAATAAAGGAGGCTATATAACAACACAAGGTGAAGTGGGAAATGGGAAAGTGAACTTTGATAAAGTGAATTATGTTCAACAACTGGAGAACAATTTATTATCAGTTTCCTAAATATGTGATCAAGGGTTTAAAGTGATGTTTGATGATAAGAAGTGCTACATACTAAAGAAGGAATATGTTATCCCTAAGGAGCAAATCTTAATGTCAGCTTCGAGATATAACGATCTGTATGTCTTGGTCATGTTAAGGGCTTCTACGACTGAGTCTACTGCACAGTGCTTCTTGTCTAAAGCTATAGAGAAAGATTCCATCTTATGGCATCAAACAATGTGACACATCAATTCAAGGAAAATGAATCACTTAGTTCACAACAGTCTGGTTGAAAAAGTTACTGTCAAAAATTTTCAGCTTCCAGATTTCTGTATTTCATGCAAAAAAGGTAAACACACCAGGAAATCTCACAGATCTAAGAAAGTTGATTCAATTGAGATACCACTGGAGCTCCTGCACATGGATTTATTTGGTCTTGTCAGTACTAAAAGTATTGCATGGGACTGGTACTGCTTCATGGTAACCAATGATTACTCAAGGTTTTCGTGGGTCATGTTTCTTAAGGCAAAATCAGAGACTTTTGAGTCATTCAAGGTTTTAGTTACTACTCTAGAATCTTTGTATAAGTTGAAAGTGAGGAAGATTCATTCAAATAATGACACTGAGTTTAAGAATCAGTGGATGGATGCATTTTGTAGAGAGAAGGGTATTGTTCATCAATTTTCTTCTGCTTATACTCCACAGATGAATATAGTTGTTAAACGCAAAAACCAAAGCTTGACTAAAACTATGAGGACTACGATGGCAGATTCGAAACTGCCAGTTCAATTCTAGAATGAGGCAGTTGCTAATGTTGCTACAGTCTCAATCAAGGAATATTTATCAAACGTCTTTGCAAAACTTGTTATGAGTTACTACAAAAATGTAAACCGAATCTGGAGTATCTGGAACCGTTTGGAGCTCCATGTACGTTGTTGAATAAAACTCAGACTAGCAAGTTTAATGAAATGATAGAGGAGGGTATTTTTCTTGGCTACAATATTCCTGACAAATGGGTTTACAACAACTCTACAGGTTAAGTTGAAGTGTGGTGTAATGTGGATGTTCAACGATACACCACCCCTCCTATAGGGAAAGGTCCATCATCCTTCTTTGATTATGATGGATTCTTCAAATCCTTTAATCATCCTCCTGAATATTCTGAAGACGAGGTGACTGCTCAAATAATGTATGATGTCCTTAATTCTCCTGATATGACTTCAAGCTCTACAGCACCAATTGATGGCATTTCTGGTTCATCAGGAGCTGAACAAGAGGTAAGTTATTACTCCTCAGATGATGAGGAAGAGGAAAATGAAAATGAAAACAATGAGGAGCATTAGAATAGTGGTGAAAGTTCACTGATGGGTGAAAATGATTCGGATGAACCTTCAGGGACAAGTCGAACCATAGCCACGGAAGATAAACCAGTGATCTCTAACATGGAAAATGAGGTGGTTGTTCCTACTACTCCAGTGACTCGGACTAGTATAAATCATCCACCGGAAAGTATTATCAATGATCTTCTCTCTAGAGTACACACAAGAAATCAGCTATACACTGCTGACTATGTAGCGGTTATGGAAAAGGATATGTTCATGATGGGGCTTTTAAATGTTTTGTTTCTCAAATTGAGCCTAAATATGTGAGTGATGCCTTGGAATATGAGGCATGGGTTAATACTATGCAAGAAGAACTTCTATAATTTAAGAAACTAGGTATTTGGTCACTAGTGGATAGACCAAAGGGTGCCAAAGTTATCGGAACAAAATGGGTTCTTCATTGAAAGTAAGACGATCAGGGAGTTATAACCAAAAACAAAGCATGGTTAGTGGTTCTGGGATTTAGACAAGTCGAAGGTATGGACTATAATAAAGTGTTTGCAGCAAGGGCTAGCATGGAAGCAATCAGGATCTTCCTAGCCTATGCATCCTACATGAAAATCAAGGTCTACCAATTGGATGTGAAAAGTGCTTTTCTTCATGGTGATATCCGTGAAATCGTTACATGAGTCAACCCGAGGGATTTGAATATCCTTATCATCGGGACAGGGTATATAAATTAGACGAGGCTTTGTATGGGCTGCATCAAGCCCCTCAAGCCTCATATGAGAAACTCTCCACACATTTGCTGAAACATCATTTTTGGAGGGGAGTAATTGACTGCACGTTGTTTATGAAAGAAAAAGATGGTGACTTGCTGATGGTTCAGATATACATGGATGACATAATCTTCAGTTCCAAAACCAAAGACTTAGTGCTATGGGAGAAATGAAGTTTTTTCTGGGTTTACAGGTGGACCGGACACCTACCAGCATATTTGTTCATCATACTAAATACGTGGGAGACATATTGAGCCGTTTTGACATGGAAATGCCACTGTTGCTGGTCCCCCTCTTGCCACGAATCACGATGTGGCACCTGATAAAAATGCGGATCTAGTTGATGCCACCATGTATCGGGGAATGATTGGATCACTTATATACTCACAGCTTCTCATCCTAAAATCATGTATGCCACGTGTCGTTGCTCAAGATATCAGTCGAAACCGAAAGTGAACCATCTTATTGGGTTAAAACGGATTTTTCGTTATCTAAAGGGTACAACACTCGAGTTGTGGTATCATCATGATGATGAATTTGAACTTACTGCTTATAACGATTCAGATTATGGAGGCTGTAAGATGAACTATAAGTCAACATCTGCAGGGGGTCAGTTCTTTAAAAGATGGTTAGTCACATGGCAATGCAAGAAGCATACCTTTGTTACTCTGTCAACATGTGAAGCTGAATATGTTGCTGCTGCAAGCTGCTGTTCACAAATCATATGGATTAAACAGCAAATGCGGGACTAGGGTTTGCAATTTACTAACACTCCTATCTTTGTTGATAATTCTGCTGCCATTGTTGTCACTAAAAATCTTGTACAGCACCCCAAAACTAAACACATCAGGATAAAATATCACTTTATACGTGACTGTTTTGAAAACATCTAATCGATGTGATTAAAATTAACACGGACTTTCAAAGAGCCGACCTCTATACAAAAGCTTTTGATAAACCTAGATTTGTCATTAACTTGATTATGTTTAATCTATTTATTTTGAAGCTTTATGACATTTGTCATATTCATTGCTCAGGTTTTTGGTCGTTAGCAGACATTTGTGGCTTTCCTTTGCTCCTCACCCTTAAGGAGCATATGAAAGACACAAATGTGTGCTAACGACCAAAATCTGAGGAATGAATATGACAAATGTCATAAAGCTTCAAAATAAAAAGATTAAACAAAATCAAGTTGATGATAAATGTCATTGTTGTGTTAAAGTGTTTTATCAAATTGCTCTAAAAGAAGATAGGTCTTGCGCCCCTCTGCTATGCGGTGGCACTGACCTGAGGCAAAACATAACCTATATATTCTAAGAATTCATTGTTCTTTGCACCACATCATGAAGGGCAGAACTCTGCTGATTGTTAGAGTTTCCAGATGGATTTTGCATGTTCATCTCCATCTGGTAACCATTGAGTATGCCATACAACTCAATGAAAATGAGGGTCTTGAGATTTTCAGTCCTCTTAATGACCACACAATATTGTGTCCATTGTCTAGGAAGAGAGTACATGAAATTTCCATGATGTCCCTATTCTCCAGTTCTACTCCAACATCCATCAGAGTATCCATAATCTTAACATACCTGAAGTATTGTTGAGTCATGGTTTCACCTTAAAACCTAATATTATCACCAATGTATGTCAAAAATCTATGTATGGATTTAAATAGAGAAATATACTGACAATCGTCTTGGTAGCATTTCTCGATGTCCAAATCAAAGTGTACAGCATAACAGTTCTGGCAAGATCTCCTGTTAGTGCCCTTGATTCTTGGATGAGAAAGATTCGGTGAAATGTATAGACAAGTTATTCTCTTATTGTAAATATACGAAACATCCTAAATAATTGTGTGTTTGCCTGTATGATTCCATATGAATCTTTCTCTAATTGAGGTTAATGCTCGAAGCTTGTCTGCTCAGGGGGGAAAAACTCTAAATGAATTTACTGTGTTTTCAACTCTCCTCAAATGAAAATTACAAAATTATGTTTTACTTTAGCGTTACATTTAAATATTTTTTTGTTTTGCTTGTGTCTGGAATGTGTCAGTGCCGGACTGTGTGATAAGATCAAACTCCGTGAACATCATAAGTGAACTGAATCAAAACTGTGAGAATCTTGTTTCTGAAAGATAAAAGGATCACGTCTGAGGTGATCAGAAATTTTAACAAATGAAAGTTGATTGATAAAAGGGTCACATTTGAGGTGATCAAAGGATAAAAAGGTCATGTCTCGATAGATAAGAAGGTCACGTCTGAGGTAACTGTGTCCAAAAACTGAGCCAAGCTGAGTTGAATTCATGAGATTGGCCTAGTAGCATGAATGGACCATACGTATGGCCCATTCGCGCAATTGGATAGGACGACTAGATCAATCATGCGATTGGATTCCAGTCACACATCTCGACCATGCTTATGGGTCCAGTCGCACGATTAAAAGCAACTAGGGTATTAAAAGGCTTTCAATCGCTCCTCTGTACTTCACTTTTTCAAAATTTTCTAAAAACCAGCAAAGTGGGGGGACCTTTTCAAATTTTTTTTATCCGAACTTGCTCTCACAATCACTAATCAACTGGTGTTATATTATAGGTAAATGCGAGATGAGTTACGCGATTCATTATGTTTAAAATTGATCCAACGCTCCTAATTTCGGTCACTACATACACTGAGAGGAGTTCATCAAATTAAATACATAACAAGCATTAAAGTGAAATTAAAGGATACCTACTACTTTATCGGGTCAATCTGATTCTAAGGACACTAAACTCGTGATATTTGATGACGATTTGAACCAAAATCAAAGTTCTTGGGCTCGCACTATTTGTATACGACTAGACATCATGATGAACTTCAATCGTACGATTGAACCATTCGCATGATTCAATCGCATGATTGAACCAATCAGTCATCCAGTCATATGACTTGCCAAATCTTATGTCAATTCGCACGGCTAAGCTCAGTCGGATGCTTAATCGTGTGACTGAGTTCATACGTACAGTCTAATCGTACGAATGGACCACTAGCATGAGTTTGTTTTAAGATTTCAAATTTACTAGTGTGCTGAACTGTACTAATATGTTTTTGGGTGTTTGTGGTTTGTGATCCAGTTAAAATGGCTGAAAGATGGACAATGAACACAAAGCAAAATATCTATGCTTATCTGAACACCACTTCAAGGAATGCAGCTGAATTTGTTGGAATCATCAACTTCCTGAACCGGTCTAGAATATTCAAGGCTATCTCAACAGCCTGTACTCCTTACAGATCTATGCATCATGCTTTTTGGAAGAATGCAGTAGTAAATCAAAGTGTTGAGCCTTATAGAATTCGAACCTCAATTTTTGGTGGACATTGATATAGGAGAAGATGATCTAAGACGAGTTCTGGAATTGCGAGAAGATGAGACACACCCAATCAAGCTACATCCACTAGTTGTTCGTGGCTGCTTCCTGCGTATCAAATATGCTGGACATATCAATGCAGGGGTACTAAACAATAGCAATATGTGTCCACCATTCAAGTATTTGGCACATCTCATACTCAGATGCATTGCTTCATAACGTGGCGGTTTTGATGAGTTGAGTGATCAGATGCAAAATGCATTTGTTGCACTGGTTTTGAATCATCCTTTCAGTTTATCAAGGATTTTCTTCAACTACATGAAGGAGAATATTGAGATGAAGGGAAAAGAAAGTTTTTGCATGTATCCTCCTTTTCTACAGATGCTGATCAATGATAAGCTGCCAAACTTGCCAAAGAATAAAGATAATGCAGTAATTCTAGAGGAAATGGATGTTACTACCTTGGGAAGAATGAAGGTGTATAGATGAAAACTACAGAAGCCCCCAGTTAGAAGACTATTTGGCCATTTGACCAGTGTTGACTATATAGCTCCGAAATGGCATCACGATGACATTGATTCGGATGTGGAAAACATGATTATCCCTGATGATCAGGATGATGATGATGATGATCAAGATGAAGGTCACGGAGGTAGTGAGGATGCTCTGCAACAAACTAAAGCTGCCAAAACCTCCACAGTCGCTCCAGAGTCTCAACATGTAAGTTCTTCAACTGCTGGAGGTTCTGGGCAATCATCAGCCGCCCTAGAAATACCAATTATTGATGACATAGAAAACTTTGATCTGAGAGATGAATCTGATGACACTGATGAAGAACCACTTGCTATAGTGGTTGGAAGAAAGTGGATTGCAACTACCCGAGGAAAAGAAGTGGTTGGTGTACGTAAATCAAAATCCAAAGTTTTGGATACCGAGGAGGGAGATCCAACTTTCATTCCCGAGAAACCAAGCATGAAAAGACAAGAATCTACCATCTATGGATCTTGAAAGAAGAGAATGGCGATGCAGCCAAAGAAGAAGGGCAAACGTCAAAAGCTGGTTCTGATTAGTACTAAAATGCCTGCTAGGGCACCAACTGCAACATCTTCTGCTACAACTGCTTTTACTTTCACCACATCACCCACAACCACATCCGTACCTGTTCCAACCTCATCCAAAATCACTACAACCTCATTTCCCCAAACCTCAACCATTCCCATTCCCACACTTACCACCTCAACTACAAATCTTGTCATCTCACATACGGGCACCTCAACACTACATGTTTCTACATACCAGAGGTCACCACTACAAATTATGAATTTGGAGGAGCAGTTAGCTAATCTGAACAGGATGATGCTTAAATTGCTTACGGCAGATGATATGAAAGCCAGTCAGATAAATCAGTTAATGACAAAAATTGCTGCTCAAAGTCAACTGATAGCCCAGCTCACTAATAGAAACGATGCAAATGAGCTGGCTATTGTTAGGGCCAATGATGCCATTCATGTCCAAAATCAGCTGCTAATAACATCTAAAGATAAGATTGAGGAGCTTGAGAAGAAGAACAAGAAGATCTTGTTAAGATTGAAAGGCAAGAAGGAAGAAACCTTAAGAATAAAAAGGAACAGAGATGTAGATGATGATGATGATGATGACTCTAACGATGCTAAGTCAGATGATGAAGATGATAAGGATGATACCAATGGAAGTGATGAAGCAAAAGACAAAGATGAGGGTGATGATGAAGACCAAGGAGAGGGTGATGGAAAAAATGTTGAATCATCAAAATCAGATAAAGAAAGGAGAACAAAGAAGTATCAAGAACAAGGAGCTTCATCATCTTCTTCTCAAGAAAAGAAAAATCAAGACAAAGATTCAAATAAAGCACAACAGGTTGATGAACTTGATGTTGAACCTCTCTAGATTATGAAGACTCAATTCACTATGATCCTGGATCTACAAGGAATCGTTTGAAGGTCAATCAGCTGCAGACCGGAAGAGGGGGAGATTATTCATGATATATCTGATGAGCAGCTAGCTGAAATGTTCATGTTAAATCCAAATGAAATAGTGCGAGATACACCTAAAGTTGATGTTGTAAGTGATGAAGAACTGCATGGTGTCGATGAAGTTGAAATTGATGATGTCACCTCTAAACACTATCCAAAGTGTACAAATAAAGATGGGGAAGAGTTACCAGATTTGGGATAGATGTTCGATAATGAATTGTTTGATAAAGTAAACAAAAAGGTGACTGAGAAAGAAACAGCAGAAAAGTCCATTCAAGCCATAGATGTTGAAATTGAACAAAAGAAAGCTGAATGGTTTACTTGTTTTGCTGATCTTAGAAATCAATGAGAACCACAAAAACAGAATGCCTGCACAAAACTGAATAAAATAAAGCGGAATCAGAAGGTTTTTAGAAAGATCATCAGCTGGCCTCACTTTGAAGATTTAAATGTCTATGTTGTAAAGAGAGTAAAGGGAGTGGAATACTACAAACATCCTCATGATTTAAAGACACTTCCAGGTTTTGAGTTGAATCGATTGGTGTTGGAACAAAAGAACCAATGAGCCAGATCAGAAAAACCTCTAAGTCCCACAAGACATCACAACAACTGCTGAAAGCTTCATCAGCAGTTTGACAAAGACTGAAGACTTCAACAGCTGAAGATCAAAGAACTGAAGATCAACAGCTGAAGACTTCAAGTACTGAAGACTCATCTACTGAAGCATCAAGTACTGAAGACTCAAGTACTGAAGCTTCAAGTGCTGAAGACTCAAGTGCTAAAGATCAACAGCTGAAGACTGAAGTACTGAAGATCAACAACTGATGCACAAAGACTGAAGACAAAGACTGAAGACATCAGCTAATGATAACTACTGAAGTCATCAGCTGATAAATCATCTGAAGTTAAAGTCTAAAGACCAAGTTCTGGAGCTTCAGAGTTTGTCACAACAGCTGAAGAAGTATTCTTTAGTTGTTGTGATGGTTTCCTTTTTTAGTTGTTTCTTTTTCTATTTTCAGTAGTTTGTAAAACGACTGAAGAGTTTGTTCTTCAGTCGTTGTAGTTATCAGTAGTTTCTTTTCAGTTCTTGTAATAGTTTGATACTTAGCATTTTGTAAGAAGATGTCAGCTGTTGTGAAATCTTCAGTAGTTTAGTTTGTTATCAGTAGTTTGTTAATAACGGTTTGATGTCACTGTCAAGTGACATCAGCAGACGTCATTCTTTCCTATATAAGGATAATGACCTAATTGTAGCCGCTGTCGAAGCATGCATTGAATGAAATATTCTCTTTTGCAGAACTTCCATCTTTCTCTATAACTTACTGTTTTATTGTTAAATCTTTTGTGTCCTTGCTTGTTTGGTCTAATTCATGTACTAAATCCGCTGCGAATACAACCTAATTGATCAAACTAGAGGCTTAGATCCTGTCAAATGGTATCAGAGCTGGTTAATCATTGATCGATTTAACAATTGATCATTTGAAACTGCTCTTTTGACATCTACGTTTGATCGAATTAGCAATTTTCAAGAATTAGTTATAGAGATTGAGTTTCTGCTGCTTCTGACCGTTAAACTTGAGGCTCTTGTGGTTTTTGAGCTAGATCTGTTTTGTTTACCTTGAATTTGACTAAAATCTGAAATGACGACACCAACTAACGATCCTCAAAATACTGGTTCCTCAACAAAGCCTCCGATGCTTGTGTGGAATGAGTATAACATATGGCAACGTCGTATGCTTCATCACTTGTCTGTCAACAGTGCTGGTTGTTGGAAGTCAGTGGTGCATGGACCATACAAGCCTATGGTGAGCGTTCGTGAATCAAATGAGCAGGTTCCGAAGAAACCTGATCAATATTCGGACGAAGATCTTAAGCAGTTCGAGATTGATGCTAAAGCCCATGGAATTTTGCCTATGGCAATTCCAAATGAGATCTATTCAGGGCTTTTGCATCATGAAACTGCTCATGATCTCTGGGTTGCTCTGAAGGAACAATTCAGAGGAACCAACGAGGTCTTAGCAAACACTAGGGAAATCCTCGCCCAACAATATGAGACATTCTCTCATAGGAAGGGTGAGACACTGACTCAACAGTTTGAGCGATTCTCTTGTCTTATTTCTGAGCTGAAAATGGTTAAACAAGAGTATTCCAATAGTCAGATGAACAACCGTTTCCTTAGATCCCTGCCTGAGAGATGGGACACTTATACCATTGTCCTACGCTCCAGTGCAAATCTGGACACTCTATCTGTCACCCAACTTCATAGGAAACTGCTTACATTTGAGAGAGAGATAGAACAGAAAAGGAAGTTGTCATCATCTAGCAAGCTCACTGATGACTTTGTCTCAGGCAATGCTGCCTTGATAGGTCAAGAGTTTGAATATGCTACATCTGAGAATGCCTATGATGAGCATATTGATTTCTCTAGCAATTCTAAACATGCTTTTGTTGGTGTTGATAGTAGTTTAGGAGGTAGCAGTGATAACCTGTGCTTTCTGATGGAGGACTTGAAGAACATTCCAGATGATGATCTGGAAGAGATGGATATTTTGAGTCAAATGGCAATGATAAATATCAGATCTCAAAAGTTCTATAAGAGAACTGGGAGAAAATTTCCTGGACTCTCTGGCAAAACCAAAGTTGGTTTTGACAAGAGCAAGTTGAGGTGTCACAAGTGCCAGAGGCTTGGACACTTTGCTAGAGAGTGTAGATCATCTGGATCTAACTCCTCTACACCCTTTGTGACTTTTCCAAGCAATAGCTCACAGCACAGAGGGCAACACTCCACCAGTTCCAGTCATCCATCATCAGCACAGGCATCACCTGCATACTTTGTGCCTCAGGGTCATATGCCATACCCATACCCTGCTACTACATGCCTCAGCCAAGTCAAGTTCAAGCATCCCATGCTTAGCAACCACATGCTCTCCCTGAGCCTCAATCTTCCCAATCTCATCATCAACCCCAACCTCAACAACACAGCTTCTTCACCCCAGGAATTGTTGACTGGAGTAGTTTACCAGATGATTTATCTGGTCAGGAACAACTATTCCAAGGTGCTGGTCAACATGGTGGTGATCATCCTTTTGGGAACCTTGCTCTCATGGCCCTGGAGTCTGCTGATGGGCCATCCTCCAATGCTTCATCACAGGTATCTTCTGAGGCTAAAGCCAAGCTTTGTTCTGATTCATGCATAGCAGCATTTGCTTCTATTAGAGAGGCAAATGTAGCTTTAATTGATAAAAATCTTGAGCTAGAGCAAACCAATTCCAAAAGAAAAGCTGAATTTGAGGCTGTGATTAATGATAAAAATGATGAGATTTATAAGCTTAAATGTCAAATAAAAGATGATAAGGCTAGGGAAGAGGTACTTCTGGAAAAGTACAGAGACCTTAAGGAAACACTTGCAGCCACCCAGGTAGAGTGTGATCGATGGGTGCAATCCTGCAAGGGTTTTGAAATGCTTCTTAGTAAGCAATCTGCTTCCAATGTGAAGTTTGGCATTGGTTATAATCACACTGCCCCTCCTATAGATTTTACTTCAAGAGCAGAAGTTGAATCTGATGGAGAGAGCAATAACCAATCCTTCTCATCATGTGACCTACTATCTGATACAGCATCATCAGAAGTAGAAGTCGGCATTCATTCCTCACAAAACCAATCAGCTGATGCTAAAATAGCTGATGGTTCAAATGCTGACTATCACATGATTAAAGAGTTGATCAACTCAGGTGTTGTCTCTAGAAGTACTAAAAGTACTGGAGAGCAAGTGATAACACCTGAAGTTCAAACCCCAACTACTACCAGTACTGAAGAGAAGAAAACTGCCAGTAGAAAGGGTTTGAAGACTACTAAAGAGGATGTCAGGAATGCAAGTACTGACAGCAAACAGCTGAAGAACAAGTCTTCAGCAGTTTCATCTTCTTCAGTAGATAATCAACATAAGATGAAGAAGAAGCCATGTGAGATATGTGGCTTGTTCAATCATTTTACTGATGATTGCTGGTACAAAAGGGGCTCCAAACTCAAACAAAAGGAGAAAATTAAAGAGCAAGTGAATAAAATGAAAAATGAGTTTGAAACCAAGTTTGTACTAGCAACATCAAAACCTGAAACCCCTAAGCCCAAAAAGAAATCCAAAAAGAAGGTAGGGGTTAATCAGGCAACAGCTAAGGTTGCTCAAAAGAAGATGGTGCTACACATGAATCTATCACCAGCAAGCACTAATGTGTCTGAATAGCTGAAAGCTTTATCACAAAGTCAGACACAACTTGTAATGATGGTTCAACATCTAATGGGAAGAGTCAACCAATTAGATGCTCCTGTGTTGAAACCACAGAAAAGGAAATACAAGCCAAAGAATTCCTCTTCTACACCATCTCCTTCACCTCAGGCTGTCACACATCACCAACCAGTTAGTGTTGCTTCTATTAATGAGAACAGACCCAAAACCAAACAGGTTTGGGTCTCTAAAACTAACTAACCTGTTGGGTTGATTGCAGGGTTCTTCAACATGCCAAAGAAGCATCTGGTATGTGGACAGTGGAGGATCCACACATATGACAGGAAGCAGCTCACTTCTTAATGACTACTCTCGAGGAAAGAAGGGGTTTGTTTCCTTTGGCAATGATGCAAAAGGTTACATCATCTGTAAAGGCTTTGTTTCTAATGAGGAAATAAGGTTTGATGATGTTAACCATGTGGAGAATCTCAATTACAATCTCTTGAGTGTCAGTCAAATGTGTGATAAAGGCCATGTTGCCCTTTTCACCAGCCGGAACTGTCAGATTCTGTCATCCAAAGTTCTGAGTTTGATTAACAACGTGTTGGATGAATATACTCTCCTGAAGGCCAACAGGACAGGAAGAGTATATGCCTTAGATCTTTCAAGAAAATTGATATAAAAGGCCATCCTTGCCTATTCTCCAAGGCTTCTCCTCAAGAATCTACTCTATGGCATAGAAGGCTGGGGCATGTTAATCTCAAAAACATGAATCAGCTGATAAGCCATGGTTTAGTAAGAGGGTTGCCTTTGAAGGAGTTCAAGTGTGAAGACAACTGCACTGCTTTTTTAAAGGGAAAACAACACAAAGTCTCATTTCCTTTAATTGAAGAACCAAAGTCCACTGCCTGCTTACAACTCCTACACATGGATCTCTTTGGTCTTGTCAGATTAATGAGTATGGCAAAGAAGAAATACTGTCTGGTAATTATGGATGATTACTCCAGATTTGTATGGACTTTCTTCTTGCACTCTAAAGATGAAGCTGCCAAGGATATAATGAACTTTGCGTTATTTGTGGAGAAGCAGTATTCCCTTCAGGTCAAGTGTATGAGGAGTGACAATGGAACAAAGTTTAAAAATCACACACTTGATGACTTCTACCTGTCAAAGGGAATTAAAAGGCAGTTCAGCATTCCAAGAACTCCTGAACAGAATGGAGTAGTTGAGAGAAAGAACAGGACTCTCATTAAAGCTGCAAGGTCAATACTGGCTGACTCAGGATTGCCACTGACCTTTTGGGCTGAAGCTGTTAATATAGCTTGCTAGGTGCAGAATAGAGTATTAGTGAATCAGAGGTTGATGAAGACTCCTTATGAAGTACTCCATCATTTGGCTCCTTTGATTTCCTTCTTTAGAGCCTTTGGGTGTCCTTGTTTCATTCTCAACACAAGCAATCCACTCCAGAAGTTTGCTTCAAAGGTGGATGAAGGGTATTTTGTTGGTTATTCATCAACTTGCAAGGCATACAGAAGTTTCAACTGTAGGACAAATATGGTTGAAGAGACTTTGCATGTGAAGTTTAATGAATCTCCAAAGGACAAGATTCCATAAAACCCTGTGGAGTTGTTTGATTTGGACATACTGCAATATGTCCCTTATCAACCTCCAGCTGTTATTCCTGTCAACAGTTCTCCACCTGGTGGTACTGATGATGATGTAGTCAGTACTCACCTTTTCAGGTTTAGTGACCACCTACCTGAGTCCACTGAACTTGATGCTCCTGTAGCTTCAGCAGCCCCATCCACAACAAATGCTGATGAGATTTCTGCATGCTCTACTTCATTTGAGCTGCCATCTCCTACATGGTTTCAAGAATCTTCATCACCATCTGTTGCTGCTAAAAGTCCTACAAACACTTGCACTGATCTTATAGTTTATCAAGAGCTGAAGAATCACCCTACATCTCAAATCATTGGTGATATCAATGCTGGAGTTTCAACCAGGAATCAATTGTCCAACTTCTGCTTCTATGCTCTCTTCATCAGTCAGCAAGAGCCAAAGAACTATCATGTTGCATTAAGAGACAATGGATGGGTTAAAGCAATGCAGCTTGAGCTTCTTCAGTTCAGAAAACAGCAAGTGTGGGAGCTTGTTCCTTTACCCCAAGGTAAGTGTGCAATAGGCACTAAGTGGGTGTTTAGGAATAAAACAGATGAAAAGGGCCAAATTGTTAAGAACAAGGCCAGACTGGTTGTCCAGGGGTTTGCACAAGAGGAAGGCGTCGATTATGATGAATCCTTTGCCCCTGTAGCCAGACTGGAGGCAATTAGATTGTTCTTAGCTTATGCTGCCTTTCACAGTCTTAAAGTTTATCAAATGGATGTCAAAAGTTCCTTTTTATATGGTAAAATAAAAGAGGAAGTTTATGTGTGTCAACCACCAGGTTTTGAGGATAATAAACATCCTGATTGGGTGTATAAGCTTGATAAGGTTCTTTATGGGCTGAAACAAGCTCCTAGAACCTGGTATGAAACATTATCAACTTTTCTTCTACAAAATAAATTCACTAGAGGCACCATTGATAAAACTTTATTCGTAAAGACCGTGGGACAGCATAAGCTACTTATTCAAATTTATGTTGATGATATAATTTTTACATCCTCTGATCCACAGTTGTGTGATGAATTTACTAAGCTAATGAAGCAAAAGTTTGAAATGAGTGCTATGGGAGAATTACAGTTCTTTCTAAGGTTGCAAATCAAACAAAGGGCTGATGGAATCTTCATTAATCAGTCCAAATATACAAAAGAGTTGTTAAATAAGTTTGATTTACAAAACTGTAAGCCCTGTTCTACTCCCATGAGCAGCATCACACAACTGGATGTTGATCAGAAAGGTAAAGCGGTTGATGAAACCCTTTACAGATGTGTGATTGGGTCCTTGATGTATCTTACAGCTTCTAGACCAGACATTATGTTTGCAACATGTGCCTGTGCTAGATTTCAGGCTGCACCAAAAGAATCCCATTTGATTGCAGTCAAAAGGATCTTTAGATATTGCAAGGAACCCAATCACTAGGTCTTTGGTATTCTACTGGGCATTCTTGCAAATTAGTTGCTTTCTCTGATAGTGACTATGCAGGATGCAAAGTTACCAGAAAGTCCACTTCTGGTGGTTGCCAATTCCTAGGCAACTGTTTAGTTTCTTGGCAGAGTAAGAAACAAACTTCAATTGCTACATCCACTGCTGAAGCTGAGTACATTGCTGCTGCAAGTTGTACATCCCAGGTACTCTAGCTTCAGAACCAACTTTTGGATTATGGCATTACAGAGACTAAGACTCCATTACTAATGGATAGTGCTTCAGCTCTGTGTATTGTTAAAAATCTAGTCCAGCACTCTAGGACCAAACATATAGAGATCAGACATCATTTTATTAGGGAATGCTATGAAAAAGGTCTGATTGATCCTAAGTTTGTACCTAGTGCTGATGAGCTTGCAGACATATTTACTAAGCCTTTAGATAGTGCCACATTTCAAAATTTGGTACTAAGGCTTGGTATGCTGCAGCTAGAATAATTTGACCAATACTGATGCTCTCAGCTCACAAGTACTGATGAGCATTAGTATGCAAAGGTCAAAAATAAGTACTGATGAGTAATTTAGTCTTCAGCATTTTCATAACTACTGAAGACTAAAATGCTTCAACGTACTGAAGTATATTATTTGTTGAAAACAACTGATGTAGTTGCAACTACTGATGTGGTTATAACTACTGATGCCTAATTTTCAAACAAATAAGTACTGAAGAACAAATTTTGTTCACAAGTACTGATGTGCAATCTTACACATAAGTACTGAAGGCAAAATTTTGTCACAAGCTCTGCAGAATAATTTATTTCATCAGCATTTATAAACATCTGATTACAAGAGCTGAGGAATAAATATTCACAAGAGCTGAAGGCCAATGAAACAGCTGAAAGTCAGCCAAAGAGCCGATGAGTAAATGTGGGGGTCAGAATGAAACAACTGAATTGATGACAACAGCTGATGAATAACTTAATTCTTCAGCTGATTCCAACATCTGCTGTTTCATATCCAAACAACTGAAGCAAAACCATGTCTTCAGTAGTTCACAACTACTGATGTCAGTAGTTTACAACTACTGAAGCCTAACACCAAATCTTCAGTTGTTTACAACGTCTGCAGACATGTCTTCAGTAGTTTATAACTACTGATGACTAACAGGTCTTCAGTCGTTTACAACATCTGAAGTACAAAACCAAGGTCTCAGTAGTTTCAACTACTGATGACTAACACGAAGTCCTCAGATGTTACAACCTCTGAAGGTTAGAACCATGTCATTAGTCGTTTCAACAACTGATTACTAACACCAAAACCTTCAGTCGTTTTCTTTTAGCCGTTTCCATACCCTATAAATACCCAACCTAACCTTCAGAGCTTTTCATTCTCACTTGACCTAAAATTTCAAAACCTCTAAAAACTCCCATACACCATTAATGGCGACCATGCACCTAAAGCCTCGACACAACTGTGTCGCATACCTCACAAAGTCACCATTCTGGACAAAGTTCCATCACGCCGTCGATCTTATGATCGATTCTCCTTTCCAAACGGCATTTCTCATAAATCCTACCATCTATGCCGATTCGCTTACCCAGTTCTGGATGAACATCACCGTATAAACTGGAGAGAACGACGCCGAGGTCTCTCTCCAGTCGTTCGTCAATACCCATAAGGTGGTCATCAATCCCGCAATCATCCGATAAACCCTAAAACTGGATGTTGCCACCTTCCCCACCGAATACCCCAAAGGCACCACTGATCTTTCTTTTGCACATCACGATTATCAGGGTGACCTCTCTGCCTCTACCCTGCTGAAGAAACATTTCCATGACGCAGAACGTCTCATTTTTCACATGGTCAATGTTTGCTTAGCCCCAAAGACTTCATCATGGGATCAAATGTCCACAAGGTGGCAGCAGGTATTATACTCTATCCTTGAGAAACACCACTAAACTTTTCTGAAATAATTTTCTTGGAACTCAAGGACATGGCTACAAAACCTTTTGCAAACCGTTGGATTTTATATCCACAATTCATAATGGCCATGATAGAGAACCAGCTACAAGCTGAGGGACTAGTTGGCACTGGAGTCCCTGCCATGGCTGTGTTGCCTGAGGTATACTCCAGGCACAACATAGACCAAACACTGAAAAAGGCTGCCAAGCTGCAAAAACCCATACAGCTAGAACCCACAGCCTCCACCTCCAAGTCCAAAGTCCCCACCAAACCCAAACCCAATCAGGGAGATAAGTCCCCTAAGGATGCCCCTGCACAATAAAGGCAGGAAGTGAGTGCTGGTTCGATTCTCCCAGCATTCACCATGACTCCACCTACCACAACTGCACAGGCATCCTCTTTACAGGAGCCTGATGCAACCATTTCTGGGGCTGCCACACATCTGGAGTCTTTCTTACTTGAGGAGACTGCCATTGAAAAGCACATTTCTCCCCATGTGCATGCTGCTTCTACCCATCTCCCACTGCAACCGCCCCTAAAAGCCCTACTTTAATCATTGCAGAAATGTTGACCCATCTTAACACTCCACCCTCTCCCCAGAAACCAATCACAACTAGGATAACTCCAACCATAGAGAGGGTGGAAACAAGTGTTAATGGGAGCCCACAACACAGAGAATCACATGTCTCATCTCCAAGTGTGGCTACGGAGATAGGACAATCTGGTGAGGCTGCCACTTCCCCTGCATCAGCACATGAGCAGGAAGAAGCTGGTACCATCAATAAGACCTCACCAGAGGCAACTGCCGATGATGGATCCAATTCGGAGGCTGGAAGTCCCCAGAACCAAGACCAAGGGGCACATGCGAACACTGAGTCACACTCAGCGCATGTACATCCTGACTCAGTCAGGAGGTCAGGAGATTCAGTTCACACTGATGATGACCTGAGCTTCTTTTTTGATGTAGTTGCTCAAAACACCATTCTTGAGGAGGAAGTAAGGAGGCTCAAAGAGCTACTTGCCAAATTCTCCCAAGAATCAAGTCCATCTGCCACCATTAACCCACAGACGGCACCTTCACCTGAAGGTCTCACATACACTCAACCATTCCCACAAACTCAGCCACCTGCCCCTGCTTCTGGCACTAGTTCTCAGGGACAAAACCCCCCTGAGCAATTAGCTGCTATCCTTCAACAATCCATGCCTCTCATCACACCCATGATCACAGACATTGTGATCAAAACCCTGGATGAGAGGCTTCCCTCTAAAATACAGCCCTTGGTGGAAGCTGTTGTGGCCAAATCACTTTCTGATAGTCAAACCCTAACCAATGCAACCAAAAAGGGGGAGACATCAGTTTAAGCTAAAAGGAAGAGAGTGGAGGAGGAAGTGAAGGAGAAAGAAGTGGAGGTAGAGATGGAAAAAGAGAGGAAGTTAGTTGAGGAGGCTGAGAGGGTGAAGGGGAAGGAGAAGGAGGGAGCCGAATTGATTAAAGTGGCTGAAAGTCAAAAAGACTTTCATGTCACTTACAAGGAGAAGAAGGGAGAGAAGGAGAGGGAGACTGATCTAGCTGTCCTTGTCAAGGAGGCTGATGCTGAACATAGCCGATCAATGGATGACATCATTGGTTAGCAGTTCAGGCAAGGCTTTGACATTGACACTGCTATGCTAGATCAGGAGATAAGAAAGTTGGAGATGAAAGAGATTGAATACCGATGGACCTATTATAGCCAAGAGGAAATAGAGAGACTTGAGGCTATGACAAGGTTCATTTTGAAGTACCTAGGGAGACCAGTCCTGGATGTTAAGTCATGGACCAGGGACAGCATCTTGGCTATAACCACCAAGATCTGTTCGGCTGGGGAATTCACTAAGGGACTGGTCATAGAAGCCCTTTCTGATGCCGGTGCTGGGAACAGGACTCTGCTAGCAAAACAAACCAAACCTTCACTCATATCCAGATTGCTAGCAAAGCCTGCCCAATCTCCCACACCAACACAAACCCAAACACAACCCACAAAACCAACTCCTTCACCATCAAAACTCATAGCCGATGATGCACCCTTGAAGAAGAAGAGAAGGGTGTTGAGGCTACAAGAAGAAGAAGAAGAGGATGATAAGGACCAAGATAGGCTGCCTCTCTCTGCAGTCATATCTTTACCCGAAGCCAAACCTATGCCCGTCACTCCCACCTCACAGCAAAAGCTTATGCTACTTCCTCATCAATAACCAATATGAGGAAAGAAGCTCTGAGACTGTACACCCTTGCTAACATATTTCAATATCATAAGGATAAGGTGAGAACTTGGCCTCATCCCAGGGTGGCTCACAGGATTATAAAGAAAGACATTCCATTGAGATACAAGGGCCAGGTTAGGAGGATTGTAGATGAAGTGATCACTGTGGCCCTTGTAGTATCACCCTGGGAAATTATTGAAGATTTCAAGAAGGCCTATGAGACTAAACAGCCACCCCAAAAGATGTTGGAAAATAGGGTGGTCAGAAAAGGGTTAGTCTACAAGAGGCTTGAGAACTTCAGGAAAGATGAGCTCAATCTGTTACTTGAGGGCATTCACCCAGATGAATTTGCCTACAGACAGATAACAACAGTTGAGCTCAAGAATGGTAAACAGGCCAAGTATGTCTCAGAGCTGTATGGGCGTGAAGGATTGTTTGATGGTGAGGCTAAAGAGCTTACCATGGAGGAACAAGTGATGTTTTTAGAAGCCTACAAGAGGCTTGAGAACTTCAGGAAAGATGAAGTGGCTCACAGTATTATAAAGAAAGACATTCCATTGAGATACAAGGGCCAGGTTAAGGATTGTAGATGAAGTGATCACTGTGGCCCTTGTAGTATCACCCTGGGAAATTATTGAAGATTTCAAGAAGGCCTATGAGACTAAACAGCCACCCCAAAAGATGTTGGAAAATAGGGTGGTCAGAAAAGGGTTAGTCTACAAGAGGCTTGAGAACTTCAGGAAAGATGAGCTCAATCTGTTACTTGAGGGCATTCACCCAGATGAATTTGCCTACAGACAGATAACAACAGTTGAGCTCAAGATGGTAAACAGGCCAAGTATGTCTCAGAGCTGTATGGGCGTGAAGGATTGTTTGATGGTGAGGCTAAAGAGCTTACCATGGAGGAACAAGTGATGTTTTTAGAAGCCTACACCAGAGAATCCTACAAGCTCATACATGGGAAGTAGGTCTCATGGATGGGACAACAGCCCTGTGTCCAGTTCCCCAAGGCAGGGTTCCCATCCATACTATGCCAACCAAATCTCAGAGACCTCTTCCTAGGCCAGTGCTTAAATGGGTCATCTTCTAAGGTGATCAAGAAGGAAAAAGACCAATCATTCTGCCATCAATAAGTGGGACCAATAAATAGATTAGAGGTTTTGGCTGCATTGGTTCAGGGGAGTTTGTTGGACCAAAAGAACCAATGAGCTAGATCAGAAAAACCTCTAAGTCCCACAAGACATCACAACAACTGCTGAAAGCTTGATCAGCAGTTTGACAAAGACTGAAGACTTCAACAGCTAAAGATCAAAGAACTTAAGATCAACAGCTGAAGACTTCAAGTACTGAAGACTCATCTACTGAAGCATCAAGTACTGAAGACTCAAATACTGAAGCTTCAAGTGCTGAAGACTCAAGTGCTGAAGATCAACAGTTGAAGACTGAAGTACTGAAGATCAACAACTGATGCACAAAGACTGAAGACAAAGACTGAAGACATCAGTTGATGATAACTACTGAAGTCATCAGCTGATAAATCATCTGAAGTTAATGTCTGAAGACCAAGTGCGGAGCTTTAGAGTTTGTCACAATAGCTGAAGAAGTATTCTTCAGTTGTTATGATGGTTTCCTTTTTCAGTTGTTTCTTTTTCTATTATCAGTAGTTTGTAAAACGACTGAAGAGTTTGTTCTTCAGTCGTTGTAGTTATCAGTAGTTTCTTTTCAGTTCTTGTAATAGTTTGATACTTAGCATTTTGTAAGAAGATGTCAGCTGTTGTAACATCTTCAGTAGTTTAGTTTGTTATCAGTAGTTTGTTAATAACGGTTTGATGTCGCTGTCAAGTGACATCAGCTGACGTCATTCTTTCCTATATAAGGATAATGACCTAATTGTAGCCGCTGTCAAAGCATGCATTGAATGAAATATTCTATTTTGCAGAACTTCCATCTTTCTCTATAACTTACTGTTTTATTGTTAAATCTTTTTTGTTCTTGCTTGTTTGTTCTAATTCATGTACTAAATCTGCTATGAATACAACCTAATTGATCAAACTAGAGGCTTAGATCCTGTCAATTGGCCTGTCTGAATCGTTTGTATGCTGATTCAAGACATATCTCAGGATGGTTTGAGAGAGCATTAAAAAGAGAATACCACACCAAATGGGTGAACTTCAAGCCTCAACAGCCACGACGATTTGTAAGCAAAACGGAGACAGATTCGAATTCTGGAAGACCGAAGGTTATTCTCAAGTGGATACCTCCGAAGACCATGACTAAGTGTTGGGTCTTATAAGGCTGGTGCAAACAAAACAAACACTTAACTTGATTTTGGTACAATTTATGAAGGACTTCTAAAGATAAAGCAGCATTTTTGAAGATAAAGCTGCATTTTCGAAGATAAGTCCACCACCTTCCGAAGCCAAGACTAGAAGAACTTCCGAAGAGAAACTTAGTCTTCCGAGACTAAGTTTACTCTTCCGAAGTATAAAGAAGATAAAGACTGGAAGCGGCTCAAAGGAGTTGTTCCTTCTGAAGCCAAAGTAGCTTTGGAAGACTTTATATCTTCGGAAGTTTACTCACCTTCAGAAGTAACAACTGTGATGAGTGGATAAAGTAAGGTGTCTGTCAGTCAACTGCTACAATGACAGACTGCATAGAACTTCTCCATGTGGGTATGTTTGACCTTACTTTATCCACTGCTCATCCATCATAGATTAGTACAGTTACCAACCTTAGTTGGTGATAAAAGGTAAGTTATGGGCTTGTCATGACTACCTAATACTAGGATAATACTTTATCTTAGTTTACATACATCTAGCACCTGTAGCATTTTGTCTAGTTGTATTTTCCAGCTGGTTTTCCAAGTATAACCGGCTATAGATAGTCGTATATATAGTTCTCATTGTAAGCTCATAAGAGCATGCTTGTAAGAATCTTGTAATCTTTGAGTTGAGAATTAATGTATACAAGTATCTTGAAAAACTTATTCTTGTGTCTTGCTTACTTAGTATATTATTATTAACTCTTAGAAGATTCTGCTTCATTGTTTGAGTGTAACCAAGTGAGTTAAGAGAGAACCATTATGTTGAGTGACTTGTAATGATCCTGCAATTGGTATCAGAGCATCTTGGCTCTTGATTATGAGATCTTACCATCCTAAATCATCTTGACTTTTCACTCATATAGTCACCTCACTCAAAATGGCCACGAACCAAAACTCACCAAAATTTGAAACGGGAACAATGACTAAAGCTCCTATCATCACTCCTGAAAATTTCAGATCCTGGAGGATGCGGATTGAAGGCTTCATCAAGTATCAAGACAGCCAAATAAGGGGATCTATCATTAATGGTCCTAATAAGCCAAAGGTGGCATCACCTGATGGAAAGGTGCCATGATAGAAAAGGATGTTGGAGATTACTTAGATGAAGATCATAAGAAGATGGATATCGATAGCAAAGCCATGATTGTTTTGCTTACAGCCATACCAAACTCCATCATGGTAGGCTTTAAGCATTATAAGACAGCCAAAGAACTCTTTGATGTTTTGACTCAGATGTACTTTGGTTCTAATGACTCAAGAAAAGGCCTCCATGAAGCAGCAGTTTGAAAACTTTACCTATATTAGTGGAGAGACTCTTAGCCAGCAATATTTTAGGTACATGGATCTTATCTCATTACTTCAGTCAGTTGGAGTTTCTCTTAAGAAACGAGACTTAACAAGAAAGTTCATGAGTGCACTTTCTTAAGAGTGGACTTTCTACTGTGTCTTTATCAAGAGAACAGAGAACTTGAACACTCTCACAAGAACAGAGAACTAACACTCTCACAATGGAACTATTCTTGATGGATACCGTGTAGAGATGGAGACTCAGAAAGGCCATCAGATGAACAGAATTTCTCGTCCTTCCACTAGCAATGCTCTAGTTATTGCTGAAGGATCAAGAAACCCCCAGTCCCAACAGTACCTGACTTACTCCCAGCAGTAACCAAGTTCTTCTGATCCACACATCACTTTTCCTGAAACACCAAAGTCTTAACAGGCTCAATCAAGTCCCTTCCCGGACAATTGTGCCTTTGTTTTAGGAAATGAACATTCTAGCGACTTTTAGTTCTGTATTGAAGATCTAGAATGCTTCAGTCTATACAGGAAAATCTGATCCAGGAAAGGAATGCGGTACTAGCCCTCCTATCCAGCTAAAGGATTGGAAACTGAAGGGGAAGACTGTTAAGAAATGCAAGAAACAACAGTTAGCACACCGTATGAAAGTAACATTGCATGAATAATGTGTAGTATGCACAACTATATGGCTAAAGATTATTACTACAATCCTGCAAGCACACATTATTTAAATAATGTTAAGAAGGAAGAAGTCAAGGAAGGTTTCACATTTGGACCTTATCACATGGTTCAAATGTTGAGAAAAGGAAAACTTACTTCCGAAGCCAAATTACTTTCGGAAGAAAATCATTCTTCCGAAGGAAAAACAGCGTCAGAAGTAAAGACAAAGAAAATTCTAAAGAACAAGAGAATTCCTTTGAAACCTTCCGAAGTAAAGAGTCCTTCGGAAGAACAGTTTTGAAAGCTTCTTCCTAAAAGAAAGAAGTTTTGGAAGAAAGCTTTGCTGCTCAAGCTTCATCAAGCTCATCTTTGCTGGTCAACCAAAGGATGGAATGTAATATCAAAGAAGATGCAGCAGGCCCAACCTCTTCTTCCAAAACCATAATTGAATCCCCATGACTACATTTTGGTTCAATTTTGTCATCCACATTGGAAGAACCCAGGACCAACAAGGCTTGTGTCTCCAATAGCAACTAACTTTTTCACCTTATGTGCAGGAAAATCCACTTGACAATAATAGAAATATATAGATTATGGACAGTGGATGCTCAAGGCACATGACCGGGAACAGATCTCTTCTTCAAAAATTTCAACATTTGATGGAGGACCTGTTCAGTTTGGAGGTGAAACTGGAGGATACATTTCCTGCAGGGGAAGTGTATCCAATGGTAAGTTAAAAATTAACAAATTAACTTTGTCAAATAGCTTGAACACAACCTGTTAAGTGTTTCTCAATTGTATGACCAAAAGCACCACATGCTTTTCACTAGAACATGAGTGCATTATCCTCAAACCTGGGATGATAATTCCTCAGGAATTGTGCTTATTAGATCTCCATGAAAGGGGATATGTACAATCTTGATATGAATAATGCTTCCCCACTGGGTGAAGTATCATGCTTTCTTTCCAAAGCAAACGGTGATGAGTCAACTCTGTGGCATAAAAGAATGTGCCATGTTAATCTTAGGACCATGAACAAGCTGGTCAAAAATAACTTAGTACATGGTGTGCCTAAAAAGGAATTTATTTTCAAGGATAATTGTGTTGCTTGCCTGAAAGGGAAACAACACAAGGTTCCTCATAAATCCAAAGAAGTGAACTCTATCACCACTCCATTACACTTGTTACATATGGATCTCTTTGGTCCTACAAGTATAATGAGCATTGGAAGGAAATCATACTGCCTTGTGATTGTTGATGACTTTACTAGATATGCATGCATTTTCTTTTTAAGAACTAAGGATGAAACTGCTAAAATTTTAAAATATTTTATTCTTAAAACTGAGAACCAGATAGATCATAAGGTAAAAATCTTAAAAAGTGACCAAGGGACCAAGTTCAAGAATCAAGTTCTTGACTCATTCTATGACTCTAAGGGGATCACTAGACAATATAGTGCTCATAGAACTCCTCAACAAAATGGTGTTGCTGAGAGGAGAAATAGGACACTTATTGAGGCTACTAGGACTATGTTGGTTGATTTAAAGTTGCGTCTAACATTCTGCCCAGAGGCAGCCAGCACTGCACGCTATGTGCAGAATAGAATTCTTATAGTTAAGCCCCATGGAAAAACCCCTTATGAGCTATGGAATAAGAGACCACCATTCAATGGTTTTCTTAGTGTTGGGTTTGTTAGAACATAAAATCATAGTTTAACCTCTTAAACTTTCTGAAAACGCAGCGGAAGTTAAGCATTATAACCATGTTTATAAGCTGAAAATTATGTTCTTCAAGTGACCATTCAAGTGTATAAAACAAACCCATAAATCAAAGGATCATTTATGTGAATAAGCAAGCAATGAACATATGTAAAACTACATAAAATCACAGCTACATAGAGCTGTGAATCTACCTTACTGCAGCAGCAAGAACTCGACCAAAAGAGATGTTTGATGAAGATAGAGATGCCCAAAATGCAGCCAAGACTTCAAGGGTATAAGTCCTCAAGCTAGTATACCCCAAGCTCCTTGCAAACACACCTTCTTGTTAGGTAGAATATACCAAGAACAACATGAAAACCCTCTTATTTTTCTGCTGAAAACCCTCTTTTCAGGCAGAAAAATCCGTAGCTTTTGAGAGATGATGAGAGGAGTTTGTTTTGTTGCATGCAAATGAGAATCATCATCATGGAGTGTAAGATTCTCACACCAAGAACAACATGAGATCAGCTCAAAATTCAGCTCTAAAATCAGCTCTAATATCAGCTCTAATATCAGCTCTAATCCCTCTCAATGCTGCTGCCTATTCCGTAAATAGAGAGAGAGAGAGGAGCTGAAAATTTTGTTGTCTTGCATGTGTGTGTTGATGATAATGTGAGAGTCACTATATGCTAGTTAGTGGAGATGGTCAACCAAATGCATGTGTGTTTCTCCAAGAGAATATCTTAGTGGAGAACAATGCATGTGTGTCTCCCATGTGTGTCTCCCATGTGAAGACCCCAAAGGGGACGGTTTTTCTTGTTTAATAAGAAGGTTTTTTCTTCTAATTAAACATACACACATATATCTAGTCTTGTAACAATTAACCATTTAATTGTATAAGTAGTATACTCTCATTATTATTTGGTGTTATACAACTAATTTAAATAACACTTCAAATAATATTATTGAACAAAATATCCTAATAAATTATTCCATCTCATATGCAACTTATTTAAAAAACCCAATTTTCTAAATTTGGTGTAAATATTTAATTGCATGATAATATCATCAATTAAATATTAATTGGTGTTTGCTAAGCTTGTTATTGGGTATAACCCGACTTGGATCATAACGTACTAACCACATCAATATTTTATGTGTCTTGGGCACATAGAATCCTACAATCTCCCACTTGCCCAAGATTCATAGAAGATTGATGCAAGTAGTAAATAACGCCTAACAACGGTTTACTACCCTTAATACGCATGACTTATGGCCATTCAATAACATCATCCCATTCAAGTACCCTACTTGAAATGATTTAGGTGAATCAATCATCTATCCTTTTGTTACAGATGTCATGTTAAATCCAAGAACACAGAATGATCATTCCTTGTTGATTTAACTTAATCAGGCCTTAGACATCTAACTCTCAATGAATAAGAGGAACAAATTCCATCTTGACCACATACGTTTCTCACAAACACCTCGTATTATACCTGAACATACCCTTATGTACTGTCCACTATTTCAGGACAGTGAAGAATTAGCTCAAGGTATAATATTTGGTGAATATCAAAACCCAATATGTATCTCAGGTCGGAGGATACCAAATGATATTCGCCTTTACTCAAATTTACTTATGATCAATCGATAAGATTCCATGTAGTAAAATTTGAGATGCGGGTTAGTCCACTATTTGTATCCGACAAATATCTATGAACCTTGGTAGCAACCCATTGCTCCATATTCATCCTTATGTATATCAACCAATCCAAGTTCATAATAGTCTTACCCTCATACTTGTTCCCACAAGTATGAACGACTACGGACATTTAGAGTAAATAATTTACTCATGGATTAAACGTGCTAAATTGGAACATTAATTGAAACATTATAACCAAATAATTTTACTCAAATAATAAAGAGTTCCACATTTTCAAATACAAAATTTGATCAAGTCCAATTACTAGAATATCGAAGTCCTAAGGCACAAGTATGACTTTCATGCTTTGACCTTTCGAGGAGCTTAGTGAGTGGATCCGCAATCTTTTGATCAAAGTGAACTTTGCGAATACATATCTTTCCCTTTTAAACTTCATCCTTTATGTAATTGAATCTCCGCTCATTGTGCCTAATCTTTTGATGTGCACGGGGTTCCTTGACTTGAGTAATCATACCCTCGTTATCAAAAAGGATTTCTAAGGGGTCTTGAATGGTAGAGACCACCCTTAGATCGGTAATAAACCTTTTATTCATGCAGCTTCCAAAGCTGCTAATGAGGCGGCTATGTATTCCTATTTTGTAGTGGACAATGCTACCCTATTCATAATGGAGACATACCCGATTGTGATCGAGTCAGTTTGGAAACTCGCATTCGTGTAACCCTTTACAACGAGTTCCTCTTTCTCAGATCCGTATATTAGAAACATATCCTTAGTCCTCCTAAGGTATTTCAATATACTTTTAACAGCCATCCAATGGCTATTACCTAGATTCTGCTGATATCTTCTTGTCATGCTTAACGCACATGACACGCCCAGTCTTAGTGCATATCATCGTATATATGATGGATCCTATAGCAGACGCATATGGGATGTCCATAAAATCTTGCTCATCCTTTGAGCTTGGACATTGAGATGCACTCAATATTGTCCCTCTTTGAATAGGTACCATACCTTTCTTAGAGTTTTCCATCTTGAACCTTTTCAAGATTTTATCAATATATGCACTTTGGTTTAGACCTATCAACCGCCTCGATCTATCCCTATAGATCTTTATTCCCAAAATATAGGCGGCTTCACCGAGATCTTTCATGGAAAAACAATTTCCAAGCCAGGTTTTAACACCTTCCATGGTTGGAATGTCCTTTCCATATAGTAATATGTCATCAACATACAATACTAAGATTGTGATTACACTCCCACTAGCCTTTTTATACACACAAGCCTTGTCAGTATCCAAGTTTCCATGCATATTTGTTTTCTTCTCGAAAACCCACTTGTATCCAACCGGTTTGGAGTTAAGTTGAGTGTTAACCAATTCTTAAACTTGGTTGTCATAAATGGATTGTATCTCTACGTCCATGGCTTCCAGCCATTTGTCACAATCCGAATTGGACATTGCATCATGGTATGTAATTGGCTCATCGGAGTCAATCTCATAGCATCCATCCATGAAAAATCCATATATTTCAGGTGGAATGCTAACTCTACCAGATCTGTGAACGTTTTGTGTGTATTGATCAACCTCTTGATTATCATCAACAACCTCTTGTTGACAGCTAGTGTCAACCAAACGTGTATCGGCTTGTGGATCTTGATCTTCATCAAATTCCATTGTTCTATGCGTCACTCCTTCCATAAGGAACTTGGCTTCCAAGAACTCTGCCCTTCGAGCAATAAATTCCTTTTGCTCTGTTGGATCAAAGAAGTAGTATCCTATACAGTCTTTGGGATATCCAACATATATACACGTAGTGGATCGACTTTCAAATTTGTTTTGGGTGTTAAGCTTAACATAAGCTTCACTACCCATACCTTTTGCTATGATAGTGATGGAACTCTTTCCATGCCATATTTCACAGGGTGTCGAATCCAATTTCTTGGTTTGGGCTATATTCAAAATACGAGCCATGGAGATTAGTGCGAAAACCCAAGATGATAAAGATGGTAAGCTCATAGCCTTAATAATTGAACCATATCCAAATAGGGTTCAGTTTCTCCTTTATCAGAATGAAGAACTTAGATAGTTATGTAGAGTTGATTTTCTACTTCATTATTGAAGATTTTGAACATTTCAAAAGCTTCATTCTTATGTGTCATCAAGTGCACACAATAATAGCGACTGTAATCGTCGGTAACAGTAATGAAGTATCTTTTCACCAATCTTTGTCATTGTCTTAAAAGGACCACATACATCCAAAAGTATCAATCCTAATAAGTCTTTTGGTTCACACTTATCAAATGAAACATTTTCATTTGTTTCTAAAAGACCATTCTTTTGAAGTGTTTGAATCCAATTCTCGTTTATGTGACCAAGATGACAATGTCAAAGATAATAATAACTTAAACCTATTTTAAGTTTCTTGGTTCTTAATGTATATAATGAGTTATTTATAGGATGAATTATCATGAACTAATTCATGAATATCATTAAAAGGCATATCCTTAAAATGAAATACATCATCCATAAAACTTAATACCATTATATACAAACTTTAAATCATGACCATATTGTTTTAATAGGAAACTTTAATTATGTTCCTAGTCAAACTAGGTGCATACAAAAGGTTTTGAGAACAACTTCCAAACCATTTGTAAGTCTCAAAATAGAGTTTCTCTTTTTGAAGCGCACATTTCTTCTGAACCCCTTTGCAACAATTGCAAGTATGAGTCTCACATTCGGTATCCAATACCCATGTGTTTGAAGAAATGACATTTAATGCAATGTGAATCATGAAAATTGTATTCGAGGTTTGCCTAGCATCCCTCTTATTTTTCAACTCCTTGAGATAGGAGGAACAATTCCCTTTTATTGTCCTATCTCTCCATGCTCAAAGTATGGATCGTTCTCCTTTACTTTAGGCTTCATAAGCTTAGGTTGTTGAGGTTTCGCTTTAACCTATGCTTTGATGTATTCCTTTCTTTTGGCAATAAATGCCTTAGGATCGAGATTGGCCATTTCTTATAGTCTCCCTCATTGATCGAGAGAATAGGTAGAACCTCTCTATCCATCCCTGCCTCGGTTGCTTTGAGCATTGCGTGAATTTTACCGATGCTCTCGTCCCACCCGTTCATATTACAGTTTATTATGAATGTCTCAAACCTTTAGTTGGGCAATCAAGGATCAAATCCTTGGCCAACTACTTTGAGACAGGACATTTAAGCATCTTGAGGTTATCAATGTGGCTTTTCATCTTAAGAATATATAAGATGATATCGTTTGGGTTTCTTCCATGTGACATGCATAAAGTGCTTGAACTGTTTCAAAGCAATCTTATTAAAGTTTGTTGAAGGAACATTTCCTTCAACTAGATTATCATGTCATATGCCCTATGATGTTCCAAACCCGTTTTGGAGTTCGGGAATCATATTCCCAACATGAGGTAGGAAACTAGCACAGAATCCTTAATGTGCTTAAGCCAATCGTCAAAAGTCCTTAACATCAACAGCGTTGGTTGGTGAGACATGGGTTCGTCAAGGACATAGGCCTTGACTCATTTTGATAACGATTCTCAGTGATAGGGTATGGACGGTCGGGGTGGTAGCATTATTGTTTGCGGCCATTCTACAAAATTTACAAAGTTCTTATTAGTATTTCTTAAAATTTTATTTTAATTATTAATACCCTTTTATGTCTCATAGACAATTAATAATTAAAACCTAGAATCCAACGTTACATTCAAATAATGGTTAGGTGACCTTTATCCCATTATTTAATTTAACAAGGTAGTCAATATTTGACAATTGCAATCTTTTGCAACTTCTAGCCTTTATGGGATCGGTTAAACATCTTATGTTTGGTTGGCATGTTTAATCCCATCAACACCATTGTACGCCATGTTTCGGTGACCCTATGCACATGGTTTCCAATTCAAGTCGTCCTACTTACACACACATGTGAGTTTTCACATACAAGCGGTTAGGTGACCTTTATCCCACAAGTATGTTAGACTCACCTCAAACACACAAGTTCCCTATAAGTGGTTAGGTGACCTTTATCCCACAAATAGTTCTCAAGTGATTCGAGTGTCATGTAAAAGGATGGTGTTAAACTTTTTTCAAAAGGGATTTTTGGTTTTCATTAATTCTAGTTTTGAAAACTCTATGTACTTGTATTTGCATGCTTTCAATTACAAGATACCCTATGGTTCTTTTAATAAAACTCATTTTATTATAAAACCATTAATCCTTTTAATAACTGTTTATTAACGCTTAATGATTAAGAACCATTTTATATTAGCTTGTTAAGGTCATTTTTATTAAGATTTTTTATCATAGCCAAATATCATACAATCATTCATAAAATCACAATCAAACAAGCATAATATAAACAACCACAATGTGCATAACCATAGCTACTATTGTGATCACACTTGTTTGCCATCACAAGTGTGGTCATTTGGTCTTTCCTAAGGGTTGAATACAACACAAAATAGAGGTCTTCATTTCCTCCCACTTGAACTTGCATCCATATGCTTCAAGTCCTTCTTTTGTGTCTTCTTCTTGTGCTTCCTTCCCGAGCATCTTCTTTTACAAAATATATATCCTAATACATATTTTCTAGTAAAAGAAAAACACTCCTAATCTATTATTACATCCCAATGAATAAATAGACAAATTACATTTTTAAACAAAGCACAAAAGAATAATATTACAACCCAATTGAAAACAACCAAAACAAACATTGCAAGCATCCAAACAACACAAGGCCAATGGCTAGGTTATGCACACTAACATCCAATGATCATATCATCCAAACATATAATGAAACCCCACTTAAAACCACCAAATTTCAGCCAACACAAACTGAAATTTTGGGTTTTTAACATTGTCCAAACAATCAACATTTCATAATATATATCTTTCAAGGTCTAATCACTAGCATGTGTGATATGACCTTGAAAGTTTGGGGAATCATTCAAACAAAACGTAGCAGCCCAAAATCAGCCTATACTAATAATTTTTAAAGGACAAGAACAAGCAAGCTATTCACATAACCGGCTCTTGATGCCATTGTTGTGTTTGTTAGAACATAAAATCATAGTTTAACCTCTTAAACTTTCTGAAAACGCAGCGGAAGTTAAGCATTATAACCATGTTTATAAGCTGAAAATTATGTTCTTCAAGTGACCATTCAAGTGTATAAAACAAACCCATAAATCAAAGGATTATTTATGTGAATAACCAAGCTATGAACATATGTATAACTACATAAAATCACAGCTACATAGAGCTGTGAATCTACCTTACTGCAGCAGCAAGAACTCGACCAAAAGAGATGTTTGATGAAGATGGAGATGCCCAAAATGCAGCCAAGACTTCAAGGGTAGAAGTCCTCAAGCTTGTATACCCCAAGCTCCTTGCAAACACACCTTCTTGTTAGGTAGAATACACCAAGAACAACATGAAAACCCTCTTATTTTTCTGCTGAAAACCCTCTTTTCAGGCAGAAAAATCCGTAGCTTTTGAGTGATGATGAGAGGAGTTTGTTGTGTTGCATGCAAATGAGAATCATCATCATGGAGTGCAAGATCCTCACACCAAGAACAACATGAGATCAGCTCAAAATTCAGCTCTAAAATCAGCTCTAATATCAGCTCTAATATCAGCTCTAATATCAGCTCTAATCCCTCTCAATGTTGCTGCCTATTCCGTAAATAGAGAGAGAGAGAGGAGCTGAAAATTTTGTTGACTTGCATGTGTGTGTTGATGATAATGTGAGAGTCATTATATGCTAGTTAGTGGAGATGGTCAACCAAATGCATGTGTGTTTCTCCAAGAGAATATCTTAGTGGAGAACAATGCATGTGTGTCTCCCATGTGTGTCTCCCATGTGAAGACCCCAAAGGGGACGGTTTTTCTTGTTTAATAAGAAGGTTTTTTTTCTTCTAATTAAACATACACACATATATCTAGTCTTGTAACAATTAACCATTTAATTGTATAAGTAGTATACTCTCATTATTATTTGGTGTTATACAACTAATTTAAATAACACTTCAAATAATATTATTGAACAAAATATCCTAATAAATTGTTCCATCTCATATGCAACTTATTTAGAAAACCCAATTTTCTAAATTTGGTGTAAATATTTAATTGCATGATAATATCATCAATTAAATATTAATTGGTGTTTGCTAAGCTTGTTATTGGGTATAACCCGACTTGGATCATAACGTACTAACCACATTAATATTTTATGTGTCTTGGGCACATAGAATCCTACACTTAGGTCCTTTGGTAGCAGGTGTACCATACTTAACACAAAGGACAATTTAACAAAATTTGCTAAAAAGTCAGATGATGCTATCTTTGTTGGATACTTTTCAAGCTCCAAAGCTTATAGAGTATACAACATTAAGAATCAACAATTTGAGGAATCATCCAATATTGTTGTTAATGAGCACACTCCTTGTGTTAAGGGAAATGGCCCTTAATATATCTTCAACTTAGAATTGTTTCCTAACTATTCTAAACCTTCTTATGAGATTGTTTTAGCTGGAACAGATGGACAAACAGATTCTTATGAAGATCAAATGTTTGGGTTACCAAGGCCTCTTCCAAGATCTCCAAGAAGATATGAAGATCAAGCTCCCATAGCTGGTAATCCAGAGAGTCCCACCATCTCTATAACCAATGGAGTATCAACGAGTTGTCAGCCAAATGAGCCCTAATCTTCACCAACAAACAACTTTAGTAATCAACACCACGCTGATGAAGACAGTGACATGGAGGAATAGGAAACTGTTGATCCTGCTTCATAGCAACTCATAACTGATGTTGTAACACATTCATTGAATTAGTCCTCATTGAATAAACATGAGACAGCAGCTGGTGGTGGTGTTTACAATCCTAGGCAAAACATCTCTAACTTGGATCTATCTATACAACTATATGTGATTCTTAGGCTCAAGATCCATAATACCCATCCAGCTGAGAACATCATTGGGGATGTCTCGGAGGGAGTAAGGACAAGGAGTCAAACCCATCAAGGGAATGTCTACTTGTATTCATGCTTCCTCTCTCAAAATTAAGCCCAAGAAAGTGGAAGAAGCCTTAAAGGACAATAATTGGGTTGAAGCAATGCAAGAGGAATTGTTTCAATTCAAAAGGCAAAACTTGTGGAACTTATGTCCACTACTAAAAGGCCAAGTACCTATAGGTACCAAATGGGTGTTTAGGAACAAGAAGGATGACAGAGGTCTAATCATCTAGAACAAGGCCGACTTGTTGTTCAAGGGTACGCACAAGAGGAAGGAATTGACTACACAGATATCTTTGCACCTGTTGTAAGACTTGAGGCTGTTAGGATCTTCCTTGCTTTTGTAGCATCCAAGAACTTCACTGTCTACTAACTTGATATGAAATGTGCATTCCTATATGGGGATATAGACAGGGAGGTCTATGTGTGGCAGCCACCTGGGTTTGAAGATCCATAGCATCCCAACTATGTGTGAAAATTGGACATGGCACTCTATGGCCTACACCAAGCACCTAGGCAGTGGTATGAGACTTTCTCTCAATTTCTACTGAAGAATGGCTATACCAGAGGCACCATAGACAAGACATTGTTCATAAACAGATCTGGAAAGGACATGTTACTCGTATAAGTCTTTGTGGATGATATCAAATTTAGTTCTTTGAATGATTAAATGTGTAAGGACTTTGAGAGCACCATGAGGAAGAAATTAAAGATGAGTTCTATAGGCAAGATGGCCTTCTTTATTAGAATTCAAGTGAAGCAGATGATAGAAGGGCTATTCATTAGTGAATCTAAGTATGTCAAGGACATCTTAGATAGATTTAAAATAAAGGATTATAAGTCAGCCAAGACACCTATAGCCAAGAACCATAATCTTTGTCCTGACTCTGAGGGGGAGGATACTGATCAGCATCTGTACAGGGCAATTATTGGGTCTCTGATGTAGCTAACTATAAGCAAAGCTGATATCATGTTTGCAACTTGCACATGTGCAAGATATCAAGCTGCTCCTAAGGTGTCTCACCTGGTTGCTGTCAAAAGGATTCTTAGATACCTCAAGGGAGCTCCTAAACTAGACCTTAATATCATGGTTGAGTCTCAACCAGACAAGCCCACAAACCAAGCCTTAAACCCTTCGGGTGAGTCACAACACTCCCCTGAGCAGCCTAAAAGGGATAGCCATATCATGGAATCTGTGTCTTATGCAAGGGAATCTACATCCTTTCATGACCTTCTTACCCATCCTGATGAGAATATCATACTCCATATGGGCAGTGAAGTTGATCCATCTCACCACTCTCAAGATCAACAGAGCCCTTTGGAACCTCTGATATTCAGTCCACATCAGGCAACCCGTACTGAGGTGAGTCCTATAGATATGGAGGGTGTTGGAGCATATATTGTCATATATAGTGTTTCCGTCGCTTGACGAATAGTCTAGGCTTAATGTTATACACCTTGTAAACACATGAAACTGGGTCATTCGCAGGAGCATATGCGAATGAGACTCAGTCATACGACTGAGCCATGCTAATGGACCAGTCGTGCGACTGAGAGATGCGATTGGGGCATTCGTAAGACTGGACCATAAAAATCTTCACTATTGAACCATACGCATGGTCCAATCGCACGAATGGGCCCAGTCGCATCTAATATGGGCCGAGGCCTATATATACCAGTTTTAATGTATAGAAACCTAAGGGTTTTTGATAGGGTTCCTGGCGCCTAGGTGCTGCCGGATGAGAGGGGAGATCATGCTCGATCTCCCCTTGCCAAAAGTCTTGATTCTTAAGTTGTAACGAGCTTAAAATCGTTATGTTTTATCAATAAAATCATTCGATTATTGTTCGTACTTTTGTTTCTCTTTTGGTTTTTCTCCTTCCGTCAAGAACACGCTCGGATGTCTACCGATCCAGTGACTTCACAATTGGTATCAGAGCCGGTTACTGCTGGAATGATCTAACAATCATTCTAGCAACCCGAGCTCTTGATTTCTGGATCAAAGTTCAGATCTTGACGTTAAACCCACTTCGTGTTCTTCGTGTTTTACTCAGATCTGGGTACGTGTGGTGTTTCTATGTTAAAATCGAATTCAAAACCACGTTCATATCTGTTAGGACCGTGTACGTACGGAGTACTAACTGATTCTAAGTTATACCAGATCAAATAGTGTGGAATCCTATTTGATTGGCGATCCAATCAGGGAGAACGAAATCAAGATCAATCCTAACGATTGGAAAATGTTAAGAATGGATTAGGAATGATCTAGGACGTTCTGTGAAGTTGGAATAGATGAACAGGGCGCTCTGGGTCGACTAGGGTTATGAATATTCGAAGTGTCCTATTTTTCCACGAATTAAGTGGTATTTATAGGTTACAACTTTCATTCGTACGACTGAGCCAAGCGACTGGCTCAGTCGTGCGACTGAGTCATACGATTGGTTCATTCGGACGACTGAGTCAGTCTCATGACTGAATCGTACGATTGACTCAATCTCTTGGTTCAGTCGTCCGATTGGCCCATTCTCATGGTCCAGTCGTGCGACTGAATCAGATTACTTAGTTAAACACACTCTTGAACCTTAACTGATTCAGAACATGTCAAACAACTGTAAACCTATATAACATGGTTGTATATGCGTGTAACAATAAATAATGTAAGTAGATATAACATTAAATAACCAACAACCATATATAGAAGAGATTCTCATTAGCTTGATTGAACATTACATATATGTTACAAGATAGAAGTCTATTACATTTGATCTTACTAGACTAGAACTGGGGACATGTGTACCAACAAACTCCCCCTTGGACCTAGTTCTGTCTAAACCTTGACTTCTTTCTTGAACTCTTCATATCTTTTCACCCTTTCTTCTCTCGAGACTCCAGAATGAATATTAAGTGCAAAGCAAATACGTATAACATGTTGGAACTGCAGTGCTTGCACAATATCCTGTGTATCAAAGAACAGTGGCCACTTGAATAAGATATAGACATCAGACTCAGACAAGTTTGTTAGCCACATCAGATCAAACACCCTTATTGTCTCGACCTTTCCTTCTTTCTCCAAAACAATGACGGCTTCACCAGTTCGCTAGTCATAATACCACCATTTGAAATGGGGTGCAAAATCCTGAGGCATCTCCCTCAATGGAATACGCGACATAGTGCGCGGAGGGTGCCATCTCAAGACCACCTTTGGTCTTCCTGAGGTGGGGTCAACCTCAGTCCTATGAAATAACCTTCTGGGCTGCTGAGGTTTAAAGTTGACCCACCTCGTACGATACTCTTTCTTCAGTGCCTGCTCAAACCATCCTGATATCTTTCCTGGAACAGCATATAGGAGGTTCAAGTTGGCTAGACGATTAAGCTCAAATCCTGGGAGAGTTTTCAGATCATGAGGAAATCTGAAATACTCTATTCCCTTCTCTCTTTTCACTGCATACACTTTGAGATCCTCAAAGTATGCCCAGCTGATAATCTTGCCAGACACCTTTAGATGCTTCTTTATCTTGTAAAGTTTTGTGTAGGCATTTGACTTGTTTGGCACGCGCTGTTTCATCATCTCCTCCAGGCAGGCTACCCACTCCGCCTTTTTTTGATGCTAGATCGGCATCATCTGCCTGAGGAGCTTCTGCTGTAGCTGCTTTAGCAGCTGTCATCTCCTCGACCTTTTCAAAGATACCGCTGTCAAATGGTTCCCTCAAATCTGGTAGTATTTCGCCTTTGGCGTTAGTATACTGGGGATAGTGATCAGCAGTCACATCCTCGATCTCCACCTCATCGACATCTTGAAGTTCTTCATCGCTGACTACATCGACTTCGGTAGCATCTTTTACCAATTCATCCGGATTCAGACTGAACAGTTCTGCGATCTGTTCATCTATCAAGTCGTGAATAATTTCCCCTTCTTCAGCTGAGTAGCCCACTGACCGTTGTACTATCCCTTGAAGATCAAGAATCATAGTCAGCTTGGATTCGATCTGATGAAGGGGCATAACATCATGCTCATCAACTTGTTTGGTTGATCCTGTTAAACAATCAAATATATGACAAGTAAGTACACATTGATTACATAACCAAATTTGATTTAGATTCACAAAATTTTATATATAACGAACTTGGATACATAATTTCAAGTACAAAGTTTCAAATAATAAATAAACGTCTAGTCTTGAACTTTGCCTTGTATCTCTGGTGGATCTTCAGTAGATTGGGAGGCTGATGGATTGGATGAAGGTGCCCTCTGATCTTGCTTTCGCTTCGTCCTTTGTTCGTGTGCACGATCAGAGGGCGAAGTTGGAGCATCTCCTTCATTATCATCACCTTCTTTATCTTGATGTCCATCACTTTCTTCATCATCATCCTCTTCATCATCATCCTCATCGGAGTCATCATTATCATCATCACTATCATCACCATCATCACCATCATCATCACCGTTACCTTCCCCGATCTTGAGGGGCTCACTCTGAGTGTTTTTCAGCTTCAGCAACAGAGCCGCCTCCAGCTTTCCTAACTTCGCCTCAGTCTTTGCCTCATGCTGAAGCAGCCCGGTGATCTGATCGGTCTGTGCAGTGGTCAGCTCTCTCAATCTCTCAATCTCAGCTGTTTCAGTAGAACTTTGTGCTTGCAGCTGTAAGATCTGAGCAGACTTAGCCTCGTCGGAGGCTAGCAACTTGAGCACCATGCTATTCAGTGCAGCAAGTTGCTCAACCATGGAAACGGGTGGTATAACTGAGCTAGTGGGAGCAGATGAGGGTTGGGATTAGTGAGTGGTGGTGGTTGTGGTAGCAATGGTGTACATGGGAGTGCATGTAAAGGCTGTAGAGGATGGTATAGTGGAGGTGGTAGTGGATGGGTAAGTGTGAGGTGGAGGTGCAGTAGTGGTGGTGGTTTGAGGTGTGGTGGATGTAGTGACTGGGGTAGCTGTGGTAGAGGTGGTGGTGGTGAATCTCAGACGCTTTCCCCGCTTCCCATGCGGTCTTGCCGTCGTCTTTCTTCTCTTTCCCGAAGACACCGGGGCACCAGTCTGTGTACTAGGTGCATCAGGGGAGTATGCGGGATCTGACTCTGTTTGTGTAGCCCCCGATGTCCCAGTCTGTCCTCCAACTACTTTAATTCCTTTCTCAGTGGCAACTACCTTGCTGCCATGCCTACGAGTCAACCCCTCTTCCTCACTCTCGTCCTCGTCGTCATCAGGTGGACTGAAGTGAGGTACGAACCCAGCAGTAGTAGTGTCAGTGTGAGGAGATGGCTGTGCAGTATGTGTGGAGGGGCCCCCAGATGTAACGGGCATGTCATTGCCATCCTGGCTGTCATCATCATCAGAGTCATCTCATGGTATAGCAATAATTTCAGAGTTAGAGCCACTATCCTCATGACGCCACCTGCGTCTCCCTGGGGCTACATAATCAGCCCGGGCCAGATGCCCAATCAGTCTCTTCATAGCAGGCTTCACTTGCTTGCCTCTATACACCTTCATCCTTCCCAAGGTTGTGTCATCCATGATCTCAAGAGGCACAGCATCGCTTTTGTCCTTTGGGAGGTCGGGCAGCTTCTCATCGAAAATAAGCTGTAAGAATCTGGGGTACATACAAAATCCCTCCTTTCCCTTGGCTTCGAGGTTCTCAATCAAGTATGTAAATATCATGTTGGAGAAGCTGAAAGGGTGGTTGAGGACCAATGCAACATATGCATTCTGAATTTGGTCCGATAAGTCATCGAAACCACCCCTCCTCGAAGCAATGCACTTCAAGATGACGTGCGCCAAGTACTTGTACTGGGGGCTCAGGTTGCTTTTGTTTAGCACACCTGAGTTGATATCCCCACAGTATCCTATCCTCAAGAAGCATCCACGTACAGTAAGCGGGTGAAGCTTGAGTGGGTGAGTCTCATCATCATCAAACCCTAAGACTCTCCTGATGTCAGCCGGTCGTATCTCAATCTCCCTACCGAAGATAGAACTTCGTATGGAGTAGGGCTCAGCTGATCTGTCCACTCTAGCACCTTCCCAGAATGCCTGATGAACTGACTGATACGGTGTACATGGAGTGGAAATAGCTCGGTAAATCCTAGATCTCCTCAAAAAATCTATAATCCCCGAGAAGTCTCCTCCATTCCTCGAAGTGGAATCCAAGTGAGCACAGATGTTGTGCTTTGGATTTATTGTCCACCTGTTAGCCATATTCCTGTAATCAATAGCAAACACACGTTATAAACTTGAAAAAGCAAAGTTTGACTAATTTAGAAAACAGACTGATTTAATCGTGCGATTGAACAAACCGACAGGGTTCAGTCGGTTGGGCATATGTGCGACTGAACTTCAATCGGTTGATCATGTATGCGACTGACTTTCAGTCGGATGACATGTCATGCGATTGAGTTGACTTGGGAGACTGAACCTGCGATTGACTCAGTCGATCGAATGAATCCATTCGCATGTTTCATTCGGCCAATTGGATGAATCGTCCTTTTCAATCGTGCGATTGAGGTTCATTCTGGAGTCCAGTTGTATGACACAGTTAAACCATTCGTATTCTTCATTCATACGATTGAGTGAGTCGCCCCGTTCAATCTTGGGATTGAAGTTCATCAGGGGTGTCCAGTCGCATCCAATACTGTTCGACACCATTTTAACTCAAATTTTTCATTTTTACGAATTAGACATTAAGATCAGGCTTGTTAGACTCGCAATCATGTACTTAGACTGCTTAAATCATTTGTTTTAACATGTTAAGTGTTTAAGGCAGTCTATTGGTTGATTTTTGTTTCGGTTCAAAGTTAGGGCACCAATGATCTGATTTTGAGTCAGATTTCACACTTAATGATGTCATTTTGCCGCAAGGTACCTGTGAAACAACTTCAAATCGTCAGAAATCGAATATATTAAGGTTTTAGAGGTCCATAGAAAATCGGGCAGCATAACGGCACACTTTTGAGAATTAGGGCGAATGAGTTTGTGCGATCGACTGAGGGGGCTATTTATAGCCAGACTCAGTTCAGTCGGCCGACTGGACCATTCGCTTCTTTCATTCGGCCGACTCAATCACCAGTCGTACGATTGAGACTAGTCGCATGACTTAGTCGTACGACTGAAGTTGAGTCGTACGATTCACTCATTCGACCCATTTCAAACGCATGGTTGGCCTAGTCGGTCACACCCAATCGGCCGATTGAGCTCATTCGCATGTCTCAATCTTACGATTGTGTTCAATCGTATACCCCATTCGTACGACTGGGTCAGATCAGATTCAGTTGTGCGATTGGGCTATACTTGTGCCATATTTGTCAAGTTATGGACCAACCCTTAGTTTTCTTAACCAATTGATAAAACATTATAAGCTTTTGATCATCTCAAACATGATCACTCTTGAAAAACAAACATTCACTGATCACCTTAGAAGTGATCCACGTATCCACCCGATCACCTCAGACGTGATCCGTTTATCCACCCTCACCTCAGACATGATCCATTTATCCACCCGATCACCTCAGACGTGATCCTTTTATCCTTTCAGAAACAATCTGTTTAGATAAACATTTAGCACATTCAGTGACGTTTAGCAGATAACAGTATACACAGTCCGACATGACTCATTATACTAAGAAATAAATAAAATTTAAACTACGAACAAAAATGGACATCTTTTTGTGATTTTTGTTAGGGCAGGTTTGTGTAGCCTATCAGCATTGACATTATATCAGGAACAGACTCATTTGGAATCAGACAAGCATATACACCATTACTTGGAACATTATGAGTTGATTTCATTTTTCATGATGACATATCACAGTTTGTTCTGATCTAAGACTTCTAAGTACTAACTGGGAATCATGTTTAATATGATACGTAACACACTTAGATTGTCAACTTCAGTCGGTGCATACAAGACGATTGTCAGTATACTTGTCCACTTTAAATTCATACACAGACTTTTGACATACATTGGTAATGTATTAAGTTAAATTATTTCAAACAACATTTGTGTATCCCACACTTATATGGTAATCAGCATTCCTTAAAGAACTTTCGAGCGGTCTTTAGGTATTTTTGCAAGAAGAGACTATTCTTAGATCTTTCAAAGAGAAGCCAATCCTCAGGTCAGTGCCATCGCACAGCAAAGAGGCGGCAAACAACAATGAAGTCTAGAATATATAGGTTATGCTTATCCTCAGGTCAGTGCCATCACACAGCAGAGAGGCACACAACCTATCTCCTTGTTAGAGCATTTCTTATTTTCTTTTGCACATAGCGCACCAACAACATAAGTTATCAGCTTGATTTCGCTAGTATTCATTTTTTCGTGCTTTTGCCCTTTTTGTGGTCATTTGCACACCTTTGGTGGCATTTACTTGCTCGTTATCCCTTATCGGAAGAACTGATTGTGTTAACCAGTGATAAGATGGGAACCCACAGTTGATTGAACCTTTTAGTTTAGATTAAGTTTACCAATGAAGTCTACTTGTCTATTATGTTGAATCTACTGACACATCATATAATGAACTAGCACCTCCCTAGATCAACTTTCTCCGTGTAATTACAGTAACAATCAAACGTACTATCATTTTCCCAATTTGTTAGACTTAGACTTCTCTGATATTTTACATTTTCAGTAAATTAATTAACATTTTTGATCTCAAACTCATTTTGTTGTTCCAAATAACTCGATGCCTGTGTACTATCATCTTCCATTTTTTGTCGAGTCACATTTCTTGTTTTGTTGGCTTTGCCTTTTCAGCTTTACTCACCTTCCCCATTTTTTTTAAGTAAATAAATACTGATAAATACTGATTTAAGCCTAATCTCCCCCTAAAATTCTAAAACAGAAAATCTTTTTGTGTTTTTGGATTTTTATAAGAGCAGGAAAATAAATAAAAAATAAAATAAAATAAAAGAAAAATGAAAAATAAAGAAAAAACGGTGTCGGACTATGTATCTGTTTCTTCTAGTATAACATCACCTTTCTTTTCAACCCCGTTGACCTCTAGCAGATAAAAAAATCTTGGTTTATCAAATGGTTTAGTGTAGAGGTCAGCACGTTGAAAATCCGTGTTAATTTTGACCACATCAATTAAGTGTTTTTCATAGCAATCGCATATGAAATGATACTTTATGCCTATGTGTTTGGTCTTAGGATGTTGAACCGGATTTTTAGTTACTGCAATGGCAGCAGAATTATCAACATAGATAGGAGTAGTAGTGAAATGCAAACCGTAATCCCGCATTTGCTGTTGAATCCAAATGATTTGAGAGCAGCAGCTGGCGGCGGCAACGTATTCAGCTTCACAGGTAGACAGAGCAACGGATGTCTGCTTCTTGCACTGCGAAGTTACTAATCTTCTCCCGAAAAATTGACATCCAGCTGACGTAGACTTGTAATTCATTTTGCAGCCTCCGTAATCCGAGTCACTATACGCCGTTAGTTCAAAGTCATCATCATGAGGATACCATAACCCCAGTGTTGGAGTACCCTTCAGATAACGAAAAATCCTCTTGACTCCAATCAGATGATTGACTTTAGGTTTTGCCTGATATCGGGAACATAAACATGTGGCATACATGATATCTGGACGAGAGGCAGTGAGGTACATGAGAGATCCGATCATCCCGCGATACATAGTGGCATCCACCAAATCCCCATTCTCATCAGGAGCCACATCATGATTTGTGGCGAGAGGGGTACCGGCTGCAGTGACATTTTCCATATCAAAGCGACTAAGAATGTCACCGACATACTTAGTTTGATGCAAAAGATGCCGGTAGGTGTTTGGTCCACCTGTAATCCTAGGAAGAACTTCATTTCTCCCATGGCACTCATCTCAAACTCAGCCTTCATCACAGATTCAAACTCTTTACATAATCCTTCGTTTCGTGACCCGAAAATTATGTCATCCACATAAATCTGCACCAAAAGCAAATCATCATCCTTCTCTTTGATGAACAACGTATAGTCAATAACACCCCTGCGAAAGCCATGTTTCAACAGATGGGTGGACAGCTTTTCATACCAAGCTCGAGGAGCCTGATGTAGCCCATACAGAGCCTTGTCTAACTTGTACACTCTGTCCCGATGATAAGGATCTTCGAATCCTTCGGGTTGACTTACATAAACTTCTTCACGGATTTCCCCATGCAAGAATGCACTCTTAACATCTAGTTGATAAACTTTGATCTTCATGTAAGAGGCGTAGGCTAGAAAGATACGAATTGCTTCCATTCTAGCTACGGGAGCAAAGACTTCATTGTAGTCGATTCCTTCGACTTGTCTGAAGCCTTGAACAACCAACCGTGCCTTGTTTCTAATAACGACACCCTGGTCATCCTTCTTGCACTTTAGTACCAATTTGGTACCAATTACCTTAACTCCTTTGGGTCGGTCAACAAGAGTCCACACTCCAAGTTTCTTGAACTGTAGCAACTCCTCTTGCATAGCATTGACCCATGCTTCATCCTTAAGGGCATCACTTACGTGTTTAGGTTCAATTTGAGAGACAAAACATCTGTAAGCTCCATCATTCCCGTAGCCCTTTTCCATTACGTCAGCGTAGTCAGCAGTGTACAATCGACTTCTAGTCTGCACGCCGGAGTGAAGATCACCAATGATAGCCTCTGGCGGATGACTTGTACTGATCCTAGTCAACGGAGTTGTAGGAACGAAAACTTTAGAGTCCATAGTCGTAACTGGAGGTTCAGTGTCTATGGTTCCAGATACAGATGAAGCACCTGATGAGCTCCCTTCTTGATCAACATTAGGTGTGTGTGCCGGTTCAGATGCTTCTTCATCCTCTGATGAGTCTTCACTATCATTCTGATCAGCTGAGGCAGATACCGATGACCCATTTGCAGGAGTGGTATTGCTAGTGTCCAGATTCGGTGAGTTGAGAACATCGTGCATCATCTGAGTAGCAATATCATCATCTGAAACTATCTGAGGAAGATTGAATGATTTGAAAAAGCCATCGTAGTCGAAGAATGACGATGGTCCTTTTCCAGCAGGGGGGATAGTAAAACGTTGAACGTCAACATTGCACCATACTTCTACCTGACCAGTAGAGTTGTTGTAAACTCGTTTTTCGGGTATACTGTATCCCAGAAAGATCCCCTGATCTGCCTTTTCATTGAACTTGCCTTCTTGAGTTTTCTTCAGAAGAGTACAAGGAGCACCGAAAGGTTCCAGATACTCCAGGTTTGGCTTACGCTTCTGTAGCAACTCATAGCAAGTCTTCCCGTGCCTCTTCACTACTGACACATGATTAAGTGTGTAGCAGGCGTTGGCTATAGCCTTATTCCAGAACTGTATTGGCAGTTTTGAGTCTGCCAACATAGTCCTGGCTGTCTCGATCAGACTCCTGTTCTTTCGCTCAGCAACTCCATTCATCTGTGGAGTGTATGCAGAGGTGAATTGATGAACAATTCCCTTTTCTTTGCAGAATGCATCCATCCACTGATTCTTGAACTCGGTTCCATTATCTGAATGAATCTTTCGCACTTTAAGCTTGTAAAGTGACTCCAGAGTTATGACCAGCACTTTGAATGACTCAAACGTTTCTGACTTAGCTTTCAGAAACATAACCCACGAGAATCGTGAGTAGTCATCGGTGACTACGAAGCAGTACCAGTCTCCAGCGATACTCTTCGTGCTAACTGGACCGAAAAGATCCATGTGCAGTAGCTCCAGGGGTATCTCAATAGAATGGACATTCTTGGTCTTGTGAGATTTCCTGGTTTGCTTTCCTTTCTTGCATGAGACACAAAAATCAGGAAGCTTGAAGTTCTTGACAGGAACTCCATCAACTAGGTTGTTATGAATCAGGTGATTCATCTTCCTATGATTAATGTGTCCCATTCTTCTTTGCCACGAAATGGAGTCCTTCTCTGTAGCTTTAGATAAGAAACATTGAACAGAAGAAGCACTAGTAGAGGCATTTGACATATCTAGAACATATAAGTCATTATATCTAGATGCAGACATTAATACCTGTTCCTCTGGAATATCCATTTCTTTCTTCAGAATGTAACATTTGCGATTATCAAACATTACTTTGAATCCCTTGTCGCAAATCTGAGACACAGAAAGCAGGTTGTTTTCTAACTGCTGAACAAAGTTCACTTTATCGAACCTTACCTTATCATTACCTACTTCGCCCTGAGCGGTAATGTATCCTCCTTTATTACCAGCAAATGAAACGTGTCCCCCTTTAATTTGTTTGACATTGAAAAGGAGAGACTTGTTCCCCGTCATGTGCCTGGAAGCTCCGCTATCTACGATCCATGTATTTTTGTAGACGCACTATAGCGGACAACCTGCACATATGAGAAAAACATCAGTTAAGGAAGGGGACCCAAGCCTTGACTGGCTTGGGTTTCCCAAAGGAATCAACCATCATGAATTCGACCCATTGTCCTTTATCAGTGGGTGGAATCTCAACTTTCAGATTGTCCTTGCTTTCAGACACACCAGTTGTCTTGGCTTTCCATAAACCATCCCTGTGAAAAGATTGTTTGTGGTAAACCTTAGACTGATTTACGGTTTGAGCATATGGTTTAGATTCAGAAACAGGTTTTACCTCTGGCATCACGGACTTGTCGGGGACTTGTCTGTTTTGCCTTTGGCGAGGTGGAGAAGAAAAAGACCTAGAAGGTGTTTTAGACCTAATAGGGGTTTTCGATCTAACTGGAGTCTTAGAACGCTGTTTTGAATCTATTTTGACTTTGTCGTGTAGCTCAACCTTAGTTCTTGGTGTCTGATAGCGAGGACAGTTAGTCGAAATATGACCGCGCTGACCACAAGTATAGCAGGATCTCCATTCATCAGGGCTAGGATATCTCTTGTGGGGCAGTGAATAAACCTCAGATTCTTTCTTTTTATTATCATTTTTAAGATTTTCACCTCCTTTGACAAATTTAACTTGTTTAACATGATTTATGTTTTGTCTTGGAAATTGGTGATTATCTTGTTTCACTGGTTTAGCTTGAGTGATTTTGGAAATCTTAGGTTGTGTGGAAGTTGACTTTTTACCCAACCCAAGAGATGCTTGAACATTCTCTTCCACTTGTTTGCAGTGATTTGTGTGCTTGTAATGCTTGATCCAGAATCTGTCTGGTCAGAAACCGAAGAGGCAGTGGTAACTGCTGTATGTGGATCACTGACTAGAGGAGTTGTCACCACATAATCCTTTATGGGGTTATCATTAATTGGACGTTGTTTGATGTTTAAAAAGGACTCATGTGGTGGTGGCACAACTTTATAACCCAACCCATCCCCGTTGTTGCGTTCTTTAACCAAGTTTTTCAGAATATGTGAGGAACTAGCTAGACTGTGAAGTCTTTGTTTCAAAGACTCGTTTTCAACTTGCAAAACTGCTCGTTCCTTCTTAGTTTCTTCTATTGTCTTTAGATAAAACTTGATGTCATTTTCTTGGTTCAAGGCAACAACTTCAGTTTCTTTTAACTATTTCTTTAAAGCATCAATCTTTTCTTTATAACTGTTTTCATTTTGTTTTAAGATTTTGTTTGCTTCAGTGCACAGTTTTAAATCATTTACTAAGTTATCATTATGATCTAATAACCTAGCAAATTTCAGATCTATGCTTTCCCTAAATTTTTCACAATCAACACAAGCATGTTTAGTAAATAAATAATCCTTTGATTCTACCTGTGCCGATGTAGATGTTCCAGCCATGAATGCATTTTGGGGTTCAGATTGTGCTTCAGACGTAGCATTCAGTTCATTCTCCACAAGCTGATCAATATCAGCTATGTCATCATCCAATTCAGCATTGTCATGCTCAGCTGAGTTCTCCCCCTCACTTACTGAGTCTTCATTCAGATCCTCGACTGAAGCTATGTTGGCTTCCCCATCAGATAAGAACCGGAAGGACCAGTCCTGTCCTTCATCACCCTGTGCCACCAAAGCCTTGGAATCACTTCCTGCTGGAACTGGCTTCTTATCTATATCTTGCCTGTTGAAAGAGGAGAATGGATTTCCATTCCCAGTCTTTTTAGGCTTCACACATTCCCTCTTGAAATGTCCTTTCTCACCACAATTGAAACACGTGACTTTGGACTTGTCAAACCCAAAAGTAGTATCTTTTGTAGCCACGAGATTCTACCCTGTCTTCTTTACAAACTTCTTCGCTCGTCGCACAGCACTTGCGAGAGCCCACATAATATCCATTCTCTCCAACTCATTTTCATCCACCTGCTCATAGTCTTCATCAGCCAGGTGGCAGTTTCCTATCTTCCCTGCAACCAAACCATCATAGGAATGAACCACTGCAGCAAGTAGGTGTAGGATTCTATGTGCCCAAGACACATAAAATATTGATGTGGTTAGTACGTTATGATCCAAGTCGGGTTATACCCAATAACAAGCTTAGCAAACACCAATTAATATTTAATTGATGATATGATCATGCAATTAAATATTTACACCAAATTTAGAAAATGGGTTTTCTAAATAAGTTGCATATGAGATGGAACAATTTATTAGGATATTTTGTTCAATAAAATTATTTGAAGTGTTATTTAAATTAGTTGTATAACACCAAATAATAATGAGAGTATAAACTAGTTAAAGAGTAGGCAATATATATACATGTGTGTTAATGTTTAATTTTATAAAAGACACCTCTCTTTTATAAAACTAAAACCGTCCCCTCCACATGATTGTCATAGTGGATGTTGTCTTGAGAAGAACATCATGCATGCATGCCTTTCATGATTCCACCAACATATTCTCTTGAAGACTCAACACACATGCATTGTTGTCTCCCTTCCACTAACTAATAGAAAAGCTCTCCTCTCATTTGAAACACACATGCAAAACAACACAAGAAACACTCTCTTATTTCCCTCTAAATGCTACGGCCAGCAGCAGCATGAGCTGGGTTTTTGGAGTGCTTTTGTGTTGCTTTGATGATGTTCATAGATGCAACTAACAACACAACTTCAGCTCTCACTCTCTCCTATTCTCCCTACGGCTTTTTCAGCAAGAAACAGGAGTTTTTTGAGCAGGGTTTTCATGTTCTTGGTCAGCTAGAAAAGAGGGTTTTCTACCTGAGTTTTGTGTTGTTTTGGTGTCTTCTTCCTAACAAGAAGGTGGTTTGCAAAGTAGCTTGGGGTATAGACACTTGAGGACCTCTACACTTGAGTTCTTGGCCAATTTCAAGCATCCAAAATCAGCTATCTTTGGTCAAAATGCTGCTGCAGTAAGGTAGAATCACAGCTCTATGAAGCTGTGATTTTATGTAGTTTTTCACATGTTCATAGCTTGCTAATTCACATAAATGATCCTTTGTTCTTTGGGTTTGTTTTATACATTAATATGGTCATCTAATGAACGTATATTTCAGCTTAAAAAAGGGTTTATAAAGTTGTAACTCCGCTGCGTTTTCTGAAAGTTTAAACGGTTAAACTATGATTTTATGTTCCAACAAACCCAACAATGGCATCAAGAGCCGGTTATGTGGATAGCTTGCTTGTTCTTGTCCTTTAAAAATTAGTTTTAGAGGATGATTTTAAACTCATAATAGGCTGATTATGGGCTGCTACATTTCTATTTTGATGAATCCCCAACTTTCAAGATTATATCATACATGCTTGTGATGAAATCTTGAAAGAAATACATGTTGATAAATGTTGATTGTTTGGATAATATTTAAAACCAAAAATTTCAGTTTATGTTGGCTGAAATTTGATGGTTTTAAGTGGGGTTTCATTATATGAATAAATGATATGATCATTGGTTGTTAAAGTGCATAACCTAGCTTAAGGCCTTGTGTGATTTGGATGGTTTTAATGGTTGTTTTAATTCATTCAATTGGTTGTAATATTTGTGTTTATTATTTGGGTTGTAATTATTTATTCATTTGGTTATGTAATAAATAGATTAGGTGCATTTCTTTTATTAGAAAAATGTATTAGGATATATTTTTGTAAAAGGAAGATGCACAAGATGAAGACCCAAAGATGGACATCAAAGACACAAAAAAGGGACTTGAAGCATATGGATGAAAGTTCAAGTGGGAGTCTAAGGAGACCTCTATTTTGTGTTGTATTCAACCCTTAGGAAAAACCAAATGACCACACTTGTGATGGCAAACAAGTGTGGTCACAATAGTAGCTATGGTTATGCACATTGTGGTGTGTTTATATTATGCTTGTTTGGTTGTTTGTTGTATGATTGTTGTTTGATATTTGGATATGCATAACAAACTCATTAGCAAACTTAACAAGCTGAAAATTTATGGTTTCTAATCATTAAGTGGTTAATAAAAGGTTATTAAAAGGATTAATGATTTAATAAAAGAGGTTTTATTAAAAATAAACCATAAGATACCTTGCATCTATGGTTCTTAATCATTAAGTAATTAATAAGAGTTATTAAAAGGATTGATGATTTAATAAAGAGGTTTTATTAAAAATGAACCATAGGATACCTTGTATTTGAAAGCATGCAATACAAGGTACATAGAGTTTTCAAAACTAGAATTAATGAAAACTAAAAATCCCTTTTCAAACAAGACTAACACCGTCCTTTTGCACAACACTTAAGTCATTTGGAAACTCTTAATGGGATAAAGGTCACCTAACCATTTTGAGGGAACTTATGACTTAAGGTGGGAATACCACATTGGTGGGATAAAGGTCACCTAACCACTTGTGTTGGTAAACCCACATGTGTGTGCAAGTAGGGTAACTTGATTTGCAAACCATGTTGAATGGATCACCTAAAATATGGTTTCCAAATGGTGTTGATGGGATTAACATGCCGACTTTACATATGATGTTTAAAGTCGATCCCATACCGCTAGAAGTTGCAAAAGGTTGCAATTGTCAAATGTTGACTACCTCGTTAATTTGAATAATGGGATAAAGGTCACCTAACCATTATTTGAATGTAACGTTGGATTCTAGATTTTAATTATTAATTGTCTATGAGACATAAAGGGTATTAATAATTAAAATGAAATTTTTCAAAAATACCAAAAGAACTTTGTAAAATTTATAGAATGACCGCAAACAATAATGCTACCACCCCGACCGTCCATACCCTATCACTGAGAACTATTTTAGAGAGGGATCGTCTGAACCATAATAACCTTATGGTCTAGTCTCGAAACTTAAGAATTGTTCTCAAGCAAGAGCAAAGGCAAATGTCCTTGACGATCGTATTCCTAACCAACCCGACCCCGACGATGTTAAGGCCATTCCCGATCCCAAGGCAAATGTTGCCAAAGGGGAGGGCATGTCAAAGGCAAAGGGGAAGGGAAGATCAAAGCAGAACCTCCAAAACCTAAGCTTATGAGGCCTAAGGTAACCGAAAACGATCCATGCTTTGAGTATGGTGAGATAGGTCATTTGAAAAGGAATTGTCCAACCTATCTCAGTGAGTTGAGAAATAAGAGGGATGCTGGGCAAACCTCAAGCACAACTTTCATAATCCATATTGACTTAAATGTTATTTCCTCAAAGCACATGGGTAATTGGATACCACATGTGGAACTCACTATTGCAATCTGTTGCAAGGGTTCAAAAGAAATAAGCACTTTAAGAAAGGAGACTATGTTTTAAAACTTTCAAAAGGTTTGGAAGTTGTTCTTCAAAACATGTTATATGCTCCTAGTTTGACTAGGAACATGATTTAAGTTTCCCTATTAAAATGATATGGTTATGATTTAAAGTTAGTAAATGATGGTGTTTATGTTTATATGGATGATGTATTATTTCAAGGCTATGCCTTCTAATGATATTTATGAATTGGTTCATAAAGATTCATCCTATAATAACACATCATACCCATCATGTACCAAGAGACTTAAAATGGCTTAAGTAACTCTTATCCTTGTCATTGTCATCTTGGTCACATAAACAAGAATCGGATTTGAACACTTTAAAAGAATGGTCTTTTGAAAACAAATGAAAATTGTTCATTTGATAAGTGTGAATCTTGTTTACAAGGTAAGATGGCCAACACGCCCTTTAGTGGTACTAATGAGAGGGCAAAAAAAGACTTATTAGGAATCATACATTTGGATGTATATGGTCCTTTTAAGACAATGACAAGGTATGGTGAAACTTACTTCATTACCTTAACCGACGATTATAGTCGCTATGGTTATGTGTACTTGATGGCACATAAACATGAAGAATTTGAAATGTTCAAAAACTTCAAGAATGAAGTAGAAAATCAACTCGATAGAACTACCAAAGTTCTCCGTTTAGATAGAGAAGGTGAATACCTAAGTGAGACTTTTGGGGATCATCTAGGAGTTGTAAGATTGTCTCACAACTTACTCCTCACAGAACACCATAACATAATGATGTGTCTGAAAGGAGATCGAACCCTATGGATATGGTTCGACCTATGATGGCTATAAGCTCACTACCTCTAATTTTTGGGGTTTCGCACTACTCTCCGAGGCTCGTATTTTGAATATGGCCCAAACCAAGAAAGTGGATTCGACGCCTTTTGAAATATGAAATGGAATAGTTCCATCACCATCATATTTAAAAGTATGGGTTATGAAGCTTATGTTAAGCTTAACACCCAAACCAACTGAAAGTCGATTCACTAAGTGTATATTTGTTGGATATCCAAAAGGACTGTATAGGATACTACTTCTTTGATCCAACAAGCAAAAGGTATTTATTGCTCAAAAGGCATAGTTCTTGGAAGCCAAGTTCCTTATGGAAGGAATGACGCATAGAACAGTGGAATTTGATGAGGATCAAGATCCACAAGCCGATACATGTTTGGTTGACACTAGCTATCAACAAGAGGTTGTTGATAATGATCAAGAGGTTGATCGATACACACAAAACGTTCATAGATCTGGTAGAGTTAGCATTCCACCTGAAATATATGGATCTTTCATGGATGGATGCTATGAGATTGACTCCGATGAGCAAGTACATACCATTGCTATGTCCCAATTAGGATTATGACAATGGCTGGAAGCCATGAAACTAGAGATGCAATCCATGTATGACAACCAAGTTTAGGAATTGGTTGACCCTCCACTTAACTCCAAACCGGTTGGATGCAAGTGGGTTTTCGAGAAGAAAACAAATATGCATGGAAACTTGGATACTGACAAGTCTTGTGTGTAAGAAGGCTAGTGGGAGCACAATTACGTTCTTAGTATTGTATGTTGATCGCATACTAAATTTTGGAAATGACATTCCAACCTTGGAAGGTGTAAAAACCTGGCTTGGAAGTTGTTTTTCCATTAAGGATCTTGGTGAAGCCGCCTATATTCTGGGAATAAAGATCTATAGGGATAGATCAAGGCGGTTGATAGGGTTAAACCAAAGTGCATACATTGATAAAATCTTGAAAAGGTTCAAGATGGTAAACTCTAAAAAGGTATAGCACCTATTCAAAGAGGGACAATGTTGAGTGCATCTCAATGTCCAAGCTCAGGATGAGCAACATCGTATGAAGGACATCCCATATGCGTCTGCTGTAGGATCCGTCATGTATGCGATAATATGCACTAGACTGGACATGTCATGCGCGTTAAGCATGACAAGTAGATATCAGCAGAATCCGTATAACACCCATTGGATGGCTGTTGAAAGAATATCGGAATACCTTAGGAAGACTAGGGATATGTTTCTAATATACGGATCTGATGAAGAGGAACTAGTTGTAAAGGGTTACACGAATGCTAGTTTCCAAACTGATCGAGATGATTCTCGATCACAATCGGGTACGTCTCCATTATGAATAGGTAGCGTTGTCCACTACAGAATTCGAATACATAGCCGCCTCATTAGCAGCTTGGGAAGCTGCATGGATAAAAAGGTTTATCACCAATCTAAGGATGGTCTCTACCATTCAAGACTCCTTAGAAATCTTTGTGATGACGAGGGTGCGATTGTTCAAATCAAGGAACCCCGTGCACATCAAAAGATTAGGCACAATGAGCGGAGATTCAACTACATAAGGGATGAAGTTGAAAAAGGAAAGATATGTATTCGCAAAGTTCACTTTGATCAAAACATTGCGGATCCACTCACGAAGCTCCTTGAAAGGGCAAAGCATGAAAGTCATACCTATGCCTTAGGACTTTGATATTCTAGTGATTGGACTTGATCAAATTTTGTATTGAATATGTGGAACTCTTTATTATTTGAGTAAAATTATTTGGTTATAATGCCTCAATTAATGTTCCAATTTAGCATGTTTAATCCATGAGTAAATTATTTACTCTAAATGTCCGTAGTCGTTCACACTTGTGGGAACAAGTGTGAGGGTAAAACTATATGAACTTGGATTGGTTGATATTCATAAGGATGAATATAGAGCAATAGGTTGCTACCAAGGTTCATAGATGACAGGATCTCAGCCTCTCGTGTTGATCAATTAGATTATGTTTGCAGCGGATTTAGCACATTAATTAGCAATTAAAGCAAGAACATAAAAGATATTGCAATTAAAGCATAAACATAGAGAGAGAAGAGTTCTGCGAAGCAATAAATGTTCTATTGGTCGCACGTTTCGGCAATTAAAACAGTATGGTTACCCATCCTTTTATAGGCGGCAAAAGGATGGGCATGATGTCCTTTTTCTGACATCACTGAATATTCAAATTACAGCTGACAAAACATAAACTACTGAAGATGTCAACAACTGACATCTTCTTACAAAAGTTCCTAAGTGCTGACAAAAGTAAACTACTGAAATCCTACAACGACTGAAGAACAAACTCTTCAGTCGTTTATAACTACTGATACTATAACAACTGAAGAACATGCTCTTCAGTTGTTGTACAACTACTGAAAGTAAATAAACTACTGATAAAGAAAACCACCACAACAACTGAAGAAGACTTCTTCAGTTGTTGTGACAAACTCTGAGTCTTCAGTACTTGGTCTTCAGACTTGACTTCAGATGATATAACAACTGATGACTTCAGTAGATATCATCAGTTGTTGTCTTCAGTCTTTGTCTTCAGACTTTGTGCTTCAGTAGAAGGTCTTCAGATCTTTAGTTCTTCAGCTTTTGATTCTTCAGTACTTGTCTTCAGTACTTGAAGTCTTCAGTAATTGTAAGATCAGTACTTCAGACTTCAGTACTTGGTCTTCAGTACTTTGGAGTCTTCAGCTGATATTCTTCAGTTCTTTGATCTTCATACTATGTTCTTCAGACTTTGTCATAACAGCAGAAGGCTGGAGCTAATATGCTCTCGAGTTTGACATTCAAGCAAGAGAACACAATAGCTGATGAGAGTCTTCAGATGTTCTCGAGTCTGACATTCAAGCAAGAGAACATTGTAACTGATGGGAGTCTTCAGCAGTTGTAGCAGTGGCATGTGGGACTTAGAGGTTTTCCTGATCTTGGCTCATTGGTTCTTTTGGTCCAACAAACTCCCCCTGAACCAATGCAGCCAAAACCTCTAATTATTGGATGTCCCACTTATTGGTGGCATAATGATTGGTCTATTTCCTTCTAGATCAGATTAGAAGTTGACCCAGATAAGCACTGGCCAGAGAGGTAGTCTCAAGTGTTTGTTTGGCTAAGTATGGATGGGAGCTCTGTCTGGGGAATTGGACACAGAGCTGTGCCCCATCCATAAGATCTACCTCCCTCGTACAAGCCGGTAGGATTCTCTACAGTAAGCCTGAAGAAAGATCATTTGTTCTTCTTTGGACAGGTCTTCAGGCTCACCTTCGAATAACCCCTCCCGACCGTACAGCTCTGAGAGGTACTTGACCTGTCTTCCATTTTTGAGCTCAAGTGTTGTGATTTGCCTATATGCAAACTCATCAGGGTGTTTACCCTCTAACAACAAAGTGAGCTCATTCCTACGGAAATTCTCAAGCTTCTTATAGACCAGACCCTTCCTAACCACCCTATTATCTAGCATTGAAAAGGGTGATTGGCCGGCTCTATAAGCTTTCTCGAATTCATCCACTATTTCCCAGGGTGTTATTACAATAGCCACAGAGATCTCTTCATCTACGATTCTCTTTAGCTGGCTTTTGTATCTCACAGGCATGTCCTTCTTGACTATCCTGTGAGCCACCCTTGGGTCAGGCCAAGTTCTCACCCTCTCCCTTTCATATTGAAAGGTTTGTTTGAGGGTGAATAACCTCAGGGCTTCTCTCTGCATGTTTATTATAGAGGTGGTAGCAGTATAACATTTGTCAATGCTTTTCAGCATTTCCTCATCATGTCTTTTCTGCTGCTCCTCCTCTTCTAACTTAACCTTCACAGTGTCCTGCTGTGAGGTGGGATTGATGATTTGTGGTTTGGCTTTGAGGTATAACTGCTGAGAGTGGCAGGCTATCCATCATCCTCATCATCCTCTTCTTCTCTTGCAGCCTCCACTTCTCTTCTTCTTCAAGGTGGATCATTGGCTGTGGGTTTTGGTGGTAAAGGATTGGTTTTGTGGTTTGGGTTGGGTTGTTGGTGTGGGAGTTGTAGCACTAGAGGTAGGATAAGGGCTGGTTGGTTAGCTTGACTAGCAGTGTCCTGTTCCCAGCACCGGCTTCAGATAAGGCCTCTGCGACCAGTCCCTTTGTAAAATCACCAGCCGAACAAATCTTGGTGGTTATTGCCAAGAGTTTGTCCCTGGTCCATGCCTTAACATCAAGGACTGGTCTGCCCAGGTAATTCGAAGTGAACCTACTCATAGCCTCAAGTTTTTGTCTTTCCTCTTGGCTATGAGTAGTCCATCGGTACTCAATCTCTCTCCTCTCCATATTCCTGATCTCTTGATCTAGCAAGGCAGTGTCCTTGTCAAAGCCTTGCCTGAACAGCTGTTCAATGACTTTGTTCATTGAACGGTTATGTTCAGCATCAGCCTCCTTGACAAGGGCTGCTAGATCAGGATCAGCCACCTTCTTTCCCTCTCCCTTATTCTTATCAGTGATACTGAAATCCTTTTGGATTTCAGCCACTTCTATATGCTCTACCTCCCTCACTTTCCTCTTCCCCTTCTCCCTCACCCTACTACTCTCCTCAGCCAACTCCCTCTCTACCACCACCTCTTTCTCTGCCTCTTTCTCCTCTTCTCCCCTCTTCCTCTTGTCTTGCACTGATGTCTCCCCCTTTTTGGGTGCATTGGTTGGGGTTTGACTATCAGCAAGAGCCTTAGATATGGCAACCTCCACCATGGGTTGTATATATGTGGGAAGCCTCTCATCCAGGGTCTGAATGACTATATCTTTAAGGATTGGTGTGATGAGAGGCAGGGATTTCTGGAGGATAGCATCCAGCTGCTCAGGGGGGTTCTGACCCTGAGAGCTAGTGCCAGAAGCAGGGGCTGGTGGCTGAGTTTGTGGGAGTGGCTCAGTGTTTGTGAGACCTTCGGGTGAAGGTGCCATCTGTGGGGTAGTGGTGGCAGATGGACTTCTATCCTGAGTCATTTGAGCAAGCAGCTCTTTGAGTCTGCTTATCTCATCCTCAAGGATAGTGTTTTGAGCTACTACATCGTAGAAGAAGCTCAGGTCATCATCAGCATGAGCTGAATCACCTGACCTCCTGACATTGTCAGGATGAACATGTCCTGAGTGTGGCTCAGTAATGACATGTGCCCCTTGTTCATGGTACTGGGACTTCTGGCCTCCGGATTGGATCCATCATCGGCCATTGCCTCTGTGAGGTCTTAGAGATGTTACCAGCTTCACCCTGCTCAGATATTGATGCAGGGGAAGTGGCAGCCTCACCAGATTGTTCTCTCTCCCTAGCCACACTGGGAGAGTGAACTGATTCTCTGTGCTGTGGGCTCCGATCAGCACTTGTGTCCACCCCCTCTTCGGTTGGAGTCTCCCCAGTTGTAATAGTTTCTGGGGAGAGGGTGGAGTGCTCAGATCGGTCAGCACTTTGGCTATTACCAATGTTGGGCTTAGTGGGGCGGTCTCCTCAGTATGTGGGCTAGAAGCAGTATGCACATGGGGAGGACTGTGCTTTCAATGGCAGTCTCCTCAAGTGAGAGAGACCCCAGTAATGTGGTTGCCCCAAAATTGGTTGCATCAGCTCCTGTTGAGAGGAAGCCTGTGCGGTTGTGGTGGGTGGAGTCGTGGTACCTGCTGGGAGAATCGAACCAGCAGGCACATCCTGCCTTTGTGTGGCAGGGGCATCCTCAGGGGACTCATCTCCCTGAGTAGCCTTTTTAGGCTTCTTTTTGGCTTTTGGCTTGGTGGGGACTGTGGATTTGGAGGTGGAGGCTGTGGGTTCCAGCTGCGTGGGTTTTCGCAGCCGGCCAGCCTGTTTGAGTGTGGGGTCAGTGTTGTGCCTGGAGTATACCTCAGCTTGAACAGCCATGGCAGGGACCCCAGTGCCAACTAGTCCTCAGCCTGAAGCTGGTATTCGATCATGGCCATTATGAACCGTGGATACAAGTTCCAACGGTTAGAAAAAGGTTTTGTGGCCATGTCCTTGAGTTCCAAAATAAAAGATCAGTAAAATTTAAAGGTTGTTTCTCAAGGATAGAATACAATACCTGCTGCCACCTTGTGGACATCTGGTCCCACGAAGAGGTCTTGGGAGCCAGACAGACATTCACCATATGGAAGATCAAGCGTTGAGGGTCAGGGAAGTGTTTCTTCAACAAGGTGGAGGCGGAGAGGTTACCCTGATAGTCATAGGATGTGAATGAAAGATCCAGGGTACCTTTGGGGTAGGAAGTTGGGTGAGTGGCATCCTCCAGCTCTAGGGTTTGTCGTATGGTGGCTGGAGTGATAACCACGGGTTTGCCGTTGACGGAGGACCGGAGGGAGACCTCGGCATTCTGCTCTCCGGTTTGGACGGTGACATTGGTCCAAAACTCCGTCAAGGAGTCGGTGTATAGAGTGGGGTTCAAGAGAAAAGCCGTTTTGTATGGTGAGTCGTGCATGAGATCGACGGCTTGGTGAAATTTGGGCCATAATGGCGACTTGGTGAGATGGGCGACACAGTTGTGTCGAGGTTTCAGTTGCATGTTCGCCATTAATGGTGTATGGGAATTTCAGAGGTTTTGAAGGATTAGGTCAAGTGAGGAGTAAATGCTCTGAAGGTGGGGTATTTATAGGGTAGGGCAAAGGTTGAAAGAAAACTACTGAAGGTTTTGGTGTTAGTTATCAGTTGTTGTAACAACTGATGACGTGGTTTTAACCTTCAGTGGTTGTAACATCTGAGGACTTGGTGTTAGCCTTCAGTAGTTGAAACTACTGAAACCTTGGTTTTGTCCTTCAGATGTTGTGAACGTCTGAAGAGTTACTGTCAGTCGTCAGTAGTTATAAACTACTGATGACCTAGTATTCTTCTTCAGACGTTGGAACAACTGAAGACTGGTGTTAGCCTTCAGTAGTTGTAAACTACTGAGATCAGTAGTTGTGAACTACTGAAGACATGGTATTGCTTCAGTTGTAAACAACTGAGGACTTGGTGTTAGCCTTCAGTAGTTGTGAACTACTGATGTCAGTAGTTGTGAACTACTGAAGACATGGTTTTGTCCTTCAGTTGTTTGTGTATGAAACATCAGCTGTTGTTATCAGCTGATGAGAAATTACTCATCAGCTGTTTCCGTCAAATCAGTTGTTTCATACTAGCCTCCACACTTACTCATCAGCTCTTTGGCTGACTTTCAGATGTTTCATCGACCCTTCAGCTCTTGTGAATATTTATGCCTTCAGCTCTTGTGATCAGATGTCAACAAGTGCTGATGAAATATTCTTCAGAGCTGGTGAACAAATTTTGTCTTCAGTATTTGTGTAAGATTACACATCAGTACTTGTGAGCAAAATTTGTTCTTCAGTACTTATTTATTGAAAATCATACATCAGTAGTTGTAATCCACTTCACTTCATCAGTTGTTTTTCAATAAATAATGTACATCAGTACTTTGAGTCAGTTTAGTCTTCAGTAGTTGTGAAAGAGCTGAAGACTAAATTACTCATCAGTACTTATATTTGACCTTTGCTCTTCAGTAGTTGTAAACTAAGAGTACCAGCATAGGTCAAATCATTCAAGCTGCAGCATACCAAGCCTTAGTACCAAATTTTGGAATGTGGCACTATCTAAAGGCTTAGTAAAAATGTCTGCAAGCTCATCAGCACTAGGCACAAACTTAGGATCAATCAGACCTTTCTCATAGCAATCCCTGATAAAATGATGTCTGATCTCAATATGCTTGGTCCTAGAGTGCTGGACTGGATTCTTAACAATACAAAGAGCTGAAGCACTATCCATTAATAATGGAGTCTTAGTCTCAGTAATGCCATAATCCAGAAGTTGGTTCTGAAGCCAGAGTATTTGAGAGGTACAGCTTGCAGCAGCAATATACTCAGCTTCAGCAGTGGATGTAGCAATTGATGTTTGTTTCTTACTCTGCCAAGAAACTAAACAATTGCCTAGGAATTGGCAACCACCAGAAGTGGATTTTCTGGTGACTTTGCATCCTGCATAGACACTATCAGAGAAAGCAACTAATTTGCATGAATGCCCAGCTGAATACCAAAGACCTAGTGATTGGGTGCCTTGCAGATATCTAAAGATCCTTTTGACTGCAATCAAATGAGATTCTTTAGGTGCAGCCTGAAATCTAGCACAAGCACATGTTGAAAACATGATGTCTGGTCTAGAAGCTGTAAGGTACATCAAGGACCCAATCATACATCTGTAAAGGGTTTCATCAACCGCTTTACCTTTCTGATCTACATCTAGTTGTGTAATGCTGCTCATGGGAGTAGAACAAGGCTTACAAGATTGTAAATCAAACTTATTCATAACTCTTTGGTATACTTGGACTGATGGATGAAGATTCCATCATCCAGTTGTTTGATTTGCAAACCCAGAAAGTACTGTAATTCTCCCATAGCACTCATTTCAAATCTCAGCTTCATAAGCTTTGTAAATTCATCACACAACTTCGGATCAGAGGATGCAAAGATGATATCATCAACATAAATCTGAACAAGGAGCTTATGTTGTCCCACAGTCTTGATGAATAAGGTTTTGTCAATGGTGCCCCTAGTGAATGTATTCTCAAGAAGAAAGGTTGAAAGTGTCTCATACCATGCTCTAGGTGCTTGCTTCAGCCCATAAAGAGCCTTATCAAGCTTGTACACCCAATCAGGATGTTTATTGTCCTCAAAGCCTGGTGGTTGACACACATAAACCTCTTCTTTGATTTTTCCATATAGGAAGGCACTTTTGACATCCATTTGATAAACCTTAAGACTGTGAAAGGCAGCATAAGCTAAGAACAGTCTAATTGCTTCTAGTCTGGCCACAGGTGCAAAGGTCTCATCATAATCGATTCCTTCCTCCTGTGCAAACCCTTGAACAACCAGTCTGGCCTTGTTCTTGACAATTTGGCCCTTCTCATCTGTTTTGTTCCTGAATACCCACTTGGTGCCTATAGCACACTTACCTTTGGGTAATGGAACAAGCTCCCACACTTGCTGTTTCTTGAATTAAAGTAGCTCAAGATGCATAGCTTCCACCCATCCATTGTCTCTTAAAGCAATATGATAGTTCTTTGGTTCTTGCTGACTGATGAAGAGAGCATAGAAGCAGAAGTTGGACAATTGATTCCTGGTTGAAACTCCAGCATGGATATCACCAATGATTTGTGAAGTGGGGTGATTCTTGAGCTCTTGATAAACTATAATATCTGTGCAAGTGTTTGTAGACCCATCAGCAGCAACAGATGGTAATGGAGATTCCTGAAACCATGTAGAGGATGGCAGCTCAAACGAAGTAGAGCAAGCAGAAATCTCATCAGCATTTGTAGTGGATGGAGCTGCTGAGGCTACAGGAGCATCAGGTTCAGTGGAATTAGGCAGGTTGTCACTAAACCTGAAGAGGTGAGTACTGACTTCATCATCTTCAGTACCACCAGGTGGAGATCTGTTGATAGGCTCAACAGATGGAGGTTGATAAGGAACATATTGCAGTATGTCCAGATCAAACAGCTCCACAGGGTTTTGTGGAATCTTGTCCTTTGGAGATTCATTGAACTTAACATGCAAAGTTTCTTCAACCCCTTTGGTTCTACAGTTGAAGACTCTGTATGCTTTGCAAGTTGATGAATAACCAACAAAGTACCCTGCATCCACCTTACTAGCAAACTTATGGAGTGGGTTGCTAGTGTTGAGAATGAAACAAGGACACCCAAAGGCTCTAAAGAATGAAATAAGAGGGGCCAAATGATGAAGAACTTCATAGGGAGTCTTCATCAACCTCTTATTTACTAAGGCTCTATTCTATACATAGCAAGCTGTATTGACAGCTTCAGCCCAAAGGTCAGTGGCAGCCCTGAGTCAGCCAACATTGACCTTGCTGCTTCAATGAGGGTCCTGTTCTTTCTCTCCACCACTCCATTCTGCTCAGGAGTTCTAGGAATGCTAAACTGCCTTCTAATTCCCTTGGACAGGTAGAAGTCATCAAGTGTGTGGTTCCTAAATTCTGTTCCATTGTCACTCCTCACACACTTGACCTGTAGGGAATACTGCTTTTCTACTTGTAACACAAAGTTCATTATTGTCTTTGCTGCTTCATCCTTGGAGTGCAAGAAGAAAGTCCATACAAACCTGGAGTAATCATCCACAATTACCAGGCAGTATTTCTTCTTTGCCATGCTCATTACTCTGACAGGACCAAAGAGATCCATGTGCAGAAGTTGTAAGCAGGCAGTGGACTTTGGTTCTTCTATTGAAGGAAATGAAACTTTGTGTTGCTTTCCTTTCAAGCAAGCAGTGCAGTCATCTTCACTCTTGAACTCCTTCAGAGGCAATCCTCTTACTAAACCATGGCTTATAAGCTGATTCATGTTCTTGAAATTTACATGACCCAGCCTTCTATGCCATAGTGTAGACTCTTGAGGAGATGCCTTGGAGAATAGGCAAGGATGGCCTTTTAGATCCATCTTTTTGGAAAGATCTAAGGCATACACTCTTCCTGTCCTGTTGGCCTTCAGGAGAGTGTGTTCATCCAATGCCTTGTCAATCAAACTCAGAACTTTGGATGACAGAATCCTACAGTTCTGGCTTGTGAAAAGGGCAACATGGCCTTTGTCACACATTTGACTGACACTCAAGAGGTTGTACTTGAGATTCTCCACATGGTTAACATCATCAAACCTTATTTCCCCGTTGGAAACAAAGCCTTTTCCGACGATGTAACCCTTTGCATCATTGCCAAAAGAAACAAATCCCTTCTTTCCTTGAGAGTAGTCATTAAGAAGGGAGCTGCTTCCAGTCATATGCATGGATCCTCCACTGTCTACATACCAGATGCTTCTATGGCATGTTGAAGAACCCTGCAAACACAACCATGTGTTAGTTAGTCTTGGAGACCCAAACCTGCTTGGCTTTGGGTCTGTTCTCAGCTACAGGGGTAGCACTAACAGGTGTGTTAAGAGTGACAGCTTGAGGTGAAGAAGATGGTACAGAAGAGGAACCCTTTGGCTTGGACTTCCTTTTCTGTGGTTTCAACATAGGAGCATCTAAGTGGTTGACTCTTCCCACTAGTTGTGAACCATCATCATCAACTGTGTCTGATTTTGTGATAAAGCCTTCAGCTCTTCAGACACATTGGAGTTTGCTGATGATGAGTTTCTATGTTGTACCATCTTTTTCTGAGCAACCTCAGCTGTTGCCTGAGTAATCCCTACCTTCTTGGATTTAACTTTGGGCCTAGGGATTTCAGGCTTGGATGTTGCCAGTACAAACTTGGTTTCAAACTCATTCTTCATTTTATTGATGCTCTCAGTAATTTTCTCCTTCTGTTTGAGTTTGGAACCCCTTTTGTACCAGCATTCATCAGTAAGATGATTAAACAAGCCACATATCTCACATGGCTTTTTCTTCATCTTATGCTGATCATCAGCTGAAGAGGATTTAACTGCTGAAGACTTGTTCTTCAGCTGTTTGTCATCAGTACTAGCAGTTTTCTTCCTAGTGCCTGCTTTCCTGGTATCCTCTTTAGCTGTTTTCAAACCTTTCCTACTGTTAGTTTTCTTCTCTTTAGTGCTAACAGTATTTGAGGTTTGAACTTCAGATGTTGTCACTTGCTCTCCAGTACCTTCAGTACTTCTAGTGACAACTCCTGAGTTGATCAGCCTTTTGGTCATGTGATAGTCTATCTCTGATGATGCTGATTCAGAGGATAGTAAGTCACATGATGAGAAGGATTGGTTATTGCTCTCCCCATCAGATTCAACTTCTGCTCTTGAAATGAAGTCTGTGGGAGGAGCAGTGTGATTATAACCAATGCCAAACTTCACATTGGAAGCTGTTTGCTTGCTAAGAAGCATTTCAAAGCCCTTGCATGATTGCACCCATCGATCACACTCAACTTGGGTGGTTGCAAGAGTTTCCTTGAGGTCCTTGTACTTCTCTAGAAGTACATCTTCCCTAGCTTTACTATCTTTGATTTGGCAGTTGAGCTTGTAAATCTCATCATTTTTATCTTTTAGAGCAACCTCAAAATCAGCTTTTCTTTTGGAAATAGTGTGCTCAAGCTCAAGATTTTTATCTATTAAAGCTACATTTGCTTCTCTAATAGAAGCAAATGCTGCTATGCATGACTCTGAACAAAGCTTGGCTTTTGCCTCAGTGGATACCTGAGATGAGGCATTGGATGATGACCCTTCAGCAGAATCAAGGGCCATCAGAGCAAGATTTCCAAAAGGTTGATCACCACCATGTTGACCAGCACCTTGGAGTAGTGGTTCCTGACCAGATAGCTCTTCTGGTAGACTACTCCAGTCAACAGCAGTTAGGGTGAAAAAGCTTTGTTGTTGAGGTTGTGTGTGGTGATGAGATTGGGAAGAATGAGGCTCTGGAAGAGCATGAGGTGGTTGAGCCGGGGGTGCTTGAGTTTGACCAGGCTGAGGCATGTAGTAACAGGGGTAAGGATAAGGCATATGACCCTGTGGCACAAAATAAGCAGGTGGTCCTTGTGCCTGAGATGGATGGGAAGAGCTATAGGAAGGTTGCCCTTTGTGCTGTGAGCTATTGCTGGGAAAAGTCACAAAGGGTGCAGATGAGTTAGATCCAGATGATCTACACTCTCTTGCAAAGTGTCCAAGCCTTTGGCACTTGTGACACCTCAACTTGCTCTTGTCAAAACCAACTTTGGTTTTGCCAGAGAGTCCTGGGAATTTCCTACCAGTTCTTTTGTAGAACTTCTGAGATCGGATATTTATCATTGCCATTTGGTTCAAAATATCCATCTCTTCCAGATCATCATCTGGAATGCCCTTCAAATCCTCCATCAGAAAACACAAGTTGTCACCACCTCCTCCTGAACTACTGACACCAACAAAAGCTTGTTCTGAGTTTGTAGAGAAATCAATATGCTCATCATAAGAACTTTCTGATGAAGCATATTCTGACTCATGACTTATCAAGGCAGCATTACCTTGGACAAAGTCATCAGCAAGTTTGCCAGAAGATGACAACTTCCTCTTTTGCTCTACCTCTCTCTCAAAATGAGTAGTTTCCCATGAAGTTGGGTGAGAGATAGAGTGTCAAGGTCAGCACTAGAGCGTAGGACAATGGTATATGTGTCCCATCTCTCAGGCAATGACCTGAGGAACCTATTGTTCATTTGGCTTTTGGAGTACTCTTGTTTAACCATCTTCAGCTCAGAGATTAAACAAGAGAACCGCTCAAACTGCTGGGTCAGAGTCTCACCCTTTCTATATGAGAAAGTCTCATATTGTTGGGCAAGGATTTCCCTATTGTTTGCTAAGACCGAATCAGTTCCTCCAAATTGTTCCTTTAGAGCAACCCATAGGTCATGAGCAGACTCATGATGCAAGAGCCCTGAATATATCTTGTTTGGAATGGCCATGGCTAAAATTCCATGGGCTCTGGCATCAATTTCGAACAGCTTTAGATCTTCGTCCGAATATTGTTCAGGTTTCTTGGCAACCTGTTCATTAGACTCCGGGACGCTCACCATAGGCTTGTATGGCCCATGCACCACTGACTTCCAACAACCAGCACTGTTGACAGCCAAGTGGTGTAGCATACGTCTTTGCCATATGTTATACTCGTTCCTAACCAGCATCGGAGGCTTGGTTGCGGAACCAGTATTGTGAGGATCATTGGTTGGTGTTGTCATCTCAGGGTTTGGTCAAAAACAAGTTTAAACACGACAATCGTAACTCAAAACCACCAAAAGACCTCAAGATTTTGGCCGGAAACAGCAGAAACTCACTCTCTATGGCTAACTTCTTGCAAATTGCTAATTCGATCAAACTGAGAGATCAAAAGAGCAGTTTCAAATGATCAATGGTAAGATCGATCAATGATTAACCTACTCTGATACCATTTGACAGGATCTCAGCCTCTCGTGTTGATCAATTAGATTATGTTTGCAGCGGATTTAGCACATTAATTAGCAATTAAAGCAAGAACATAAAAGATATTGCAATTAAAGCATAAACATAGAGAGAGAAGAGTTCTGCGAAGCAATAAATGTTCTATTGGTCGCACGTTTCGGCAATTAAAACAGTATGGTTACCCATCCTTTTATAGGCGGCAAAAGGATGGGCATGATGTCCTTTTTCTGACATCACTGAATATTCAAATTACAGCTGACAAAACATAAAACTACTGAAGATGTTAACAACTGACATCTTCTTACAAAAGTTCCTAAGTGCTGACAAAAGTAAACTACTGAAATCCTACAACGACTGAAGAACAAACTCTTCAGTCGTTTATAACTACTGATACTATAACAACTGAAGAACATGCTCTTCAGTTGTTGTACAACTACTGAAAGTAAATAAACTACTGATAAAGAAAAACCACCACAACAACTGAAGAAGACTTCTTCAGTTGTTGTGACAAACTCTGAGTCTTCAGTACTTGGTCTTCAGACTTGGCTTCAGATGATATAACAACTGATGACTTCAGTAGATATCATCAGTTGTTGTCTTCAGTGTTTGTCTTCAGACTTTGTGCTTCAGTAGAAGGTCTTCAGATCTTTAGTTCTTCAGCTTTTGATTCTTCAGTACTTGTCTTCAGTACTTGAAGTCTTCAGTACTTGTAAGATCAGTACTTCAGACTTCAGTACTTGGTCTTCAGTACTTTGGAGTCTTCAGTTGATATTCTTCAGTTCTTTGATCTTCATACTATGTTCTTCAGACTTTGTCATAACAGCAGAAGGCTGGAGCTAATATGCTCTCGAGTTTGACATTCAAGCAAGAGAACACAATAGCTGATGAGAGTCTTCAGATGTTCTCGAGTCTGACATTCAAGCAAGAGAACATTGTAACTGATGGGAGTCTTCAGCAATTGTAGCAGTGGCATGTGGGACTTAGAGGTTTTTCTGATCTTGGCTCATTGGTTCTTTTGGTCCAACAATAGATATTTGTGGGATACAAATATTGGACTAACCCGCATCTCGAATTTTACTACACGGAATCTTATCAATTGATCATAAGTAAATTTGAGTAAAGGCGAATATCATTTGGTATCCTTCGACCTGAGATACATATTGGGTTTTGATATTCACCAAGTGTTATACCTTGAGCTAGTTCTTCACTGATATGAAACAATTGTCAGTACATAAGGCTATGTTCAGGAATGACATAAGGAGATTGTGAGAAACGTATGTAGTCAAGATGGGATTTGTTCCTCTTATTCGTTGAGAGTATGATGTCTAAGGCCTGATTAAGTTAAATCAACAAGGAATGATCATTCTGTGTCCTTGGATTTAACATGACATCTGCAACAAAAGGATAAATGATTGATTCACCTAAATCATTTCAAGTAGGGTACTTGAATGGGATGATGTTATTGAATGGCCATAAGTCATGCGTATTAAGGGTAGTAAACCGTTGTTAGGCGTTATTTACTACTTGCATCAATCTTCTATGAATCTTGGGCAAGTGGGAGATTGTAGGATTCTATGTGCCCAAGACACATAAAATATTGATGTGGTTAGTACGTTATGATCCAAGTCGGGTTATACCCAATAACAAGCTTAGCAAACACCAATTAATATTTAATTGATGATATGATCATGCAATTAAATATTTACACCAAATTTAGAAAATGGGTTTTCTAAATAAGTTGCATATGAGATGGAACAATTTATTAGGATATTTTGTTCAATAAAATTATTTGAAGTGTTATTTAAATTAGTTGTATAACACCAAATAATAATGAGAGTATAAACTAGTTAAAAGAGTAGGCAATATATATACATGTGTGTTAATGTTTAATTTTATAAAAGACACCTCTCTTTTATAAAACTAAAACCGTCCCCTCCACATGATTGTCATAGTGGATGTTGTCTTGAGAAGAACATCATGCATGCATGCCTTTCATGATTCCACCAACATATTCTCTTGAAGACTCAACACACATGCATTGTTGTCTCCCTTCCACTAACTAATAGAAAAGCTCTCCTCTCATTTGAAACACACATGCAAAACAACACAAGAAACACTCTCTTATTTCCCTCTAAATGCTACGGCCAGCAGCAGCATGAGCTGGGTTTTTGGAGTGCTTTTGTGTTGCTTTGATGATGTTCATAGATGCAACTAACAAGACAACTTCAGCTCTCACTCTCTCCTATTCTCCCTACGGCTTTTTCAGCAAGAAACAAGGAGTTTTGAGCAGGGTTTTCATGTTCTTGGTCAGCTAGAAAAGAGGGTTTTCTACCTGAGTTTTGTGTTGTTTTGGTGTCTTCTTCCTAACAAGAAGGTGGTTTGCAAAGTAGCTTGGGGTATAGACACTTGAGGACCTCTACACTTGAGTTCTTGGCCAATTTCAAGCATCCAAAATCAGCTATCTTTGGTCAAAATGCTGCTGCAGTAAGGTAGAATCACAGCTCTATGAAGCTGTGATTTTATGTAGTTTTTCACTTGTTCATAGCTTGCTAATTCACATAAATGATCCTTTGTTCTTTGGGTTTGTTTTATACATTAATATGGTCATCTAATGAACGTATATTTCAGCTTAAAAAGGGTTTATAAAGTTGTAACTCCGCTGCGTTTTCTGAAAGTTTAAACGGTTAAACTATGATTTTATGTTCCAACAAACCCAACATATTCTCTCCAACTCATTTTCATCCACCTGCTCATAGTCTTCATCAGCCAGGTGGCAGTTTCCTATCTTCCCTGCAACCAAACCATCATAGGAATGAACCACTGCAGCAAGTAGGTCCATGTGTTCCTTGGCCACTTCCACAGTGACTTTACCCAGGTTCTCAGTTATTAACTTTGTCGAGTGAGCTTCAGTAATACTATGTTGAACCCATGGTGAAACAGATGACTCACCCCCAGACGATGAGCTTTGACCAGATGTATTAGAAACAAATGCAGCCTGCAGAGGAGCATTGGACGACTTTGCAATTGGAGTTGGAGTGACGTTGTAAAGAGTAGGATCCTGAGCATATGCACCCTTCTTCGCCTTGTACTTATGTCTAACCTCTTCCTCTCGCAGTTTCATAATAAAGTCATTTATATCCAAAGTCTCGAGAACTGAATTGTGTCTCAAGGAGGAAATAAATGAATCCCATTTTTCTGGAAGACCTTCAGCTAAACTGGCGACCTTTTCTTCTTTAGACGTTGTAACCCCATGAGTGTGTAGTTCACTCATTAAATGATAGAAGCGGTCAATGATGTCATCTAAGCTCTCGTTCTCAATAGCAGAGAAATTGTCAAATTCCTTTTTGAGAGCTTTGGCCTTCAAGGATTTCAGAGTTGAACTCCCTTCATACCTTTTCGCGAGAGCTTTCCAGAACTTTTTACTCTGTTTCTGATCCGAATACTGATGGAATATTTCTTTAGGAATTGACTGGGTTAGCATAGCATAAGCCTTCTTCTCAGCGTTATAGGCAGTCTTTTGAGCATCAGTCATTCCACTTAACATTAATGGCAAACCATCAGCGCCAACTGGCATTGAGTAACCAGTCTCAATAGAATTCCATAGATTAGTATCCACGCCATTGAGATGAATCTAAAACCTTTGCTTCCACTGCGGGAACTCATCAATGGATAGAAGCTTAGGCGGCTTGTTGTGATTAACAATCTCATTCTCCAGAAGCAGTAGGTTTTGGATCCTAGAGTCCTTCCCTGCTGAGAATGCGAAGTTTTCCGAGTCCATGATAAATGTTGACTTAAACTTGAAAAACAGACTGTTAATGCGACTGCGATGCGATTGAACTCAACCATGCGATTGAACAGGCGACTGAGCTACAATCGTGCGATTGAACACAATCGGGCAAATGGACAAGGCGACTGACTGAAACTGGGCGACTGGAGTTGACGATTGACTCAATCGGGCAACTGGCTATACGACTGACTCAATCGGGCGACTGAACTGGGCGACTGGGTTCAGTCGTACGATTGAGATAATCGTGCGACTGGGTCGGCTGAAAACGAGATTTTTCGCAAACTTTGACCTAGAATGCAAGTTTTTGCACCTAGACGGCTGAAACTCGAAAAACACTGATTTTTCAGAACATGCACACGTAAAGACTCGATTTTTAGCAGAAAGATTGGATCTTTTCGCGTAAAAACGTAGACTTTTTCACCAAAACGATTGAATCAACGAAGAATCAAGAGCCTAGGCTCTGATACCACTTGTTAGGACCGTGTACGTACGGAGTACTAACTGATTCTAAGTTATACCAGATCAAATAGTGCGGAATCCTATTTGATTGGCGATCCAATCAGGGAGAACGAAATCAAGATCAATCCTAACGATTAGAAAACGTTAAGAATGGATTAGGAATGATCTAGGACGTTCTGTGAAGTTGGAATAGACGAACAGGGCACTCTGGGTCGACTAGGTTTATGAATATTCGAAGTGTCCCATTTTTCCACAAATTAAGTGGTATTTATAGGTTACAACTTTCATTCGTACGACTGAGCCAAGCGACTGGCTCAGTCGTGCGACTGAGTCATACGATTGGTTCATTCGGACGACTGAGTCAGTCTCATGACTGAATCGTACGATTGACTCAATCTCTTGGTTCAGTCGTCCGATTGGCCCATTCGCATGGTCCAGTCGTGCGACTGAATCAGATTACTTAGTTAAACACACTCTTGAACCTTAACTGATTCAGAACATGTCAAACAACTGTAAACCTATATAACATGGTTGTATATGCGTGTAACAATAAATAATGTAAGTAGATATAACATTAAATAACCAACAACCATATATAGAAGAGATTCTCATTAGCTTGATTGAACATTACATATATGTTACAAGATAGAAGTCTATTACATTTGATCTTACTAGACTAGAACTGGGAACATGTGTACTAACACTATCACCCTTGAGAATCTGATGATGTCTATCTTGATTCGGTTCACGTAAAATTCGTCGGATTAGGGTTTTTGGCAGCCTTGGCGGCTGCAGATCTGAAATTCTACGTGCAGGCCCGTTCATGCGACTGGGCCATGCGAATGGACCATTCGTACGACTGGACCATGCGAATGGACCATTCGTGCGACTGGACCATGCTAATGGACCATTCGTGCGACTGGACCAGTCGTATGTTCAATCGTGCGACTGGACCAGTCGAATGTTCAATCGCCCGAATGAGCCATCTGCATTGACTCATCCGCATTTGTTCCAGACAAAAAAAAAAGAAAAAAAAAGAGTCTGGAACAACACTAGGGTACACCAACACTAATTGGAGTCAAGAGGATTTTTCAAACGTTCCCAAAAAAAGAGTCTTGGTTTATCAAACGTTCCCGATATCAAGCAAAACCCAAAGTCAATCATCTAATTGGAGTCAAGAGGATTTTTCGTTATCTGAAGGGTACACCAACACTGGGGTTGTGGTATCCTAATGATGATGACTTTGAGCTAACGGTGTATAGTGACTCTGATTATGGAGGCTGCAAAATGAATTACAAGTCTACATCAGCAGGATGTCAATTTTTCGGGAGGAGATTGGTAACTTGGCAGTGCAAGAAGCAGACATCAGTTGCTCTATCTACCTGTGAAGCTGAATACGTTGCCGCCGCCAGCTGCTGCTCTCAAATCATTTGGATACAACAACAAATGCGGGACTACGGTTTGCAGTTCACTTCTACTCCTATATATGTTGATAATTCTGCTGCAATTGCAGTAACTAAAAATTCGGTTCAACATCCTAAGACCAAACACATAGGCATAAAGTATCACTTCATACACGACTGCTATGAAAAACACTTAATTGATGTGGTCAAAATAAACACGGATTTTCAACGTGCTGACCTCTACACCAAACCGTTTGATAAACCAAGATTTTTCTATCTGTTAGAGGTCAACGGTGTTAAAAAGAAAAGTGATGTTATATTAGAAGAAACAGATACATAGTCCGACACCGTCTTTAAAATTTTTAGTATTTCTTTTATTTTAATTTTTTAATTTCCTTGCGTTATAAAAATCCAAAAACATAAAAAGATTTTCTGTTTTAGAATTTCAGGGAGAGATTTATTATTTCAGTATTCATTTACTTAAAAAAACGGGGGGGAAGGTAAGTAAAGCTGAAAAGGCATAGACAAAAAGACAGGAAATGTGACTCAATAAAATGGAAAGTGATAGTACACAGGCATCGGGTTACTCGGAACACCGAAAGGATTTTTGGTTTTGCAAGGTTAATTAAATCACAGAAAAATTATAAATCCGAGAAGTCTGAGTCTAACAAAATGGGAAAATGATAGTACGCTTGGTTGGTATTGTAATTACACCGAGAAAGTTGATCTAGGGAGGTGCTAGTTCACTATACGATGTGTCGGTAGATTCAACACAATAGACGAGTAAACGTCATTGGTAAACTCAATCTAAACTAAATGGTTCAATCAACTGTGGGTTCCCCTCTTATCACTGGTTAACACAATCAGCCATTTCCGATAAGAGATAACGAGTAAATAAACGCCACCAAAGGTGTGCGTGTGACTACAAAAAGAGCAAAAGAAAAAATGAATACAAGCGTAATCATGCTGATAACAAAATGTTGTTAGTGCGCTATGTGAAAAAGAAAAATAAGAAATGCTCTAACAAGGAGATAGGTTGTGTGCCTCTCTGCTGTGCGATGGCACTGACCTGAGGATGAGCATAACCTACATATTCTAGAATTCATTGCTGTTTGCCGCCTCTCTGCTGTGCGATGGCACTGACCTGAGGCTTGGCTTCTCTTTGAAAGCTCTAAGAATAGTCTCTTCTTGTCAAAATACCTATAGACCGCTCGAAAGTCCTCTAAGGAATACTGATTACCATATAAGCTTGGGATCCACAAATGTTGGTTGAAATAATATAACTTAATTCTTTGCCAATGCGTGACAAAAGTCTGTGTATGGATTTAATTGGACAAGTATACTAACAATCGTCGTGTATGCACCGACTAAAGTTGACAATCAAAGTACGTTACGTATCATATCAAGCATGATTCCTAGTTAGATCTTAGAAGTCTTAGATGAGTGAGAAAACTGTGATATGAAATTTATGCAAGTGTTTAAAGTTAAAGTCAAATCAACAGTTCCAAGTAATGTTGTTTATGCCTGTCTGATTCCATATGAGTCTGTCCTTAATATAATGTCAATGCTAATAGGCTACACAAACCTGCCCTAACAAAAATCACTAAAAGATGTTCATTTTGTTTGTACTTTAAAATTTCTTTCAATTTATTAGTATAAGTGTGTCAATGTCGGACTGCGCATATTGTTATCTGTTAATGTCACTAAACGAGCTTAACGTTTACTTAAACAAATTAGTTCTGAAAGGTTAAAAGGATCACGTCTGAGGTGATCGGGTGGATAAAAGGATCACGTCTGAGGTGATCGGGTGGATAAATGGATCACGTCTGAGGTGATCGGGTGGATAAATGGATCAAGTCTGAGGTGATCAAACTGTTTTGTTAACATGGTCATGTCTGAGATGATCAATTTCACATAATGTTTTATCCATTGTTTAAGAAAACTAAGTGTCGATAAATGAAATGACTAAAATGGCACAAGTATAGCCCAATCGCACGACTTAATGATGAGTATGATCCAGTCGTACGAATGGGATATACGATTGAAGACAATCGTACGATTGGGCCATGCGAATGAGCCCAATCGGCCGATTGAAAGTGACCGACTAGGTCAAACGTGCGAATGGAGGTCAATTGAGCGAATGGAATTGGTCGATTGAGTGAATCGTACGACCCAGTTTCAATCGCACGGCTAAGTCATGCGATTAGACTCAGTCGTACGACTGGAGATTGAGTCGGCCGAATGAGTCGAGAGAATGGGTTCAGTCGCCCGACTGAGATGAGTTTTAGTATAAATAGGGAACTCAGTCGATTGCAGATCCCATTCGCCCTAAATCGCAAAAACGCACCGTTACTCTGCTCAAATTTGATTTGAACTCAAACATCGATTGTACTAGATTTCTGACATTTTGGCACTGTTATACAGGTATTACGCGTATGATTGATGATGTTTACAGTCGAATGTTGCGTTAATCCGAACGTGATTGACCTAGTTTTGAACCGACAATAAGTTTTGAACAATAAACTACCTTAATCACATACAATGTTAAAATCAGTGGATTAGGTGGTTCAGATACATGATTGCGAGTCTAAAGAACCTAAGCATAATGTCTAACTCGCAATATTGGTTGATCTGAGTCTTAATGGAATCGAACAGTGAGTCATGCGACTGGTCCCCCAGAATGAACTTCAATCGCACGATTGAAAGGGGCAACTCATTCAATCGGCCGAATGAATAATGCGAATGAGTTGAGTGTGTCATACGACTGGACTCCAGAATGAACTTCAATCGCACGATTGAAAGGGACGATTCATTCAATCGGCCGAATGAATCATGCGAATGAGTTCAATCGCACAAATGAACTGAACTGTTTCTCTGATTTGGTCAAACTCTGTTTTTCATGTGTTCTCACGTCCGTTTGCTATTTGTTACAGGGATATGGCTAATCGTTGGACCATTAATCCAAAGCACAACATTTGTGCTCACTTGGATTCCACCTCGAGGAATGGTGGTGAGTTTGCTGGGATCATCGATTTTTTGAGGAGATCACGAATATATAGAGCCATATCCACACCCTGTACTCCCTACCAGTCCATTCACCAATCATTTTGGGAGGGAGCTTCGGTAGATCGATCTGTGGAACCCTACCGCATCCGAAGTACTATCTTTGGTAGGGAGATTGAGACTACAGCGGCAGATATCAGGAGAGTATTGGGATTTGGAGATGATGAGGCTCATCCACTTAAGCTGCATCCTCTGACGGTTCGAGGTTGCTTTATGAGGATCGGGTACTGCGGGGACATCAACTCGGGTGTGCTGAACAAGAGCAACCTGAGCCCCCTATACAAGTACCTAGCACACGTCATACTGAAGTGCATAGCATCCAGGAGGGGTGGGTTTGATGATCTGTCGGACCAAATCCAGAATGCCTACGTTGCATTCGTCCTAAACCACCCCTTCAGCTTCTCCAACATGATCTTCACGTATCTGATAGAGAATTTAGAGGCAAAGGGGAAGGAAGGCTTCTGCATGTACCCCCGATTCCTACAGCTGATTTTTGATGAGAAGTTGCCTGATCTGCCTAAGGAAATGAGTGATTCAGTGGCATTAGAGATTATGTATGACATCACTCTTGGGAGAATGAAGGTGTATAGGGGCAAGCAGGTCAAGCCCGTTATGAAGAGGTTGATAGGGCATCTGGCCCGGGATGATTATGTTGCGCCAAGGAGACGCAAATGGCGTCATGATGACAGCGAATCTGACACTGAGATGATTGCGATATCATCTGGTGACTCAGATGACGATGATAGCCATGATGGCAGTGGTGGGCCAGTTATTTCTGAGGGCCCCTCCACTCACACAGCTCAGGCATCACCACATACAAACACGGCTGTTGTCGGGTTTGTACCTGATTTTTGCCCGCCAGACGATGATGAGGAAGAGAGCGAGGAAGAAGGTTTGACCAGGAGAGTTGGCAGCAAAGTGGTTGCCTCAGAGAGAGGACTGAGAGTTGTGAGTGGTCAGTCTGGCACATCAGGGGATCCACACACAGAGTCTGATCCGGCTTATGCCCCTGATGAACCCAACACCAGTGTAGGAACCCCGGTGTCTGCTGGGAAAAGGAAGAAGACCATGGCGAGACCTCATGGTAAGAAGAGTAAACGAATTCGATTCACCACCTCCGTCACTACCACAGCCACCACATCCACTCCATCCCAAACACCTCAAGCCACCACCATTATTCCTACATCTCATACACCCATTACACCACCAGTCACCACCACACATCTCACCACCACCATACAACCCACTACCTCCACTATACCGCCTACTACATCATTCCCATCCTCTCCCATATTCACCACAACCACCACAACCACCACTACTCACCAAACCGGACCTTCATCTGCTCCAACTAGCTCATTCATACCACCTGTCTCAGTTGTAGAGCAGCTTGCAGCACTCAACAGCATGGTGGTCAAGCTGCTAGCCTCTGATGAGGCCAAGACTGCTCAGATTCAGCAGTTAAGAGAGCAGTGTTCCTCCCAGACAGCTGAGATGCATCAGTTAAGGGAGTTGACTTCATCTCAAGCTCAGCTGATCGCTGCACAGACTGATCAGATCACTTGTCTATTAGAGCACGAGATTGAGACGGATAGGAAGTTGGAGGAGCTAAAGGCTGCAAACAAGTCTATCCTGCTAAAGCTGAAAGGAACTCAGGTTGAGCCCCTCAAGAAAGATGATGATGATAATAAGGAGGAGAGGCTGCAGGAGAACAAAGTGATGAAGCAGCAGACGAGAGGCGTACTAAACAACGTCAAGACCAAGGAACCTCTATGTCTGCCCCACCTAAAGATACTCCTGAGATTCAAGACAAAAGTACTGATTAGTTATTTATGTTTCTGTATTTAAAAGGCTTTTGTACTTGGAAAATTGTGTAACACTTATGTAATTAATGTTTATATCTTTTGTCTTAATAATGATTGTGTTTGATTACTTACTAACAAGTATTGTGTTGCATGTTTAAATCAAGCAGATCCAAACTTTCAAAGAGATGAATACGATGTCGAACCCCTATAACAGGTCAGGAGTCAGTTAACAATGATTCTTGATCTGCAGGGTATCGTAAGGAGATCGGTTGAGTATACCCCAGAAGAGGGAGAGATTATTCACAGCTTCACTAAGGAACAGTTGGCAGAAATATTCAAACTCAATGCCGACGACATAGTGAAAGACGCTCCCAAAGTCCAAGTTGATAGTGATGAAGAACTACATGACGTAGATGAGTTTGAGATAGATGATATAACAGACCAATGCTATCCAGAGTACACTGACACTGAAGGGCATGTCATTCCAAATCTGGATGACAATCTGGGCAGTGAGACTTTTGATACTCTGGATAAGAGGGAAGAAGAGTCCGACAAACAAGAACATACAGCCAGAGCTACAGAGGAGGAAGTCAAAGAAAGAAAGGCTGAATGGGCTGCTTGTTTTGCGGATCTTCGGGCCCAACGAAGTGCTCCAACGTCTGATGCCTACACCAAGCTCTACAGAGTGAAGAAACATCAAAAGGTGTCTGGCAAGATTATATCGTGGGCGTATTTTGATGACCTTAACGTTTATGCGGTTAAGAGACAGAAAGGTATCGAGTATTTTAGATTTCCACACGATCTAAAAACTCTACCTGGTTTTGAGCTCAACCAACTGGCAAAGCTAAAGCTACTTTATGCTGATCCTAGAGAGATGTCAGGTTGGTTCGAAGCTGCGTTAAAGAAAGAGTACCACACCCGGTGGCTAAACTTCAGGCCTCAGCAACCTACGAGGTACATTCGAAGGTATGAAGTGGATCCACGAACCGGGAAGCCAAAGATTGTGTTGAAGTGGCGTCCTCCGTGTACTATGTCGAAGATCCCTCTTAGGGAAATGCCTCAGGACATCACTCCACACTTCAAGTGGTGGTACTATGATTGGCGAATAGCAGAAGCAGTCATAGTTCTGAACAGAGATGGACAGATGGATGTCATCAGGGTATTTGACCCAATGTGGCTTACGAACTTGTCAGCGAATGATGTTTATACTCTCTACAAGTGGCCACTGTTCTATGACTCGCAAGACATTGTACAAGCTCTCTAGTTCCAGAATGTCATACGCCTCTGTTTGTATTTGAAATACATGCAGGTGTAACCAGAGAGAAGAAGTTCAAGAAGTACGAGGAGATAATGGGTAAAGCAAGACATTAGAGGAATCTAGGTCCAAGGGGGAGTTTGTTGATACATGTGTACCTAGATTCTGAGCTAAATGTAATATCTTTGTAACGTCTTACTTATATGTAATTGAAAGTTGATTAATGAAATGCAAGTGGTTATGGATGCTTATAATGTTTAAATGTTTCATTAATGGGTTGTGCAATGAATGGTTGATAGTTTATATAGGTAGATGGTTGTTTGAATTGATATGCTTAATGTTATGATAATTAACACATTCGAACTTAACATTATGAAGTTATTATGCGAATGGGCCATATCAATGGACCATACGCATGAATAACTTCATGCGAATGGCTCAGTCGCACGACTGAACCAGGAAACTGGATCAGGCGTAAGACTAGAGCATGAGATTGAACCATTCGTACGACTGACTGCTCAGTCGTGCGTATGGATCAAACGTATAGCTCAATCGCACGACTGAACCATACGAATGGTTCAGTCGCACGAATGAGAAACCCTTACCTATAAATACCACTTAATTCGTGGAAAAACATAACACTTCGAATACTTGAAAACCTAGTCGACCCAGAGCGTCCTGTTCGTCAATTCCAAGTTCATAGAACGTCCCAGATCATTCCTAGTCTATTCTTAACGTTTTCTAATTGTTAGATTGATCTTGATTACGTTCTCCCTGATTGGATCTCCAATCAAATAGGATTCCGCACTATTTGATCCGGTATAACGAAGAATCAGTTAGTACTCCGTACGTACACGGTCCTAACAGAGGGGACTCATGTGGATAAAGCTGCCACTATTGAGAGTGCTTCATTAGCCTCTTAAGGAAGTGGTAACATCAGTCAGCCTTTAACCATGGCAAATTTGCCTCTCAGTGTTTCCAAAGGAGACATTGAATGGTAGAGGAACCCTGGGTGCCAAGAAACCATTTTAGGTGGTACAGAGGAACATACTAGGTATGTTATCCCATCTCCCCATGATTCCTCACAAGTGTATGAGGGTAGTCCGCAACACACGATTGAGTATCCACTCTCCAAAATCTTATACCTTGAATTCAAGGTTAAGATTTTAGAAAGTAGATCTGCCACTCAGTAACTTAAGATTAACACTCTCAAGGCCCAACTAGCTAAGACACAGATAGAGAGAGGTCTATCATGCATATACATAACCAGGTCTTTGCAAGCACTTCCTCAAGCTCATCTGACTCTGAAGATGATGCTACCAAAAAGGGGGAGAGTATGTAGGGACAAAGATCTGATGAGGAGACATCTGCTCACTCTTTGGAGCAGCTATCAACTCAGGAGGAGATGTTTGTTCACTCTTTAGAACAGACATCATATTCCTCTCCTTTTGGAGCCACTTCTTCACACCCAACTATCACTGCACCCATCTTTACCCCAGCTTCTTCAATTCAAATGGATTCTAGGATTCTTATCAACTTCTTTAATTTCTTGAACCAATTTTTGATGAGATCCTCATTTGAATATCCCCTACCAGATGTCACTCTGACCTACTTTGGAGCTGAGGAGCTTTAAAGGTTAACTGCACCTCCTACCTCTGGGAAAGGTGTTAGTCAACCTAAGGGGATTGTGGAACTTGATATCCACTTCGAGGGAAAACACAAACTGATGGCCCAGTATCTGACTTGGAAGGGACAGGAAGTGCAGTTGCTTCTGAAGCTTTAGAATGTAACACCCGGAAAATTCTGTTTGGAGTGTCATGCGACTGGGGCATCCATACGCATCGGAGTCATGCGATTGGAGTCCCATACATATGGAAGTCGCACGACTGGAGCTCCGTACGCATGGTAATCGCACGACTGGAGTGTTCAATCGCATGGAGCTCAGGCGACTGGAGTGCCCATACGCCTGGAGCTTGGGCGACTGTACTGTAGTATTTAAAGGAGAAGGCAGCCCTTACCCCCTCCCCACACTTGCAATACTCAGCCAAAAAGAAGAGAAGAGAGAAAGAAGAGAGAAAGAAGAGAAAAAGAGAGAAAAGTGGTAATTCGGGCTCGAAACTCGTCGAGTAACTAGTCCAAACGAAGGTCTTTATCTTCTTCTTGTTTGTGTGAGTTCTAGGACCCCTCATTTACTTGTTTTCAACTGATTTTGGGGTTGGAACACATATAAACCCGTTTTTGAAATGTGTGTGTTTGACCCATTTGGGTGTAATTGTGTGTAGTGTGTTTAGAGTACGATCTTGGACTTGTATGTGCTTGTATGATGTCATAGTATGATTCCCTAAGGTTTAGGAAGGTTGATTTGGGCTTAGAATGAGCTTGGAGGGGTTTTGAAGGCCGAATGTCACGGCTGCAGTTCGGGATGAACTACAGTCGCTACACAGCTAGGGCTAGGCGAATGGAGAGCCAATCGGTCGACTGAGGGATGACGAAGGTTCAATCGCACGACTAAGGCTCAATCGCACGACTGGGGATTCAGTCGCACGACAAGTCATACGACTGAGAGTTCAGTCGTATAGGTCCATTCGCCTAGCTGTTAAGTCGCATGACTGAGGGTTCAGTCGTATGGAAGCCCATTCGTATAGTGTTCATTCGCACGATAGAAAGTCCATTCATATGATCGGGTGTTCATCAACATGGATGCTCATCCGCATTGATCCAATCGCATAGTGTTCAATCGTATGGAGGCCATGCGACTGAAGGGTGCCCAATCGCCCAAGTAGGGCTGTTGTGTACGAGAAGAGATATAGTTCAATTACCGGCCTTCGGGAAAAGGGCAAGGGTAAGTAATGATGTGATAGCTCCCGTAGGTGCATGTGTGATAACGGTTGAGGCTTAGAAGTTACGTCGGGCACGATGACGATAGTATTGCATGTATATGCATGATGTATGTATGTTGAGTATAATGTAGCCCTATATGATGGTAATGACTGATGACTTGTAAAGGTCGATGTTCCTTGTTTCGATATGTGTTTATCTTTCCGTGACTTTACGTGTTATGATTAACGAATGAAACGAAATTATTATGTAACGTAAAGCGAAAGATAATAAAAGAGGAACGTAATGAACGAATGCATGCATTAACGAACGAATGAATGTAAGAAAAGGCTTGCAAGAAAATGTATGGAGGTGCACACCCAATGAAGGTGTTAGCTCAACGGTGTGCGAGTTAGCTACCCCGAAGGATGCACACTGGGGTCCAGTCTTTGTGATTGACCATATGTACGGGATCCTTGCTGCTTACCCTAGGTGACTAGATCAGCACTCATGCACAATGTTCGTGATTAATTACCACAGGTCCAGCCCCAGTAGTAGTGCATAATGTTCGGGGTATAGCGCATGGCATTGATCCAAAATGAATAAGGAAAGATAAGTGGTGCATGTACCTACCCTAGGTGACTGGATCAGCAGTACTGCACAATGTTCGTGATTAATTATCACAGGTCTAGCACCAGCAGTAGTGCACAATGTTCGGGGTATTGTACATGTCACCGAAAGTAATGAACGTACAAATGAATGTATTGAATGTATGAATGAACGTAACGAACGTACGAATGAATGTATTGAATGTATGAATGAACGTAACGAACGTACGAACGAATGTATCGAATGTATGAATGAATGTTAACGATGAACGGTTCATGAACGAAAGCTAATGAGTGAATGATGAGGATAATAATAATATTATCTATGTGTACGTATGTTGTGTGACCGTATGTATGCAAGAACGACTTTAAAGAAAGAAAGTATGTTTATTATAAAACTAGAACTCACTCAGCAACGCTGACTTTTTATGTGTTTCCAGTTGACAGGTAGTGTTGCTGAGGATGGTACGAGGCGGCTACTCAGCTCTTTTAGGATGGCATTCTTTTGTTTAATGTTTTGCAATGTAATATGATAGGAGATATTTTGAAATGGGCAAATGTATTACGTTGCATGCATTTATAAAACAAAATGATGTTTGTAGAGGATTCGGATAAACGGGATTACTTAAGGAATCCTCTTAAAAGAAAGATGATGTTTTTAATGTTTCCGCTGCAACGATCTCTATGTAATGAAATGTAATGAAGATTATATGTTTTATGTGCAATGAATGACCAACTGTGAGGTGCCCGGGAACAGGGCCTTACAAGTTGGTATCAGAGCCAAAGTTTAAGTGAAATGGGTAAATTTTCAAAATAAACCTAAACTTAAACTGAAAATGGGATGGAAAAGGAAGGAATGCCAATCTGAGTAGCTGCGTGCCATCAGGTATTTTCTTAAAGTTAACCAGTATTATGTGCGCATGTTATGTGTTTATGTGTTACTGTTAGATTTAGATACTGATGTAGTCAGGACAGGTAATGCTTGGGGTACGAAGAGTAAAGTAAGTGGCTAATCATAACTGGCCACGGTAATTAGGGACTTACTATACTTGACATAAACGGAGCTATTCCCTTGAATGACCGTCCTGGTGTTTGAATCTTTCAGTGTGTGTTAAAGGATAGCAGTGGCAGAACTCCTAAGGTTTTGCCAGATAGGGGCTGGTGAACGTGGTGCTGAACCCTATGTCACGAGAAGCATGGCTAGAGCGGCTGAAATGGCAGAAGAAGAGCCTGAGGCCCCTCACCTGGAAGGCGGCGATGATGGTGCTAGTTTGAGGATCGCCATGAAAGAGGCTGTTGTTAAGGGAGTCCAACAGGCCCTACAGGCGATTCTGCCATCTATGGTGACTGAGGTAATTAGGGCGGTAAAGGAGACGACTGCTATTAAAGGAAGCACGAAGAGTAGCGACGACAAAAACTGGCACGGAAAGCGGGTTGGACGTGACAAGGCCACCCTCAACAAAAAGGTTGCAAGGACGGAGGACCGGCGTGCAGCTTCATTGGGTGCGGGTGTGAAGAAGTGTGGTAAGTGTGGAAGAGAGCATAGCAGGGAATGTAAAGTGGGGACCAATGTCTGTTTCAGATGCGGGAAGCACGGTCATGTGGCCAGAGAGTGTGGGGTGGTACGGTGCTATAACTACAGAGGAAGGGGTCACATAAGCAGGGATTTCAAGAAACTAAGGGCAGAGGGCGCAGGGCCTTCACGATAATGCCAGAGCAGGCTAGGATGGGCCCCGATATCGTGAAAGGTATGTATCTAGTAATCAAACTCCGTCTTCTGTGTTGTTTGATTCCAGGCTAGAAAGAGTTTTGTTTCTGTTGTTTTTCTGTGCCAAGTTGCCCATTAGGAGTGGAAGTATTGATAAGCCCTTCGATGTAGAAACCGTCAAGGTAAGTCCATCAGGACTTCTGAGATGATAGGAGACTGCGAGGTGGAGTTAAAAGGTCATGGATACCCGGTTAGACTACTTGTGATAACCTTAGGTGATTTCGAATTGGTTCTTGGAATGGATGGGTTGGTGGACTTCGAGGCAAATATAGCATGTCACGAGAAGATGATTCATTGATAGCGCCTGACGGGAGTTCGGTAACTGTTTATGGGAATCGGGTCACGACGATTCCGAGAGTAATCTCAGAGGCGGTTGCGGAAGAAGTGCACCAGGCCATGCAGACGATCTTACCGTCTGTAGTGACCAAGGTGACAAAGGCTGTTAGAGATGGGGAGAGACAGGAAATGGGTAGACCTTCGGGTGAAAGATGACAGCCCGAGACTAGAACAGTTTTCTTCAATGACGAAGAGGAAGAGGAGGAGGAGGAGCCTGCACCGGAGGCGGCACGAGGCTGTAAGTACGGGGCATTTCAACGATGCAATCCCCCAACTTTTGATGGTAATGGCACTACTGCTGCTGCTCACCGGTGGGTGAGGGAAATGGGAGCCGTGTTGAATATCAGCGAGTGCCAGGAGGATCAGAAAGTGAAGTTTGCCGCCCACTCTTTCATGGACTCAGCTTTGTGCTGGTGGGACAACATAGTCCAATTTGAGGGTAGTTAGACTATCGGAAGGATGAGACGATCAGAGTTGAAAAGGGCTGGTGATTGAGGAGTTCTGTCCTCACCGTGAGATGGATAAGGTTGAAAGGGAGTTCCTGCAGTTAGAAGCGGGGACGATGACGTATCAGCAGTACACCACCAAATTCAACGAAATGGCACGGCTGGTGCCGGATCAAGTGACACCTCTTTCGCGGAAGATCAAGAGGTACATGCAGGGCTTGCCGGCGGATATCTATAGGCACATGATCGCTGCAGGACCAAGCATGTTCAGGTCGGCGGTAGATCTAGCGGGAAGATTATACGACGAGCGGGAGGCGATAGCGATAACGGGCGAAGCGGAGGAGCGAGCCTATGTTAAGAAGGGAAAGGAAGGCGAGATAGTGATGGTGGAATGGTGGCCGAAGGTAAGGTGATGAGGATCGATGATCGCGAGAGGATAACAAGAAAGGGTGAGGAATGCAAGAGGTGTGGTAGAGGTCACGAAGGGGAGTGCAAATGGGGACTGAACGTCTGTTTTCAGCGTGGGAAGGAAGGTCATAGGGCAAGGGATTGCAGCGTGGCTAAGCGCTACAATTGCGGTGAGGCTGGACATCTGAGAAGGGATTGTAAGAGGTCAAAGGCGGGAAGTTTCGGTACAAGGAAGGAGAACAGAGGGTGAAGACTACAGCTTTTGCCATGGCCAAGAGGAGGGTAGAGCGGACTCCGACTGGACGACAGGTACGATTCCGTGCACTCATGCCTTGAATGCGATGTTAGTAGTAGTTAGTTCCTACTGCCTTCTGTTGTGAGTTGCATGTTAGGAGAAGGAACATCGATGAGCCCTTCGATGTAGAGATTACAATTAATGAATTCACTAGGTTACCTGATGCCCTAGAGGATTGCATGAGGCAATTGAAAAAGCTGTGTCACCTGTTGTTTGAGGAACAGTTTCAGCCTGTGATTGGTTCATCTAATGGCAACGTACGCATAGTTTCGACGTTGTAGCGAACAAGTAGAATGGGAGGCCGGAAGCAAAGGAAAAGGATAAGTTTGGTTTGGACCACCAAAGAAGCTGATTTGCCTTTCAATCACAGTGTACCTGCAAGGAACCTGAGAAAAACCGATCTCGGTGCAGTAATATTTGGAACAACACATAGCACGATTAATGAATGCCTTTCTCGTCAGTTGTTTGGTTTGCCAGAGGGTCATTATTCATACATAAAGAACATCAAACAAGGCTTGTGGTGTTTCTTTTTAATTATAGTGACCGTACTCTATATGGCATATTTGAGGCCGCAGGTCCTGGTCAAAAGGACATTGATCAGTATGCATGGGTTGCCGACGGAGATAGTCAAAGATGGACCAGAAGTCGTAAATTGATAAACGATGTAGATCGAAAAGATTTTAGGTGAGAGACTGGAAAAGAGATGAGGCAGTATTGCCCGCAAAGATTTAAGGAACAACAGGTTTCGGAGACGAAACCCGTTTAAGGGGGGTGGACTTGTAACACCTGGAAAATTCTGTTTGGAGTGTCATGCGACTGGGGCATCCATACGCATGGGAGTCATGCGACTGGAGTCCCATACGCATGGAAGTCGCACGACTGGAGCTCCATACGCATGGAAATTGCACGACTGGAGTGTTCAATCGCATGGAGCTCAGGCGACTGGAGTGCCCATACGCCTGGAGCTCGGGCGACTGAACTATAGTATTTAAGGGGGAGGGCAGCCCTTACCCCCTCCCCACACTTGCAAAACTCAGCCAAAAAGAAGAGAAGAGAGAAAGAAGAGAGAAAGAAGAGAAAGGAGAGAAAAGTGGTGATTCGGGCTCGAAACTCGTCTAGTAACTAGTCCAAATGAAGCTCTTCATCTTCTTCTTGTTTGTGTGAGTTCTAGGACCCCTCATTTACTTGTTTTCAACCGATTTTGGGGCTGGAGCACATATAAACCCATTTTTGAAATGTGTGTGTTTGATGGGTGTAATTGTGTGTAGTGTGTTTAGAGTATGATATTGGACTTGTATGTGCTTGTATGATATCATAGTATGATTCCCTAAGGTTTAGGAGGGTTGATTTGGCTTAGAATGAGCTTGGAAGGGTTTGAAGGCCGAATGTTGCGGCTGTAGTTCGGGATGAACTACAGTCGCTGCCCAGCTAGGGCTAGCCGACTGGAGGGCCAATCGGCTGACTGAGGGACGACGGAGGTTCAATCGCACGACTGAGGCTCAATCGCATGACTGGGGATTCAATCGCATGACAGGTCATACGACTGAGAGTTCAGTCGTATAGGTCCATTCGCCTAGCTGTTCAGTCGCACGACTGAGGGTTCAGTCGTATGGAAGCCCATTCATATAGTGTTCATTCGCACGATAGAATATCCATTCGTACGATTGGGTGTTCATCCGCATGGATGCACATCCGCATTGGTCCAATCGCATAGTGTTCAGTCGCATGGAGGCCATGTGACTGAAGGGTGCCCAATCACCCAAGTAGGGCTGTTGTGTACGAGAAGAGATATAGTTCAATTACCGTCCTTCGGGAAAAGGGCAAGGGTAAGTAATGATGTGATAGCTCCCGTAGGTGCATGTGTGATAACGGTCGAGGCTTAGAAGTTACGTTGGGCACGATCACGATATTATTGCATGTATATGCATGATGTATGTATGTGAAGTATGATGTAGCCCTATATGATGGTAATGACTGATGACTTGTAAAGGTCGATGTTCCTTGTTTCGATACGTGTTTATCTTTCCGTGACTTTACGTGTTATGATTAACGAATGAAACGAAAGTATTATGTAACGTAAAGCAAAAGATAATAAAAGAGGAACGTAATGAATGAATGCATGCATTAACGAACGAATGAATGTAAGAAAAGGCTTGCAAGCAAATGTATGGAGGTTCACACCCAATGAAGGTGTTAGCTCAACGGTGTGCGGGTTAGCTACCCCGAAGGATGCACACTGGGGTCCAGTCTTTGTGATTGACCATATGTACGGGATCCTTGCTGCTTACCCTAGGTGACTGGATCAGCACTCATGCACAATGTTTGTGATTAATTACCACAGGTCCAGCACCAGCAGTAGTGCACAATGTTCAGGGTATAGCGCATGACATTGATCCAAAATGAATGAGGAAAGATAAGTGGTGCATGTACCTACCCTAGGTGACTGGATCAGCAGTAGTGCACAATGTTCGTGATTAATTATCACAGGTCCAGCACCAGTAGTAGTGCACAATGTTCGGGGTATTGTACATGTCACCGAAAGTAATGAACGTACGAATGAATGTATTGAATGTATGAATGAACGTAACGAACGTACGAATGAATGTATTGAATGTATGAATGAACGTAACGAACGTACAGACGAATGTATCGAATGTATGAATGAACGTAACGAACGTACGGACGAATGTAATGAATGTATGAAGGTAAGTAAGAAACGTACGAATGAAAGAAAGAGTTTATAAATGAATGTGAACGTTAACGATGAACGGTTCATGAACGAAAGCTAGTTAATGAATGATGAAGATAATAATAATATTATCTATGTGTACGTATGTTGTGTGACCACATGTATGCAAGAACGACTTTAAAGAAAGAGTATGTTTTATTATAAAACTAGAACTCACTCAGCAACGCTGACTGTTTATGTGTTTCCAGTTGACAAGTAGTGTTGCTGAGGATGGTACGAGGCGGCTACTCAGCTCTTTTGGGATGGCATTATTTTGTTTAATGTTTTGCAATATAATATGACAGGAGATATTTTGAAATGGGCAAATGTATTACGTTGCATGCATTTATAAAACAAAATGATGTTTGTAGAGGATTCGGATAAACGGGATTACTTAAGGAATCCTCTTAAAAGAAAGATGATGTTTTTAATGTTTCCGCTGCAACGATCTCTATGTAATGAAATGTAATGAAGATTATATGTTTTATGTGCAATGAATGACCAACTATGAGGTGCCCGGGAACGGGGCCTTACATAGAAGTTACTTCTAAAGAGGAAGTTAAAACTTTCAAAACAGGTTTATCATTTACGTCCGAAGCCACTAAGGCTACTTCCGAAGCTAAGGAAACATCTTTTGAAGCTGAGACTGAGGCTGCGGAAGTAATAGTAAACCTATCCACCACCATCTCGACTATGCCACCAACTCAACCTCCACTCAACCAACCTGAACCCCCCAAGTCAGAGTCTCCAAAGGGTTCAGGTTCCTTTGACCATAAAGGAAAGAGAAAAATGTTAGCTGAAGAGCTTAAGGAGGCGGAAAGGTTGGCCAAACTCAAAAGGAAAGGGCAACCTGTCTCTTAAAAGATATTGGTTGTTAGTAGAAAGGCATCAATAGCTACTCAAGAGCAGATTGACAATCAAAGAAGAGTGGAGATCACGGACAGGCTCATCAGTATAGGAGTAAAGAGTGAAGAAATGCTCTTACTTCCATATGATGAGCATGTAAAACTAGAGAAGGAAACCTTGCTGCTGAATGAAAGAAAGGAAGCAGAAAGGTTAGCTAAGAAAGAAGAAAGGAGGAGGAAGAAGAAGGAGGACAGGGCAAAGGCAAAGGCCAAGCAAAGAGCATAGAAAATAGCCTTTCTCTGCTCTAGGGGATTCAAGGAAGAAGAGTTGGCCCCTCATGACTTAGACACTATCTTGTTCTTTTTCAAACAAGAACAAGAAAAGATCATGAAGGAGAGAAAGAGGGCAGCCAGAGAAAAGGTGAAGGAGAAGAAGAGGAAGGAGGAGGAGGCTGAGAAAGCTGCTGCCAAAAGGGCTGAGGATAGGGAATGGATGAAATCCTACCTCAAAGGCCATGGCTTCTCAGCCAGGCAGGTTGCCTCCATGGCAGAAAAGACTCTCCAATGACATATCAGTGAGATCAAGGCTGATATTCATTCAGCATCCGGCAGAATGTGCCCTGGAAACCAAGTAGTTAGAGGATGGTCCCAAAACCAAAACCATCACCCAAACTGAAACCTACCCTCAAACCAACACAAACACCCTTACCTCAAACCACTGAACCACCTACCTTTCCCTTTCCATTTCCCTATAAAACCTAAACCCATTGATGAACCTTATACCCCAGAACCAGTCCCTCCAACCACCTCACAACCTGAACCATCTCATCACCATAACCACCATCACCACCTATCCTAAAACCTAAAACCAAACCCAAAACAAAACTATCACCCAAACCTCCAACTCAAGCCAAACCCTCAACTCAACCATCCTCTTAATCATCCAAGCCCCTGACCGTGAGGGAGTATGAGGAAATCCAGGAAAGGCTTAACCACTACATAAGGTTGAGCTCTATCTCTTAGGAAGACAAGCTGATGTAATTAAAATACATTGATAATTCTATCAGCCTTCTCTCAAGAGAATCTTTCCTTGATCTTCCCACTGGAACCCTGGACCAGGCTCTCATTCTTCTTACTCTAAACCAAGGTGTCTTAACTGATGAAGAGAAGAAGTTGAAGAGGAAAGTGGTGACTCTATTGGACCTTAGGAAGGTAGATGACTTCCCTACCACTCCACAAGTTCCTAGGAACTCTATAGTCTAGTGCAGGTTTGATGAACCTTCAGGAAGTTTTAGGTTGGTAAGAGAAAATGGTATGATCAATATATGGGACACAGCCCAACTGCTACACAGCAGTAGATTTAATCTTACTGAGCTAGCAGACATACCATTCTTCAATCCCTCCAATCCTCCTATTGCATCTTTCACCAGAAATCATATAAGCAATATGAGAGAAGCAGAGGTGAAGAAAAGAGAAAAGGCAATAAAGAATGCAGCTTTTATCAAAGGTAAAACATTTTTGCAAATGGTCCAAGGACCAGCCTTTGAGCCTATAGTTAGATGGGTGTATGACTCCAACACCCAGAAACTAACTCTTTATAGAGGGATTACCACCGGATTCAAGTTATCCAAAGTAACAGACTTGATCTGTTATCTAAGGAAGAACTGAATCAAATCCTCACCATTGCCATAGAAGAGAATAAAGAAAAGAGTGCAGACTTTCTGACATTGGTGAGGGAAACTCTAAAGAAGAAGGATAAGCGAATGTTTTGGTAGCATCAGCCTAGGGGGAGTTTGTTGGTTTGACAAGGCTGGGCCAACCAAAACAAACACTTAACTTGATTTTGGTACAATTTATGAAGGACTTCCGAAGACAAAGCTGCATTTATGAAGACAAGTCCGCCGGCTTCCGAAGCCAAGAGTAGAAGAACTTCCAAAGAGAAACTTAGTCTTTCGAGAGTAAGTTTACTCTTCTGAAGTATAAAGAAGATACAGACTGGAAGCAGCTGATTCGAAGGAGTTGTTCCTTCTGAAGCCAAAGTAGCTTCGGAAGACTTTATGTCTTTGAAAGTTTACTCACCTTCGGAAGTAACAACTGTGAAGAGTGGATAAAATAAGGTGTCTATCAGTCAACTGCTACACAGACAGACTGCATGGAAATTCTCCATACGGGTATGTTTGACCTTACTTTATCCACTGCTCATCCATCATAGATTAGTAAAGTTACCAGCCTTAGTTGGTGATAAAAGGTAAGTCATGGGCTAGTCATGACTACCTAATACAAGGATAATACTTTATCTTATTTTACATACATCTAGCATCTGTAGTTTTTGTCTAGTTGTATTTTCCAGCTGGTTTTCCAAGTATAACCAGCTGTAGATAGTAGTATATATAGTTCTCATCATAAGCTCATTAGAGCATGCTTGTAAGAGTTTTGTAAACTTTAAGTTGAGAATTAAGATATACAAGTCTCTTGAAAAACTTATTCTTGTGTCTTGTTTACTTAGTATACTATTATCAACTCTTAGAAGATTCTGCTTCATCGTTTGAGTGTGACCAAGTGAGTTTAAGAGAGAACCATTGTGTTAAGTGACTTGTAACGATCCTGCACTAAGATTCCACTGAGAAAAATGCCACAAGATTTCTTGCCCTACTTTAAATGGTGGTACTATGATTGGAGAACTGGTGAATCAGTAATTATGTTAGAACAAAAAGGGAAGATAGAGACAATTAGGGTATTTGACCCTATGTGGCTGACTAACTTGTTAGAGGATGATGTCTATACACTATACAAATGGCCACTGTTTTATGACACTCTGGACATCGTGCAAGCTTTACATTCCAGCATGTGATTAGAATTTTTTTTGCAGATGAAATTCATGCTGGAATGTCCAAGAAAGAAAAGTATCAAAAGTTTGCTGAGTTTTTAAAGGCTGTAAGACGTTAGAATGAACAAGGTCTAAGGGGGCATTTGTTGATACATGTTGTCCCCAGTTCATTGTACTTGTTAATGTTTACATCTTTCAGTCTTAATAATATTGAATACAAGGGTATTTTGGTAATTTAATATGTGTTTGCGTGTTTATTTATTATTATGTTTATCGTAATTTTATATCGTCTATATATACACGCTTGACTGAATGAAATATATGTGGTTGCAGTAGTCATTTCCGGTAATGAGTTAGTAATGGCTCAGTAGCATGTTTGACTCAGTCTTATGGTTATCCATGCTAATGGACCATGCTTATGGACCAATAGCATGACTGAACCAGACGATTGGCTCGGTCGCCCGACTGAGTCATTAGATTGACTCAGTCGTACGATTGAAGCAAACAAATAGATCAGTCATATGTATGGATCAATTGTGTGACTTAGTTACACGACTAAACCATGTGTATGGCTCAGTCATACGACTGTATACTGCAACCTATAAATATCACTTAATTCGTGGAAAAAAACACTTCGAGTATTTTCTTACCCTAGCCGTCCAGAGTGTATTCTACATCTACTCCAACGTTAAAGTTCATCCCGGATCAATTCCTATCTGTTCTTAATGTTGTTTTATTGTTAGTTTGATCGGGGTTTGCGATCTCACTGATTGGATCATTGTTCAAATAGGATTCCGTGCTATTTTATTTAGTTTTACGTTGAATCTGTTAGTACTCCGTACGTACACGGTCCGAACATCCTTTTCTTCAGTGGGGTCTATAAGTGGACACTCATCTTGATAAGTTTCATGCCTGGGAGATCATACAGAAAGTAGAGTGTGTGGAGGAGCTATCTCACTAGATCCCAGTCCCTGCTTGTTCTGATAACACACTTTTGCATGCAAGGATGAGGATATTATGTTCTTGAAGGTCTCCTCTTTAAGAACACATTTCTTTGCCCTAGCTTTGCTGATCACATAAGATATTTGATCTGAGTCCTATAGTTGGTATGTTCATGGTTAAGAGTGGAAATGGTTTTTTTCTAAATCTTCTATTTTAAGCTTGTAATCATTTTCAGCTCTTTTGAAATCAAGTTTTAAGATGTTTAAGGACTTAAGATCGGATCTCATCTCTATGTTATAGGACCTAAATCTGTTAACTTTAGAAATGCATTCTAGGGTACAAAGATATTCCAATACCTTGGCTTCTCATGATATGCCATTAGTGCTTGGTTTGGAGATGCATCTTCTATCTGGAAGCTCCAATTAAAGCCTCCTTCTTCAATAGCAATTGTTGCTTGCTGCTTTTGCTTCTCAGTGTGTGGAGCTCCATCAGTGTAGTTTGGATTGGGTTGTGCTTGGACACCATTAGTCCTAGGTGCCTTGCACTCCCTAGCAAAGTGTCCTATCTGGTTACAGTTTTAACACTTCACTTTGCTCTTGTCCAGCCCAAACTTTCCACTGGATACATTGCTGGGAAACTTCCTCCCTATCCTTTTGTAGAATTTCTTGGCTCTATGAGTGAGAAGAGGCATCTGTTGAACTATCTCCATATACTCCAGGTCATATGGAAAGATACAGTCCAAATCTTCAAGGGTGAAGAAAAAGTTGCCTATGCTTTCATCATGAGACATAAAGGCTTATGATGAGCTTGTATCTTAGAATGGGCTCCTTGGATATAGCTCTCCCTTGGTGTCTCTAAGAAGGTAATGAAAGGGCCCTTTGGTTAGTTGTCAGAGTAAGAGATAAGATGGTGTTGTGGTTCTCCATAATCCCTTTCAACAACATGCAGGGCAGAACTCTACTGATTACTTGAGTTGCTAGATGGATTTTGCATGTTCACCTCCATCTGGTAGCCGCTGAGTATGCCATATAACTCAGTGAGAGTGAGGGTCTTAAGGTTTTTAGTTCTTTTAGTGACCACACAGTAGTGTGTCCATTGTCTTGGAAGAGAGGACATGAACTTCCTCACAATATCCGTACTCTCTAGCTTCACTCCAACATCCACTAAAGTGTCTACAATCTCAACATACCTGAAGTATTGTTGAGTCATGGTTTCACTTGTTCTGAAGGTGAAGTTCTCAAACTGCTATTTCAAGACGTCATTCTAGTACTCTTTAGCTTCACTTGACCCCTCATACATCAGCTTCAGTGCATTCCATAACTGCTTAGCAGTTTTGCACTTCTTGAAGCCTCTGTTGGCATTTGGAAGAGCAGTTTGGATGGCATTCATGGATCTTTGATCTACATCTATTTTTTTCTATCTTCTTCAGAGTCGTCAGTCACTTCTTTTGGGATCATGCCACCTCCAGCAGCAACTGAAGAGGTGCATGGAATGTAAGGTCATAAGGTAACATACTCCCACATCCTGCTATCTTATGACTTGATGAAGCCTTCCATTCTTAGCCACCAAGTATCAAAATCATCAGGAGTGATCAATGGGGACTTTACCATGGTACCATTTTCCATATCAGACTTTGAAGCTGCCATTTGAGATGCTAAGTGTTTTGTGAGAACTGAGGAGTTTAAGATGGTAAGATCTTACAATCAAGAGCCTGGAAATCTCTGATACCAACTGCAGGACCAATTAAGGGAGGTCAATACATTCAGTCTCACAATGAGGAGAGTGTTAGAAGACTTAACAGATCAAATAGGGATCCGGGTTTGAGTAAGAGACGCAAAGAACACAAGCAAACAAGGAGACAGAACTTAAGAACAATATGATATGGTTTTCAAGAATGATGTATATTAATCTCTAGTTCTTTCACAAGTGTTACAGTATCTAAAATAAGATACAAGACCTGAGAGTACAGTCGGCTATACTTTGAAAGCCAGCTTGAAACATTGATCGATAACAAGATCAATGTAAATTCAAAAGGCAGATTGCCTTTTGACTAGTGACTATGACATGCCATGCTCACATCCTAATATATTACCAAAAGGATAAAGGTACATAAAATAGAAAGTTACAGACTCTAGACCTCAATGTACAGTTGCAAAAGTATAGACCTTTTCACCAACTTATGTAAGTTGGTGAGACTTCAGAGTTGCAGTGAAAAGTGGGTCAGCTTTATGCAAAAGTACATCCGAGGAAAGCATATTCTCCTCTGTCTTCAAAGAAATCAGTCTTCACTTCATTGGCTTTGGAAGACTTTGTCTTTGAAACTTTAAAAGATTTCATCTTTGGCTTCAAAAGATTTGGTCTTTGGCTTCGGAAGGTTTTACACTTAGAATATTTTCTGCGCAGAGTGTATAACTTCCAAAACAACTTCTACCTTGTACATAGTGCATGCATGCAGGAAGCATTTTGGTTGCTTTAGTTGCATTAGCCTTTCTTATAAAACATTACAGCTGATGATCAACCCCTAACCACCAAAGCTAGAATGAATAAAATCAAAGTAGCAAGAAAAACTACCAAGAAGGTGGCTGAGTCAAAGTTGAAAATAGAGACAAGGCAAAAGGGTGTACTCATCTCAGCTAGATTCCAAGTGGTTGGAAGTTTTGATTCAGGAAAAGAGTGTAGGACCAACACTCCTATCTAGCTGAAGGATCATAAATTAAAGGGGAAGGCTGTTAAAGAAGAAAAGAAGTGCAAGAAACAACTGCCCTCATGCCCCATCAAGAATAACATTGAGTGCATAATGTGCGGTCTACATAACCACATGGCTATAGATTGTTACTACAATCCAGCAAGCACAAATTATGCAATTAGTGTTAAGAAAGAAGGAGTCAAGGATGGTTTCACATTTGGACCTTACCATATGGTGCAAGTGTTAAGGAAAGGAAATCTTGATTCTGAAGCCAAGTTGCTTTCGGAAGAAACTCATTCTTCTGAAAGGAAAATACCTTTGGAAGACAAGACAAAGAACAAACAAGAGAACAAAAAGAATCCTTTGAAACCTTCTGAGAAGAAGACTGCTTCGAAAGAAAAAGTGGTGACAATTTCTTCTAAGAAGAAAGAAGCCTCGGAAGCAAATCATGTTGTTCAAGCCTCCCAGGCTCATCAACACTGATCAACCATAGGATGGAATGGAATGGAATATCAGAAAAGATGCTGCAACCTAAACCTCTTCTTCATAAATCATAAGTGAATCCCCATGCATACATTTTAGTTCAATTATCTCATCTACATTAGAAGATCCCAAGACTAACAAGGCTTGGGTTTCCGATAGTAACTAATCATTTCACCTTATGTGCAAGGACATCTATATGACAAGAATAGAAATGTATGGAGATTATGGATAGTGGATGCTCCAGGTACATGACAGGGAACAAATATCTCCTATAAGAATTTGAACATTTTGATGGAGGTCCTGTTCAGTTTGGAGGTAAAGCCGAAGGATACATTTATGGTAGAGGAAGTGTATCCAATGGTAAGTTAAAAGTTGATAAAGTAAAATGTGTCAAACAGCTTGAACACAATCTCTTAATTGTTTCTCAATTCTATGATCAAAAGCATCAAATGCTTTTCACGTAACATGAGTGCATTATCCTCAAACCCGGGATGACAATTCCTCAGGAATTGGTGCTTCTTAGATCTCCTAGGAGAGGGGATATGTACAAGCTGGATGTGAACAATGCTTCCCCACTGGTTGAAGTATCATGCTTTCTTTCCAAAGCTAATGGGGATGAGTCAAGTCTTTGGCATAAAAGAATGCCACATGTTAATTTTAAAACCATGAACAAATTGGTTAAAAATAACTTGATACATGGTGTGCCTGAAAAGGAATTTTTCTGCAACGATAACTATGTTGCTTGTCTGAAAGGGATGCAGCACAAGGTATCTCACAAATCCGAAGAGGTTAACTCTATCACAACCCTATTACACTTATCGCACATGGATCTATTTGGTCCCACAAGTATAGTGAGCATTGGAATGAAATCATACTGAATTGTGATTGTTGATGATTTTACAAGATTTATATATGTATTCTTTTTAAGAACTATAGATAAAACTGCTAAAACTTTAAAATATTTTATTCTTAAAATTAAAAATGAAATTAGTCACAATGTAAAAATCATTAGAAGTGATCAAGGGACTGAGTTCAAGAATCAAGTTCTTGACTCATTCTATAACTCAAAACAAATTGCCAGACAATACAGTGCTCCTAAAACTCCTCAACAAAATAGTGTTGCTGAGAGAAGGAACAGGATGCTTATTGAGGATGCAAAATGTTAGCTGATTCAAAGCTGCCACTAACTTTCTGGCCAGAGGCAATCAGCGCTACATGCTATGTACAGAACAGGGTTCTCATTGTAAGCCCCATGGAAAGATCCCTTATGAGCTATGGAACAAGAGGCCACCGTTCATTGGCTTTCAAAGGTCCTTTGGCAGCAGGTGCACCATACTTAACACAAAATACAATTTAGTAAAATTTGCTGAAAACTCAGATGATGCTAGCTTTGTTGGATATTCCTCAAAATCTATTGCTTATAGAGTATATAACATCAAAAATCAACAATTTGAGGAATCATCCAAAATTTTTTTCAATGAGAGCACTCCTTGTGTTAAGGGAAATGGTCCTAGTCATATTTTTGACTTAGAATTGTTTCCAAACTTTAAACCATCTTCTGAAAATGTTTCTGTGACATCCCGTGTTTCCAGGTTAAAATACACATGTTAATAAACTACGATAAAACAATTAAATGTATTACAAGACTTAATTTGATGATAATTAAGGTAATTTAAAAGCCCCTTTGTGCATTAATTTTATAATTGGTAATTTTGAGAATTAACGGGTCGTGTAGCAATAAAACGTTTAACGAACGTTGATGATAATTTGCTTAATTAAATATATGTTGATTTTTATAATTTAATGAATCTTAAGTGAAAATATTATTAGTCATGAAAAATAATAATTAATATGATTTACCTTGATCGCGTAAAATTAAGACTTTTTAAATACTGCATTGAAGCAACGTACAGTCCATTGCATACTGTGTTATACCGGGTATATCTTTACTCTTGATATTTTGTCACTATTATTAAAGGTTGTGAACCCTTCAAAATCCTCAAATTAATACTTTGAAATTATAGAAATTTTTTGCGTAAAAAACCAACGTTTAAGATTTTTACAAAAAAAAATTTAACGAGACCGACACCCGCCTTACACCGGGTGGCATCTTATTTGGAGATCCACCAGCCATATCATTAATATAATAATATGATTAACTCACCTTAACCACACTTGTTATTTCTATACATACAACTATACATTCCATCTTTTACATACATAACCTTTCTCTCACTAGAATTCTCCTAGACACTCTCCTCTCCCTTCTCTATAAAACCCACGGCTGGAACCATCAAAGAACATCCCTCTTTTCCTTGATTTTCATCATCCAAGCCTATTTCAAGCTTTGATTTCTGGATTTCAAGGATCCTTTATGAGTTTGGTGTAAAATATTTCATAAATCCAACTCAAAGGAGAAGAAATCCCCAAGGAAATCATTCTTGGATCTATAAAATTTGTTCATCTAGGGTATGAACTTTGAACTTTTATGTCATGCAACATGACTTTTGGATGATTGTTGCAAGTTTTGTTTACCAAAAACTAGTTTTTCTTGAATTTCAAGGTTCCTATAAAGGTTTTAATCAAGAATATGTGTTATAAAATAATGTGTTTGTATGTAAGTGTGTGTGTACCGTAAGTATGTGTATGCTTATGGTGATATTGTGTTTTCATGATATTTTAACATTTTGTTGATTTTCTCTTGCATACAAGATGATCAAACTTTGATTTGAGGTTATGAACATCATAAGAAACCCATCTCCAAAAGGAGTCTATCAAAATGATGAAAATGGGTAATACATGAATGTATGTAAAGAATGATATTCTTGAACCCATCTTGCACTTTAATTTCATAAAGGATTGAGATAATCCATGAATAATGGTGATCATGATCTGAAATATTTTGATTTTTAAGTATGTTTTGTTAATATAAAAACTAAGAACACAAGATAAAATCTATGATTTGGACTATGTATTTATGTATGAAATCATGTATAAGTATATGTATATGGTTTACACTTTTGCTCTTGATGTGTTGTAACACCCGAAATTCTAGTCACATAAAAGAAAAGAAAAATAATAAGAAAAGGAAAGGAAAAGTATCTTGAAAGAAAGTAAAATGAACAAAAGTGTAGGGGGCTTTGTGTAAAAGTACAAAAATCAAATTATTTTATTATATTATGGGTATGGACGCCCATAATATGTTTCACCAGCTGTTTCTGTCAACCAAAAAGAAAAGAAGAAGAAGAAGAGCAGAGTTCTTCGGTTCTAGAGAGAGAAAACAGCTGATCTTGGCCTAGGTAAGTAATTCTTGTAAATTTGGTTCGGTTTTGATGGGTTTTTGACCATGTAACCGAGTTTTACATGTTCTTATGTGCTTATGTGTGTTCGGGATATGTGTTCTTGGTGTCTAGGCGTTAGAAACATCAAGATTTCTCGATTTGAAGGAGTTGAACTTGGAAGCAGTCAATGTGAGTTCTAGACCCCGGTTTTACATGTTTTTAAACTTATTTGGGGCTCAAAATGCATGTAAAATGATTTTATGATTATTATATATGTTACCCGAATGTACTTGTGTATGTATGTTAGTGTTTTATGGTTATTGATGTTATGTTGATGCTTAGAATGGTAAGAATAAGTCAAGAACACATTAAAATTGAGATTGGGACTAAAAATAACTTAGGAACATGTTATATAGGTGGTCATGCGCCAAAATAGGGCTCATGCACCTAGAATATTGGCGTGGAATGGCTAAAACCTCATGCGCCTAAACAGTACCCTCATGCGCCCAAATAATCTGCTCATGCGCCTACGTGATAGTCATGCACCTGAACAGTACCTCATGCGCCTAAATATTGCCTTAGAAATACTAAGTGTAAGATCATGCGCCTGAACAGTAGTTCATGCACCTAGGTATTAGGCTTAGACGCCTAAGTGTACCCCCATGCGCCCAAATAGTGCCCATGCGCCCGAAGTGGCTCATGTGCCTAAGTGTTGAAACGCCTAAGCGAGGCTCATGCGCCTACATAGTGGAAAAGTGCCTAAGCAGTTCTCATGCGCCTGCATAGTGCCAAAGCGCCTGAAACACTTCGAATTTTTCTGAAATTCTGAAAAGATTAAAATTTAGGGTTTGATTCTAGTTTGACTTAAGGCTTATATTTGTTTATTTTATGAATGTTTATGGTTTGTTTTTATATTCCATATTATATATTATCATATGACTTTACGTGGTATGTTTATGCTGTTATACGTAAAGTATTACATAATAAAAGTGAAAGATTAATGATAATGACAGCGGAACATAAAGAATGAACGAATGAAAAGTCTTGCAAGCAAAATGAATGGAGGTTCACAACTCAATGAGAGTTGCTAGCTCAACTGTGTGTAATATAGCATGTGATTTTGGCTAACCCATGAGGGTTCACACACAGGGGGGGTCAGTCTTGGACTGATCCATAGTACGAAACGGGATCCTCGTCACTTTACCCCAGAAATAAGGCGGCTGTGTACCGGGAATGAGGTGGTTGCATGCCCAGCGATGGGGGTAAAGTTATGACAGGATCTAGAAACAGTAGAAGATAATGATAAAGTATGAAACAAACAAATACGTGTGATAATGAATGATGAATGAGTTTATACCTTGTTGTATGTACGATGAATGCTTACGTACGAAAGTAAAGAAAGTATTTTATTAAGAAAGAGTATTTTCATATATAAACTGTATAATGTATTTCAATACTTTAAAACTAGAACTCACTCAGCAATGCTTACTTTTATGTATTTTCAGTTGGTAGGTAAATTTTGTTAAGGATGACATGAGGGTGAAGCTACTAGGCTGGGCAAGACTGGCATCCATTCACGCATAACATTATTATTGTTTTGTAATGAAACTAAACGATGCTTTTGTAACTTAAACAATGTTGTATTACTTAACAACAATTTTTATATTAATATGATGAATGGTTTCTGGTTAATGCAAATTCCACTGCTTAATCTTACGGAACGTGTAATGTTTTTAAATATATATGCTATGAATGTCCAACTGTAAACGTACCGGGAACGGCGTCTTACATGTGTTCTTTACTTATAAGTTTAGAGATGATTGAGATGGTCCATATATATAGTGATTGTGATCTAGAGATTTTGATATTTTTATTCATACTTGATTTAAAGAAAATATAAAAACAAGTTAGAAACTAATGGTACTCAAGTGTAGATGGGACATGACCACTAGTGATCATTTCATAAAATTTAATAGTCAACAAGACAAGTATCTTTGTAAGATCTGGAAAAATAAGTTTAAAACATATAAAATATAAGTTAGAAGATAGTAATTTTACTGAAAATAAAAATCTTGATCATTGGGTTCAATCTTGTAATGTTTTACGTTAAGAAACGCGTTAAAAACGGTGTTTTCCGGGTCTAAAACAAGTGTTTTTGTAGAAGTCCGGTTTTAGATTGAAAATAATGAAGTGTTTGAAGTTAAAAAATTATATTATCAAGTATATAACAAATCCGTAACAAGCAAGGTCTTCGGTAATGACTTCATACGCGCGAAAAAGCCGAAAACCGACAATTTCGAGTCAAAAATAATGGACTGTTTTGGAACTGATTTTTAACAAAATATTTCAGATTGTTTTTGATATAAAAGAGACATTTTTAAATATATAAAATGGTCATAATATATATGGGTTGATGTACGGTTTATACGTGCAAAACTGTGCGGTTTTGGGTCAAAAATCACCGTATTCGTGTGAAATTTGGGTCAAACATAATAGAGCATATTTTTATAAAAAACTTGTCTAAATAGTTATATATATATATATATATATATATATATATATATATATATATATATATATATATATATATATTACCACTGAAAAAATTAAATATATATTAAAAAGATTAATAAATATTGAGTTGTGTTAAATAAAATAATATTTATAAAGTAATAATATAAGAAATAATTTTCTTAACTAGAACAAGAATATGAATATATCTTATTACTAAACTTAATTAAAATATTATTATAAATTAATTAATTTATTTATTTATTCACTTATTTACATATACGTTTGTTTGTATACTACATAACTTGGTAAATTTTGCGTTATATTTTTTATATGCGTTCATGTGTTTATTTTGTGTGTGTTATGTGGTTGTTATTTAAGGGTTAAATGGTTGATTTAATAAATGAATTATTGTCACATATAATATATGTTATTAAACAAAACCGAAACTCAACCAACGGGTCTTTTAAAATTGGATTTCAAGATAAGTCTAGTGAGTTGGATAAACAACTTATGTATTAGATGTATTACTCGACAATTAATAGATCCTTTGTGTTTAGGGCGTTAATTAGTCATTTATTTTCCGGGCTCTATTTTTCTAGATCATCTCCTTCTCACATTTGAAGTTGAGTTTTTCATAGCCCCTATTTTAAATAACGTTTTATTTAAGTATTTTAGGGGAAAACATGCTATAATGATTTTTGTTTATGATACGATTATGGAATAACTGTGTGATCTTTATGATAGCCTTGAGTTGTTTTGGGTTAGACAACTGCCCCCTTACATAATAATTAACCCTTCAAGGTCTACAGGACATATTGGAAGCTCTATTGGGTTTGGCAACTGCCCCTCAGGATCGGTTGCACCGATCGGGTACGGAGGGAATATATGTTGAAAGGATTTGAGGGAATTTGTATCTTGGTTTGATTATGGAGCTCTTGGTTACGATCATAGTCAGTGGACCTAGCTAGTCCTTGATGATTCAGGGGTTTATTCTGGGATAATCATGTCTTTTATAAAATGAAATTGTGATAACCTTTTTATACAAACCTGTGAACTCACCAGCTTTTTGCTAATAAACTTTTAGGTGTGTTTTTCAGGTGATTAGGCATGCATGGGAATGAAGAGGGTTTTAACGGCAAATTTATCAAATTTGAATGCCAGTTTGTGACAGGATTTCAGCCTCTCGTTTGATCAATCAGATTATGTTTGCAGCGGATTTAGCACATTAATTAGCGATTAATGCAAGAACATAAAAGATATTGCATGTAAAAGCACAAGCATAGAGAGAGAAAAGAGTTCGGCGAAATAATAAATGTTCTATTGCTTCGCACGTTTCGGCCATTAAAACAGTATGGTTCCCCATCCTTTTATAGGCGGCAAAAGGATGGGTTGATGTCCTTTTTCTGACATCAACTGAATATTAAAAATACATCTGACAAAACATAAAACTACTGAAGATGTCAACAGCTGACATCTTCTTACAAAAGTTTCCTAAGTACTAATAAAAGTAAAACTACTGAAATCCTACAACGACTGAAGAACAAACTCTTCAGTCGTTTATAACTACTGATACTATAACAACTGAAGAACATGCTCTTCAGTTGTTGTACAATTACTAAAACAAAATAAACTACTGAAAAGGAAAAACCATCACAACAACTGAAGAAGACTTCTTCAGCTGTTGTGACAAACTCTGAGTCTTCAGTACTTGGTCTTCAGACTTGGCTTCAGATGATGTAACAACTGATGACTTCAGTAGATATCATCAGTTGTTGTCTTCAGTCTTTGTCTTCAGACTTTGTGCTTCAGTAGAAGGTCTTCAGTTCTTCAGTTCTTCAGCTTTTGATTCTTCAGTACTTGTCTTCAGTACTTGAAGTCTTCAGTACTTGTAAGATCAGTACTTTAGACTTCAGTACTTTGGAGTCTTCTTCAGCTGTTGTTCTTCAGCTTTTGATCTTCATACTTTGTTCTTTAGACTTTGTCAGAACAACTGATGGTTGGAGCTAAGATGCTCTCGAGTCTGACATTCAAGCAAGAGAACACAATAGCTGATAGGAGTCTTCAGCAGTTGTTGTGATGTCATGTGGGACTTAGAGATTTTCCTGATCTTGGCTCATTGGTTCTTTTGGTCCAACAAACTCCCCCTGAACCAATGCAGCCAAAACCTCTAATTATTGGTTGTCCCACTTATTGGTGGCATTATGATTGGTCTATTTCCTTCTAGATCAGATTAGAAGTTGACCCAGATAAGCACTGGCCTGAGAGGTAGTCTCTAGTGTTTGTTTGGCTAAGTATGGATGGGAGCTCTGTCTTGGGGAATTGGACACAGAGCTGTTGTCCCATCCATGAGATCTACCTCCCATGTACAAGCCGGTAGGATTCTCGGGTGTAGGCTCGGACAAAGATCATTTGTTCTTCTTTGGTCATGCCCTCATCCCCACCATCAAACAATCTTTCACGGCCGTACGTCTCTGAGACATACTTGACCTGTTTCCCATTTTTGAGCTCAACTGTTGTGATTTGCTTGTAAGCAAATTCATCTGGATGTTTGCCTTCTAGCAACAAGTTGAGCTCATCTTTGCGGAAGTTCTCAAGCTTCTTATACACTAAGCCTTTCCTCACCATCCTGTTCTCCAACATCATTTCAGGAGGTAGCTTAGCTTTATAAGCTTTCTCGAACTTATCCACAATTTCCCAGGGTGTTAATACAAGAGCCACTGTGATTACTTCATCTACAATCCACTTCATCTGGCTCTTGTATCTCACAGGAATATTATTCTTTGTGATCCTGTAAGCCACCCTAGGATCAGGCCAAGTCCTCACTCTCTCCTTGTTGTATTGGAAGGTTTGTTTGAGAGTGAAGAGTCTCAGAGCTTCTTTCTTCATATTCATGATAGAGGTAGAGGCAGCATATGCTTGGTCAATAGACTTAAGCATTTCAGCATCATGAAGATGCTGCTGTGCCTCTTCCTCTATCTTCACCTTCACAGTTTCCATCTGTGAGGTGGGAGTGATGGTTTGGGATTTGACTTTTGGTAGAGGGATGACTGCTGAAAGAGGCAGTCTATCCTCCTCATCACCCTCTTCTTCTTCTTCTTCTTGCAGCCTCAACACCCTTCTCTTCTTCTTCAAGGGTGGATCATTGGCTGCGGGTTTTGGTGGTGAAGGGGTTGGTTTAGTGGGTTGTAGTTGGGTTGTTGGTGTGGGAATGTTGGCAGGCACTGCTAGTAACCTAGAGATAAGGGCTGGTTTGGTCTGTTTTACTAGCAGTGTCCTGTTCCCAGCACCTGCTTCAGAGAGGGCCTCTGCGACCAGTCCCTTAGTGAAATCACCAGCCGAACAGATCTTGGTGGTTATTGCCAAGAGTCTGTCCCTGGTCCATGCTTTTACATCAAGGACTGGCCTGCCTATATACTTCGAAATGAATCTACTCATAGCCTCGAGTTTCTTTTGATCCTCTTGGCTATAAGTAGACCATCGGTATTCTATTTCCCTAGTTTCCATTTTCCTGATCTCCTGATCTAGCAAGGCAGTGTCCTTGTCAAAGCCTTGCCTGAACAGCTGAGCAATGGCAGAATCCATTGATTTGCTGTGTTCAGCATCAGCCTCCTTGACAAGGGCTGCTAGATCAGAGTCAACCACCATCTTTCCCTTCTCTCCCTTTTTCTTATCAGTGAAACTGAAATCCTTTTGGATGTCAGCCACTTCTAGTTGCTCAACCTCCCTCTCTTTCCTCTTCCCTTTCTCCCTCATCTTCCTAGTCTCCTCAACCAACTCCTCTCAACCACCACCTCTTTCTCTGCCTCTACCTCCTCCTCACCCCTCTTCCTTTTGACTTGCACTGATGTCTCCCCCTTTTTGGGTGCATTGGTTGGGGTTTGACTATCAGCAAGTGCCTTAGAAATGGCAACCTCCACCATGGGTTGTATGTATGTGGGAAGCCTCTCATCAAGGGTTTGAATGACTAAGTCTTTAAGCATGGGTGTGATGAGAGGTAGGGATTTTTGGAGGATAGCATCCAGCTGCTCAGGGGGGTTCTGACCCTGAGAGCTAGTGCCAGAAGCAGGGGCTGGTGGCCGAGTTTGTGGGAGTGGCTCAGTGTTTATGAGACCTTCGGGTGAAGGTGCCATCTGTGGGGTAATGGTGGCAGATGGACTTCTATCCTGAGTCATTTGAGCAAGCAGCTCTTTGAGTCTGCTTATCTCATCCTCTAGGATAGTGTTTTGAGCTACTACATCGTAGAAGAAGCTCAGGTCATCATCAGCATGAGCTGAATCACCTGACCTCCTGACAATGTCAGGATGTACATGCCCTGAGCGTGGCTCAGTAATAGCATGTGCCCCTTGTTCATGGTACTTGGGACTTCTAGCCTCCGGATTGGATCCATCATCGGCAGTTGCCTCTGGTGAGGTCTTAGTGATGTTACCAGCTTCACCCTGCTCAGATGTTGATGCAGGGGAAGTGGCAGCCTCACCAGATTGTCCTATCTCCCTAGCCACACTGGAGATTGGACTGATTCTCTGTGCTGTGGGCTCCCACCAGCACTTGTATCCACCCCCTCTTCGGTTGGAGTCTCCCCAGTTGTAATAGGTTTCTGGGGAGAGGGTGGAGTGCTCAGATGGGTCAGCACTTTGGCGATAACCAATGTAGGGCTTTGTGGGGCGGTCTCATCAAGAGATGGGCTCGAAGCAGTGTGCACAGGGGGAGGACTGTGCTCTTCAATGGTAGTCTTCTCAAGTGAGAAAGACCCCAGTAATGTGGTTGCCCCTATGTTGGTTGCATCAGGCTCCTGTTGAGAGGAAGCCTGTGCGGTTGTGGTGGGTGGAGTCGTGGTACCTGCTGGGAGAATCGAACCAGCAGGCACATCCTGCCTTTGTGTTGCAGGGGCATCTTCAGGGGACTCATCTCCCTGAGTAGCCTTTTTGGGCTTCTTTTTGGCTTTTGGTTTGGTGGGGACTTTGGATTTGGAGGTGGAGGCTGTGGGTTCCTGCTGCGTGGGTTTTCACAGCCGGCCAGCCTGTTTGAGTGTTTGGTCAGTGTTGTGCCTAGAGTATACCTCGGCTAGAACAGCCATGGCAGGGACCCCAGTGCCAACTAGTCCCTCAGCCTGAAGCTGGTTCTCTATTATGGCCATAATGAACCGAGGATACAAGATCCATCGGTTAGAAATTGGTTTTGTGGCCATATCCTTTATTTCCAAAAATAGTATATCAGTTAAGTTTAACGGTTGTTTTTCAAGGATAGAGAACAATACATGTTGCCACCTTGTGGACATCTGGTCCCACGAAGAGGTTTTGGGAGCCAGACACACGTTCACCATGTGGAAGATCAATCGTTGAGGGTCAGGGAAGTGTTTCTTCAACAAGGTGGAGGCGGAGAGGTTACCCTGGTAGTCGTGGGATGTGAATGAGAGATCCAGGGCACCTTTGGGGTAGGAAGTTGGGTGAGTGGCATCCTCCAACTCTAGGGTTTGGCGTAGGGTAGCTGGAGTGATAACCACGGGTTTGCCGTTGACGGAGGACCGGAGAGACACCTCGCCATCCTGCTCTCCGGTTTGGACGGTTACATTCGTCCAAAACTCCGCCAAGGAGTTGGTGTATATAGTGGAGTTCAGGAGAAAAGCCGTTTTGTAGGGCGAGTCGTTCTTAAGATCGACGGCTTGGTGAAACTTAGGCCATAATGGCGATTTTGTGAGATGGGCGACACAGTTGTGTCGAGGTTTCAGTTGCATGGTCGCCATTAATGGTGTATGGGAATTTCAGAGGTTTGGAAGGATTAGGTCAAGTGAGGAGTAAATGCTCTGAAGATGGGGTATTTATAGGGTAGGTCAAAGGTTGAAAGAAAACTACTGAAGGTTTTGGTGTTAGCTATCAGTTGTTGTAACAACTGATGACGTGGTTTTAACCTTCAGTGGTTGTAACATCTGAGGACTTGGTGTTGGTCTTCAGTAGTTGTGAAACTACTGAAGACATGGTTTTGTCCTTCAGTTGTTTGGGTATGAAACAGCAGCTGTTGGCATCAGCTGAAGAGAAATTACTCATCAGCTGTTTCCGTCAAGTCAGTTGTTTCATACTAGCCTCCACACTTACTCATCAGCTCTTTGGCTGACTTTCAGATGTTTCATTGACCCTTCAGCTCTTGTGAATATTTATGCCTTCAGCTTTTGTGACAAGATGTTCACAAGTGCTGATGAAATATTCTTCAGAGCTGGTGAACAAATTTTGTCTTCAGTACTTGTGTAAGATCACACAGCAGTACTTGTGAACAAAATTTGTTCTTCAGTACTTATTTATTTGAAAATCATACATCAGTAATTGTAATCCACTTCACTACTTCAGTTGTTTTCAATAAATAATGTACATCAGTACTTTGTCATTTTAGTCTTCAGTAGTTATGAAAGAGCTGAAGACTAAATTACTCATCAGTACTTGTATTTGACCTAATGCTCATCAGTAGTTGTGAAGTAAAAGCATCAGCAAAGGTCAAATCAGTCAAGCTGCAGCATACCAAGCCTTAGTACCAAATTTTGGAATGTGGCACTATCTAAAGGCTTAGTAAATATATCTGCAAGCTCATCAGCACTAGGCACAAACTTTGGATCAATCAGACCTTTTTCATAGCAATCCCAAATAAAATGATGTCTGATCTCTATATGTTTGGTCCTAGAGTGCTGGACTGGATTTTTGACAATGCAAAGAGCTGAAGCACTATCCATTAATAATGGAGTCTTAGTCTCTGTAATGCCATAATCCAAGAGTTGGTTCTGAAGCCAGAGTATTTGAGATGTACAACTTGCAGCAGCAATGTACTCAGCTTCAGCAGTGGATGTAGCAATTGATGTTTGTTTCTTACTCTGCCAAGAAACTAAACAATTGCCTAGGAATTGGCAACCACCAGAAGTGGATTTTCTGGTGACTTTGCATCCTACATAGTCACTATCAGAGAAAGCAACTAATTTGCAAGAATGCCCAGTTGAATACCAAAGACCTAGTGATTTGGTACCTTGAAGATATCTAAAGATCCTTTTGACTGCAATCAAATGGGATTCTTTAGGTGCAGCCTGAAATCTAGCACAAACACATGTTGCAAACATGATGTCTGGTCTAGAAGCTGTAAGGTACATCAAGGACCCAATCATACATCTGTAAAGGGTTTCATCAACCGCTTTACCTTTCTGATCTACATCTAGTTGTGTGATGCTGCTCATGGGAGTAGAACAGGGCTTACAGGTTTGTAAATCAAACTTATTCAACAACTCTTTGGTATACTTGGACTGATGGATGAAGATTCCATCATCCTGTTGTTTGATTTGCAAACCCAGAAAGTACTGTAATTCTCCCATAGCACTCATTTCAAATCGTAGCTTCATAAGCTTTGTAAATTCATCACACAACTTTGGATCAGAGGATGCAAAGATGATGTCATCAACATAAATCTGAACAAGGAGCTTATGTTGTCCCATAGTCTTGATGAATAAGGTTTTATCAATGGTGCTTCTAGTGAACTTATTCTCTAGAAGAAAGGTTGAGAGTGTCTCATACCAGGCTCTAGGTGCTTGCTTCAGCCCATAGAGAGCCTTATCAAGCTTGTACACCCAATCAGGATGTTTATTGTCCTCAAAGCCTGGTGGTTGACACACATAAACCTCTTCTTTTATTTTTCCATATAGGAAGGCACTTTTGACATCCATTTGATAAACCTTAAGACTGTGAAAGGCAGCATAAGCTAAGAACAGTCTGATTGCTTCCAGTCTGGCCACAGGTGCAAAGGTCTCATCATAATCGATGCCTTCCTCCTGTGCAAACCCTTGGACAACCAGTCTGGCCTTGTTCTTGACAATTCGGCCCTTCTCATCTGTTTTGTTCCTGAATACCCACTTGGTGCCTATAGCACACTTATCTTTGGGTAATGGAACAAGCTCCCACACTTGCTGTTTCTTGAATTGAAGAAGCTCAAGCTGCATAGCTTCTACCCATCCATTGTCTCTTAAAGCAATATGATAGTTCTTTGGCTCTTGCTGACTGATGAAAAGAGCATAGAAGCAGAAGTTGGACAATTGATTCCTGGTTGAAACTCCAGCATGGATATCACCGATGATCTGTGATGTGGGGTGATTCTTGAGCTCTTGATAGACTATGATATCTGTGCAAGTGTTTGTAGACCCATCAGCAGCAACAGATGGTGATGGAGATTCCTGAAACCATGTAGAGGATGGCAGCTCAAACGAAGTAGAGCAAGCAGAAATCTCATCAGCATTTGTGGTGGATGGAGCTGCTGAGGCTACAGGAGCTTCAGGTTCAGTGGACTCAAGCAGGTTGTCACTGATCCTGAAGAGGTGAGTACTGACTACATCGTCATCAGTACCACCAGGTGGAGATCTGCTGACAGGCTCAACAGATGGAGGTTGATAAGGAACATATTGCAGTATGTCCAGATCAAACAACTCCACAGGGTTTTGTGGAATCTTGTCCTTTGGAGATTCATTGAACTTAACATGCAGAGTTTCTTCAACCCCCTTAGTTCTACAGTTGAAGACTCTGTATGCCTTGCAAGTTGATGAATAACCAACAAAATACCCTGCATCCACCTTACTAGCAAACTTCTGGAGTGGGTTGCTAGTGTTGAGAATAAAACAAGGACACCCAAAGGCTCTAAAGAATGACATAAGAGGGGCCAAATGATGAAGAACTTCATATGGAGTCTTCATCAATCTCTTATTCAATAAAGCTCTATTCTGTACATAGCAAGCTGTATTGACAGCTTCAGCCCAAAAGGTCAGTGGCAACCCTGAGTCAGCTAACAATGACCTTGCTGCTTCAATGAGGGTCCTGTTCTTTCTCTCCACCACTCCATTCTGCTCAGGAGTTCTAGGAATGCTAAACTGCCTTCTAATTCCCTTGGACAGGTAGAAGTCATCAAGTGTGTGGTTTCTAAACTCTGTTCCATTGTCACTCCTCACACACTTGACCTGTAAGGAATACTACTTTTCTACATGTAACACAAAGTTCATTATTGTCTTTGCTGCTTCATCCTTGGAGTGCAAGAAGAAAGTCCATACAAACCTGGAATAATCATCCACAATTACCAGGCAGTATTTCTTCTTTGCCATGCTCATTACTCTGACAGGACCAAAGAGATCCATGTGCAGAAGCTGTAAGCAGGCAGTGGACTTTGGTTCTTCTATCGAAGGGAATGAAACTTTGTGTTGTTTTCCTTTCACGCAAGCAGTGCAGTCATCTTCACACTTGAACTCCTTCTGAGGCAGTCCTCTTACTAAACCATGGCTTATAAGCTGATTAATATTCTTGAAATTAACATGACCCAGCCTTCTATGTCATAGTGTAGACTCTTGAGGAGATGCCTTGGAGAATAGGCAAGGATGGCCTTTTAGATCCATCTTTTTGGAAAGATCTAAAGCATACACTCTTCCTGTCCTGTTGGCCTTCAGGAGAGTGTGCTCATCCAATGCCTTGTCAATCAAACTCAGAACTTTGGATGACAGAATCCGGCAGTTCTGGCTTGTGAAAAGGGCAACATGGCCTTTGTCACACATTTGACTGACACTCAAGAGGTTGTACTTGAGATTCTCCACATGGTTAACATCATCAAACCTTATTTCCCCATTAGAAACAAAGCCTTTACCAATGATGTAACCCTTTGCATCATTGCCAAAGGAAACAAATCCCTTCTTTCCTTGAGAGTAGTCATTAAGAAGGGAGCTGCTACTTGTGATGTGCATGGATCCTCCACTGTCTACATACCAGATGCTTCTATGGCATGTTGAAGAACCCTGCAAACACAACCATGTGTTAGTTTGTCTTGGAGACCCAAACCTGCTTGGTTTTGGGTCTGTTCTCAGCTACAGGTGCAGCACTAACAGGTGTGTTGTGTGTGACAGCTTGAGGTGAAGAAGATGGTACAGAAGAGGAACCCTTTGGCTTGGACTTCCTTTTCTGTGGTTTCAACACAGGGGCATCTAAGTGGTTGACTCTTCCCACTAGCTGCTGAACCATCATCACCAATTGTGTCTGATTCTGTGATAAGGCCTTCAGCTCTTCAGACACATTGGAGTTTGCTGATGATGAGTTCCTATGTTGTACCATCTTTTTCTGAGCAACCTCAGTTGTTGCCTGAGTAATCCCTACCTTCTTTTTAGATTTAGCTTTGGGCTTAGGGATTTCAGGCTTGGATGTTGCTAGTACAAACTTAGTTTCAAACTCATTCTTCATTTTATTGATGCTCTCATTAATTTTCTCCTTCTGTTTGAGTTTGGAACCCCTTTTGTACCAGCAATCATCAGTAAGATGATTGAGAAGCCACATATCTCACATGGCTTTTTCTTCATCTTATGCTGATCATCAGCTGAAGAGGATTTAACTGCTGAAGACTTGTTCTTCAGCTGTTTGTCATCAGTACTAGCAGTTTTCTTCCTAGTGCCTGCTTTCCTGGTATCCTCTCTAGTCTTCAAACCTTTCCTACTGTTAGTTTTCTTCTCTTTAGTGCTAACAGTATTTGAGGTTTGAACTTTAGATGTTGTCACTTGCTCTCTAGTACCTTCAGTACTTCTAGTGACAACACCTAAGTTGATCAGCCTTTTGGTCATGTGACAGTCAACATTTGAACCATCAGCTGTTGTAGCATCAGCTGATTGGTTTTGGCAGGAGTAAATGCTGACATCTATCTCTGATGATGCTGATTCAGAGGATAGTAAGTCACATGATGAGAAGGATTGGTTACTGCTCTCCCCATCAGATTCAACTTCTGCTCTTAAAGTGAAATCTGTGGGAGGAGCAGTGTGATTATAACCAATGCCAAACTTCATATTGGAAGCTGATTGCTTGCTAAGAAGCATTTCAAAACCCTTGCATGATTGCACCCATCGATCACACTCAACTTGGGTGGTTGCAAGAGTTTCCTTGAGGTCTTTGTACTTCTCTAGAAGTACATCTTCCCTAGCTTTATCATCTTTGATTTGGCATTTAAGCTTGTAAATCTCATCATTTTTATCTTTTAGAACAACCTCAAAATCAGCTTTTCTTTTGGAAATTGTTTGCTCAAGCTCAAGATTTTTATCTATTAAAGCTACATTTGCTTCTCTAATAGAAGCAAATGCTGCTATGCATGATTCTGAACAAAGCTTGGCTTTTGCCTCAGTGGATACCTGAGATGAGGCATTGGATGATGACCCTTCAGCAGAATCAAGGGCCATCAGAGCAAGATTTCCAAAAGGTTGGTCACCACCATGTTGACCAGCACCTTGAAGTAGTTGATCCTGACCAGATAGCTCTTCTGGTAGACTACTCCAGTCAACAACAGTTGGGGTGAAAAAGCTTTGTTGTTGAGGTTGTGTGTGATGATGAGATTAGGAAGAATGAGGCTCTGGAAGAGCATGAGGTGGTTGAGCCGGGGGTGCTTGAGTTTGACTAGGCTGAGGCATGTAGTAACAGGGGTAAGGATATGGCATATGACCCTGTGGCACAAAATAAGCAGGTGGTGCCTGTGCCTGAGATGGATAGCTAGAACTGGAGGAAGGTTGCCCTTTGTGCTGTGAGCTATTGCTGGGAAAAGTCACAAAGGGTGCAGATGATTTAGATCCAGATGATCTACACTCTCTTGCAAAGCGTCCAAGCCTTTGGCACTTGTGACACCTCAACTTGCTCTTGTCAAAACCAACTTTGGTTTTGCCAGAGAGTCCTGGGAATTTCCTACCAGTTCTCTTGTAGAACTTTTGAGAGCGGATATTTATCATTGCCATTTGGTTCAAAATATCCATCTCTTCCAGATCATCATCTGGAATGCCCTTCAAGTCCTCCATCAGAAAACACAAGTTGTCACCACCACCTCCTGAACTACTAACACCAACAAAAGCTTGTTCTGATTTGGTAGAGAAATCAATATGCTCATCATAAGAACTTTCTGATGAAGCATATTCTGACTCATGACTTATCAAGGCAGCATTACCTTGGACAAAGTCATCAGCAAGTTCGCCAGAAGATGACAACCTCCTCTTTTGCTCTATCTCTCTCTCAAAAGTGAGCAATTTCCCATGAAGTTGGGTGAGAGATAGAGTGTCCAGGTCAGCACTGGAGCGTAGGACAATGGTATATGTGTCCCATCTCTCAGGCAATGACCTGAGGAACCTGTTGTTCATCTGGCTTTTTGAGTACTCTTGTTTGACCATCTTCAGCTCAGAGATCAAACAAGAGAACCGCTCAAACTGCTGGGTCAGAGTCTCACCCTTTCTATATGAGAATGTCTCATATTGTTGGGCGAGGATTTCCCTATTGTTTGCTAAGACCAAATCAGTTCCTCTAAATTGTTCCTTTAGAGCAACCCATAGGTCATGAGCAGACTCATGATGCAAGAGCCCTGAATATATCTCATTAGGAATGGCCATGGCTAGAATTCCATGGGCTCTAGCATCAATTTCGAACAGCTTTAGATCTTCGTCCGAATATTGTTCAGGTTTCTTCGCAACCTGTTCATTAGATTCCGGGACGCTCACCATAGGCTTGTATGGCCCATGCACCACTGACTTCCAACAACCAGCACTGTTGACAGCCAAGTGGTGTAGCATACGTCTTTGCCATATGTTATACTCGTTCCTAACCAGCATCGGAGGCTTGGTTGCGGAACCAGTGTTGTGAGGATCATTAGTTGGTGTAGTCATCTCAGGTTTTAGTCAAAAACAAGTTTAAACACGACAAACGTAACTCGAAACCACCAAAAGACCTCAAGATTTTGGCCAGAAACAGCAAAACTCACTCTCTATGGCTAATTCTTGCAAATTGCTAATTCGATCAAACAGAGAGATCAAAAGAGCAGTTTCAAATGATCAATAGTGAAATTGATCAATGATTAACCTGCTCTGATACCATTTGACAGGATCTCAGCCTCTCGTTTGATCAATCAGATTATGTTTGCAGCGGATTTAGCACATTAATTAGCGATTAATGCAAGAACATAAAAGATATTGCATGTAAAAGCACAAGCATAGAGAGAGAAAAGAGTTCTGCGAAATAATAAATGTTCTATTGCTTCGCACGTTTCGGCCATTAAAACAGTATGGTTCCCCATCCTTTTATAGGCGGCAAAAGGATGGGTTGATGTCCTTTTTCTGACATCAACTGAATATTAAAATACATCTGACAAAACATAAAACTACTGAAGATGTCAACAGCTGACATCTTCTTACAAAAGTTTCCTAAGTACTGATAAAAGTAAAACTACTGAAATCCTACAACGACTGAAGAACAAACTCTTCAGTCGTTTATAACTACTGATACTATAACAACTGAAGAACATGCTCTTCAGTTGTTGTACAATTACTAAAACAAAATAAACTACTGAAAAGGAAAAACCATCACAACAACTGAAGAAGACTTCTTCAGCTGTTGTGACAAACTCTAAGTCTTCAGTACTTGGTCTTCAGACTTGGCTTCAGATGATGTAGCAACTGATGACTTCAGTAGATATCATCAGTTGTTGTCTTCAGTCTTTGTCTTCAGACTTTGTGCTTCAGTAGAAGGTCTTCAGTTCTTCAGTTCTTCAGCTTTTGATTCTTCAGTACTTGTCTTCAGTACTTGAAGTCTTCAGTACTTGTAAGATCAGTACTTCAGACTTCAGTACTTGGTCTTCAGTACTTTGGAGTCTTCTTCAGCTGTTGTTCTTCAGCTTTTGATCTTCATACTTTGTTCTTCAGACTTTGTCAGAACAGCTGATGGTTGGAGCTAAGATGCTCTCGAGTCTGACATTCAAGCAAGAGAACACAATAGCTGATGGGAGTCTTCAGCAGTTGTTGTGATGTCATGTGGGACTTAGAGGTTTTCCTGATCTTGGCTCATTGGTTTTTTGGTCCAACAGTTTGGGACCCAATTTTTCGCTACCGTTTAAATATTCCTTATTAATATTTAAAAACAATGTTACGTTATTATTAATTAAGTTTTTATGTTAAGACTTATGTTTGGATAAATGTAATAACATCTTTATTTAATGATAATATTTACTTTTTGTATCCATGATTTGTTTGCTTAATAATTGTTGGAAATAATCCAACTTCCGTTATCTACGTCACACGCGTGCCCTTCCGGCGCGCTTTTTGGGGTGTGACTGTTTCAGCTGGAACAGTAACTCAAAGTGACTCCTATGACGATCAACTGTTTGAGTTACCCAGACATATTCCTATTCTCCAAGAAGTCATGAAAATCAAGCTCCCACTACTAAGCCTGAACATCTTAGGAAACAATGGAGTTTAAACAAGTTGTCAGCCAACTGAGCATCAAAAGTCATCAGCTGACAACTCCAGCATTCAACATCAACCTGATGAAGACAGTGACCTAGAGGAACATGCAACTGTTGATGCTGCTTCACAGAAAAATACCATTGATGCTATCGCACACTCATTCACATTCATTCAATCAGTCCTCATTGAATGAGTGTGAGACATCAGCTGGAAATGGTGTTCAAAATCCTAAGCAAAACCTCTCCAATTTGGATCTATCTCTGCAACTAGATGTGATTCCTAGGCTCATGATACACAACACTCGTCCAGCTAAGAATGTCATTGGGGATGTCTCAGAAGGTGTGAGAACAAGAAGTCAGACCCACAATAGGAATGTATGCTTGTAATCATGCTTTCTTTCTCGAATGGAACCTAAGAAGGTGGAAGAATCCCTGAAGAAGAATAATTGGGTTGAAGCAATGCAAGAGGAGTTGCTTTAGTTTAAGAGGCAAAAGGTATGGAACTTGTGTCAATTACCACCTTGCCAAGTCCCCATTAGCACTAAGTGAGTGTTCAAAAATAAAAGAGATGATAAAGGTTCGATCATCAAGAACAAAGCAAGACCTGTGATTCAAGGATACACACAGGAGGAAGGCATAGATTACACTAATGTATTTTCACATGTTACAAGACTTGAGGCAGCACGAATCTTCCTTGCTTTTGCAGCATCCAAGAACTTCACAGTCTATCAACTTGATATCAAATGTGCATTTCTGTATGGGAATATTGATAGACAAGTCTATGTGTGTTTGCCACCTGTATTTAAAGACCCACGGTACCCCAACTATATTTGCAACCTGGATAAAGCTCTTTATGAGTCACACCAGGCACCTAGGTTATGGTATGAGACAATGTCTCAGTTTTTTTTGAAGAAAGGCTATACCAGAGGCACCATAGACCAGACATTATTCATAAAGAAGTTTGGGAAGGACAGATGACATCATATTTGGTTTCTCAAATGAACAAATGTGCAAAGACTTTGAAAGCATCATGAGAAAGAAGTTTGAGATGAGTTCCATAGGAAAGAAGAATTTCTTCCTTGGGATTCAAGTGAAGCAGATGGAAGAAAGGTTCTTCATAAATAAATCTAAGTATGTCAAGACATCTTAGAAAGATATGAGATGAAAGATTGTAAACTAGCCATGACACCTATACCCATAAATCACAATCTTTGTCTTAATTCCGAAAGGGAGGATACTGATCAGCATCTGTACATGGCGATTATTGGATCTCTGATGTATCTCACTGCAAGCAGACCTGATATCATGTTTGCAACTCGCATTTATATAAGATATCAGGCTGCTCCTAAGGTGTCTCATCTAATTGCTACCAAGAGAATTCTTAGATACCTCTAATAAGCTCCCAAACTGGGTCTTTGGTATCCTAGGTATAAGGATTTCAGTCTCTATGGTTATACTGATAGTGATTATGAATGCTACAACATTAACAAGAAATCCACATTAGGAGGATGTTAATTTCTTAGTGGAAGGATCATCTCCTGGCAATGCAAGAAGCAATCATGTGTCTCTAATCAATTGCTGAAGCTGAATACATTGTTGTTGTAAGCTACTGTGCTAAGCTGCTATGGATTCAAAATCAGATGTTAGACTATGGTTTCAACTTCATGGAGTCTAATGCCGGGAAAAGGTCAAAATGAGCCAATTAATAATAATGGGCTTAGTTGCGGGTTATTAATATAAATACAAGGAAAATGGATTGTGGACCAAATTAACCTTACGGGTTACATGTTAGATGACTTTAAGGTCCTATTATCACCCTGTATATATAAACACCAATCAGCCATCCATCCTTATTTGCAAATAAATCCCTAACTTTCTAGAGAGAGAAAGTAGAGAGAAAAAGTAGGGAGAGAAAGTAGAGAGAGAAAGTAAAAAAATCAAGATTTGAAGTTTGTTGGTCAAAGGATTGAAGACCTAAGTGTTTGTGCATCAAACCGCAAGGAAAGAACAACAAATCCAGGTAAGAATCATCATTCAAACACCTCTTTATAGTAGATTCAGATTCTAGGGTTTTGGAGGTTTTGAAAAGTGATAAAGAATCCTACCAAAGTCACGTTTTATGCATGAAATCATGTAAAAAGCTTAGATATGGTTTCCTGGGATTTTTTAGGGGGAAAGAGAGCCCTGTAGTGAGAGGAGTAGTTATGAACCTTATAGAACATTCACATGGGGGTGGTGAAGGGAGGGCCCCAATTGGTAGAATAAAACCCACAACCCCTTGGGGTTATCCTATACTTGGAAAAAGAAGTAGAAAAGGGAATAAATATAGTGCTAATTTGATTCTTCGTCATCGTAGTAAATAGGAGAGAAAATAGAATTTCTTTCTTCGTCATTATAAAAAAAAATAGGAGGAAGTTGTGACACGTTCACTTAAAAAAATACTTTTGTAGCGAATAATTTATTCAAAAAAAAGTAAGCTTAACACAAAAGAAGAAAAAGAAATAATAATAACCTGGTCCCGGGTTATACCCATAATGGTCGGCCATACTACTGCTATCCATAATAGAAAGGAACATTTACCTATTTATGTTACAGATCTTATGGTAGGACACAAATTGGGAGAATTTGCGCCCACTTTAAATGTCCGAGGACATGCAAAAAGCGATAATGGATCTCTTCGTTAAAAAACGCTTGTTTATGTATAATAAAACGAAAGATTTGGGTGTTAAAAGTTGAATTTTTGGGTTAAAAATGGGCTGGAACGTCATTTTTATGCGTCGTGCGAAACTATGAGTTCGTCATGCGAAACTAATAGTTCTTCCAACGAAACTATAGTTTCCCTAGTATTTCGCAGCAATAGAATTCCAACGAACTGTCATGCGAAACTGGCAGCGAAACTGCCATGCGAAACTGGCAGCAAAACTGCCATGCGAAACTGGCAGCGAAACTAGCATGCAAAACTGTCAGCGAAACTGCGTGCAAAACTATGTGTGAAACTACGTGCAAAACTGTGTAGAAAATGACATATTTGAGTGTTAACTTATATGCAGACCATGTACCGTGATCATAGTTCAGTTAACCTAAGCGTGAAGTTACTTGTTGAGACTAGGTGAGTTCTAGATCCCCTTATATACAAGTTTTTCTATGTATTGGGGCTGTTATGCATACTAAATATAAGTTTTTATATGGCAAAGATCTCAACAGGTTTTAACAGGAAGATAAAAATTTCTCTAACAAATTGTGCTATATAAATGCTTCAAAATAAAATTTCTTCACGCTGACCTGGCAGCCCGACCCTAGCCAAGGGCGTTGTCCTTTAGACCCCACTAGGGGTTGCTGCCCTTAGAACCCGCTGTCAGGGACTGCGGCCCCTGAACCCCCGTTGTCCCCCAGAGGGTCGGATATTATTGTTTGTTATTCATTATGATGAGAATGTGAATGTATGTTTCACGATGTTTCTTACTTGGTGTGATATATACTAATTAAGAATAAGTATTATGTAATGAAGTGAAATTTAATGATAATGAAAAGTGAAACCTAATAAATGAATGAAAGTCTTGCAGGTAAATGAAAAGAGGTTCACAACCGTGTGTTGTTAGCTCAACTGTATGGGGCCTAGCTAGCCTATGAATACATGGGTCTAATCCTTGAGATTGACCAAAAGTACGAAACGGGACCCTTGTCGCTTGCCCCGACACTGGAGTCAGCTTCGTGCATAATGTTAGGGGTCTATTTATAGACTTCAGCCCAGTACTAGTTTCGTGCATAATGTTTGGGGTATAGTATACGACATTGGTCTAGATGAAAGTGAAAGATAATGAAGAAAGTTTGAAATGTGCGAAATGAACGAAACGAATGATAATAAATGAATGTGATGATATGTATGTAATGATAAATGATCACACACTAAATGTAAATGTTTTGAAATGCATGAAAAAGTATTTATTATAAAACTAGAACTCACTTAGCGTAGCTGACTTTGTGTGCATAATAGTTGGCAGGTAATGATGCAGTTGAGAAGTGCAGGCATGGATGAGATAGCTACTGGAACAATCCAAGTCTGGCATTCTAGATTTTGAGACAATGATTGTAATTGTCATGTTTTATGATACAACTACAAGAACAATGTTTTGTAATGTATTTACAATTTATATATGAAAAGTTTATATTTCACTGCAAAATGTCATATTTTAAATGTTTTGCGCTATGAATGACAAACTGTAAGCATTTCGGGAACGGGGCCTTACATGGAGACTCCTATCCAGATAGACAACAAGAGTGCAGTTTCTATCACAAAAAATCTAGTCAAGCACTCCAAGACAAAGCATATTGCCGTCAGGTACCATTTCATTCAAGATATTCATGAGAAAAACTTAATCAAACTAGTCAAAGTCAATTCAAATGAACAATATGCTGACTTGTTCACCAAAGCTTTTTATGAACAAAGATTTACATATTTAATCACAGCTATTCGGATGATTAACATTCACTAGTCAATCTATTTTGAAAACCTTTTTAAAAATATGTCTTGTCTATGTTGTCTTTATACAATTTAAGCCCTATTACAAAAGGTTTTTCTTCAAAATGTCTAAGTATGAATTCTTTCAAAGAGAAATTTACCCTTGAAAGATATCTTTATCTATCTTCCGATTGCAAATTCCTCTGCATAAGTATTCTCTTCCGGAGAGTTTTTCACCTTGAAAGAAAATTTGATCATAGATCAAATCCACTTTCAAAGCTTACTACTTCATTTCTCCGAAGAACAATTTACTCTCGGAAGCAAACTTTTCTTTGAGACATGGTTTTCCTTGGGAAGTAAAAGTGGCCTCGAAAGACACTACTGAGAAACACAAGTGTTTTCTCTAGGAAACAACTTTACTCTCGGAAGAAAACTTCAACTGTGTTACGGAAATCTTTGGGCCCCACTCTGTAAAAAGTAGGATTTTATTGATGATTGTCGGAATATTTTAAATGGTCTATCTTACCGCCATTGTCAAATCGAAACCTAAACTGTCCTTTCACCTTATCGGTTTGACCTTTTACTCCCCATTTAAAAATTTCCGACTCTCTTTCTTTACTTTCTTTACCTCTGCAAAAAGCCCGAAATTTCCATTATCTTCTTTTCCATTCACTCTCAAATTCCTTCAATCAAACAGTACTTTTAGAACAATGGCCTTGAATCCCTAACACAACCAAGTCGCCATACTTGATTCTTTAAGGGTACCAATTTTGCCCCCATCATCCAATTGATGTCACAATCCGCATACTTTACTATCCTTACTGTTAACCCTACCATTTACTCAAACCACATGGCCGAATTCTAGGTCCAATGGTCAAAGCAAAATGCACAATGATGAAAGGGTCATCAGATCAAGGATCTACGGAGAGGAGATCATCATCACTGAAACCACCATCAGGGAGCCTCTGGAACTCCATGATAAAGGAGCCCCTATTGAATTCCCCAAGTCTGATTTGGAGGATACCTATATCCAAATAGGATATGGTGGAGATGTGAGGAAGTCTACAGTCTACAAGTTTAATTTCTCCTACAACTAGAAGTTCTTGCTACACATTGTCCTGCACAGCCTATCCAACAAGTCAGGGGATAGGATCAAATCCTGTATGATCTGGGCTGCCTAGTCCATGGGTTGGTAAAAGGCCTCCACTTCAACTACTCAAGATTTGTGCTAAATAATCTAATAGGTAATTCCACCAGGGATCCATTCTATATGTATCCTTGGTTTCATTTAGCACATAATCAACTATGAGCATGACTAGGACAAACTACAATGTGAAAATATTCTACTGGTCCCTCACATGAGGCTGGCATCTGTAAAAAGTAGGATTTTATTGACGATTGTCGGAATACTTTAAATGGTCTATCTTACCGCCATTGTCAAATCGAAACCTAAACTGTCCTTTCACCATATCGGTTTGACCTTTTACTCCCCATTTAAAAATTTCCAACTCTCTTTCTTTACTTTCTTTACCTCTGCAAAAAGCCCGAAATTTCCATTATCTTCTTTTCCATTCACTCTCAAATTCCTTCAATCAAACAGTACTTTTAGAACAATGGCCTTGAATCCCTAACACAACCAAGTCGCCATACTTGACTCTTTAAGGGTACTAATTTTGCCCCCATCATCCAATTGATGTCACAATCCGCATACTTTACTATCCTTACTGTTAACCCTACCATTTACTCAAACCACATGGCCGAATTCTGGGCCAATGGTCAAAGCAAAATGCACAATGATGAAAGGGTCATCAGATCAAGGATCTACGGAGAGGAGATCATCATCACTGAAACCACCATCAGGGAGCCTTTGGAACTCCATGATAAAGGAACCCCCATTGAATTCCCCAAGTCTGATTTGGAGGACACCTATATCCAAATAGGATATGGCGGAGATGTGAGGAAGTCTACAGTCTACAAGTTTAATTTCTCCTACAACTAGAAGTTCTTGCTACACATTGTCCTGCACAGCCTATCCAACAAGTCAGGGGATAGGATCAAATCCTGTATGATCTGGGCTGCCTAGTCCATGGGTTGGTAAAAGGCCTCCACTTCAACTACTCAAGATTTATGCTAAAGAGGTAATTCCACCAGGGATCCATTCTATATGTATCCTTGGTTTCATTTAGCACATAATCAACTATGAGCATGACTAGGACAAACTACAATGTGAAAATATTCTACTGGTCCCTCACATGAGGCTGGCATCTTCAAAACACTAAATATGGTGTCCACCAACTTCACTAGAAGATTCTATGATCTCCTTCCAGGTATTCTTGAGCTAACGGATCCTGGTGGTATCCCTACAAACCTAGCAGGTGATGAACCCACACCAGACACCACCACTATAATGCCAATCACTTCTTCCCACCCAATCAAAATCACATATAAAAGACGCCCTAAATGAACCCTTGATCAATCGACTCTTATTGAATAATTCGCCTTTGTTCAAACCAAAAAGGCTAGAGTGGAACTCAGGGCTCCCACTCAGCCAGAGGTCCAACCATCCTCCTCAATTGACCTTAATATCATTATTAAGTCACCTCAGTCTCAACCTGATGAGCCCAAACCTAAGCCATAAGCCCTTAGGGTGAGTCTTAACACTCCCCAGAGCAGCCAAAAAGGGACAGCCACATCATTGGCTCAACTGCTATTGTAGAGAAGCCATTAGATGCTAACCAAGGTCCGGAGTCATTAGATATAACCTTTGTATCCTTTCTTGAGCTTTTAATAAGACCTGATGAGGATATCGTGTTTTATCAGGTCCATGATGTTGATCTATCTCACCACTCTCCATATCAACTGAGCCCTACGGAACCTCTGATATCTAGCCCACATCAGCTACACCAAAGTGAGGTGAGTCCAACTGGCATAGAGGTGACTCATGTAGACTTAGCTGCCACTACTAAGAGTTTTTCACTAGCCTCTCAGGACAATGGTAGTGTAACACCCGAAAATTTGACTTTTTGGAGTATCATGCGACTGGAGGCCCAGTCGCATGAAGCTCACACGACTGGAGCTCCATACACATAGTAGTCGCACGAATGGAGTCCCAATCGCATGGAACTCGTGCGATAGAAGATCCAGTTGCCTGGAGCTCGGGCGGCAGAGCTGTAGCTTTAAGGGAGGGGCAGCCATCTCCTCCCTACACTTGCAAAATACGACCAGAAAGAAAGGAAGAGAGAAAGAAAGGAGAAAAAAGAGAAAAAGAGAGAAAAGTGGTGATTCAGGCTCGAAACTCGTCGAGTGACTAGTCCAAACAAAGCTCTTCATCTTCTCCTTGATTATGTGAGTTCTAGGACCCCTCATTTACTTGTTTTCAAACGATTTTGGGGCTGGAACACATATAAACCCATTTTTGAAAAAGTGTATGTTTGACCCATTTGGGTGAAATCTTGTGTAATGTGCTTAAGGTACGATTTAGGACTTGCATATGCTTGTATGATGTCCTAGTATGAATCCCTGAGGTTTGGGAGGGCTAATTTAGGCTCAAAATGAGTTTGGAAGGGTTTGAAGGCCGTAGGTCGCGGCTGCAGTTCGCGATGAACTCCAGTCGCATGATGCCCAATCGCCTAGTATTCATTCGCAGGATAGGAAACCCATTCGTACGATTGGAAGCCCATCCGCATGGTTGCTCATCCGCATTGGCCTAATCGCATTGTGTTCAGTCGCATGGAGGCCATGCGACTGAATGGTGCTCAATCGCCCAAGTAGGGCTGTTGTGTACAAGTAGAGATGTAGTCCAGTTACTGACCTTTAGGAAAAGGAGAAAGGGTAAGTAGTGATGTGATAGCTCCCGTATGCACATGTGTGATAGCTGTCAAGGCTTAGAGGTTACGTTGGGCGTAAAGACGATAGTATTGCATGAATATGCACAATGTATATATGTTAAGTATGATGTAGCCCTATATGATGGTGATGACTGATGACTGGTAAATGTCGATATTCCTTGTTTCGATACTTGTTTATCTTTCCTAAAACTTTACGTATTATGAAAATGAATGAACAAAGTATTATGTAACGTAAAGTGAAAGATAATGAAAGAGAAACATGACGACGAATACATGTATTAATGAATGAATGAAAAAGAAATATGATGACGAATACATGCATTAATGAACGAACGAAAGACATCTTGCAAGCATTGGATAAGGAAAACGGGTCCTTCTTTGTGATTGACCATATGTATGGTTCCTCTACCGCTTACCTCTAGTACTGTGGCATACGCTTGCTGTTCATTTAATGACTTCGGCCCAGTAGCTAAGACTGATTGGGGTATAGCATATGGTATTGGTACAAAAGATATCCAATGTGCAAGATGAGATGTAAAGAACGAACGAAACGGGATCCTTGTCATTCGACCACAGTAATCGTGGCTATGTGCCATGAAGTGGGTAAAGCCTGACGGGATCCAGATAAGAACTGAATGATAATGATGTAAAGAACAAATGAATGAACGAACAAAAGAGATAACAAAGATATTATCTATGTGTACGTATGATGTATGATCACGTGAAAGAAAAGAGCGGTTATTAATGATAACAAAGTATGATTATTATAAAACTAGAACTCACTCAGCAACGCTGACTTTTTATGTGTTTCCAGTTGACAGGTAGTGTTGCTGAGGATGGCATGAGGCGGCTACTCAGTTCTTTTGGGATGGCATTCCTTTGTACATAATGATGGAACACATTATGTTGCATGCAAGTGTTTGTTGAGTATTCAGATAAACGGGATTACTTAAGGAATCCTTTAGGTTTCATATGCTTCCACAGCAAACACTATATCTTTATGTAATGCGAAAATATGTATTTTGTAGTTAATCAACAATGTATTATTTTGAAAGAGCTTTTATGATGAAATGAGAATGCCCTTTTTATCAATTCCGCTGCATTATTTTACTTAGTAAATGTAAACTATATGTTTGACGTGCAATGAATGATCAACTGTAAGCGTCCTGGGAACGGGGCCTTATAGGTAGCATCAGTGAGACTGAGTCTACGACAACCTTCCTAATTGATGCCTCTGAAAGTGACATCAGTACATAAGGGTATCCAGGGAACCATTACCGGTGGTGATGATGAACATACTAGGTATGTTATCTCATCGCCTAATGATTCTTTAAAAGAAGATGAGGTAGTCTACGGCTCACTATCAGAGACCAACTTTCTAAAGTCTCAAACCTTGAATCAAAGGTTAAGACTTCAGAGGATAGGTCTGCCACTTTGCAAATTGAGATTGAAAATCTTAAGGCTTAACTAGCTGAGAAACAGATTAAGAAGTCTGTTATGCACGTACCAACTCAAGTTTCTTTAAGTTCTTCCTCTAGCTCATCTACTTCTCAAGATGATGCTACCAAGGAGGGGGAGAATGTACAGAAACAAAGATATGTGGAACCCAACCTTGCCATCACAACTTCCCTTGATGCTAGCTCTTCGTTGTATCCCACATAGTAACACCCTGCAACCATCTTCCCTTAACCACCTCCTATTACCATTCAAGTGGATCCAAGGATATTTATCGACCTTAACAGATTTTTAACCAATTTCTGATAAGCTCCTCCCTTGAACAACCCTCCCTGATATAGCTCTTGCATACTTTGGAGCTGAAGAGCTTCAAAGACTCAGTGCACCACCTACCTCTGAGGAGGAAGTTGGTCAACCTAAGGTCCCTATTGAATCTGTGATTAACTTCTAAGTGGAAGTACAGACTGATGAACCAGCAACCAACTTAGAAGGGACAGGTAGTGCAGTTCAAATTACTTCGGAAGCAAAAATCCAAGCTGCGGAAGGAATAATTAAACTATCTTCCTTGTCCGATGCCATGTTCACCACAGAGGCCATTCTTGATCTAGCCTCTGAGGTAAACAGTGAGGACTTCCTTACAACTCCTCTATCTTAAACACCACAAGTTCAACCCCACTCTCCCCAACCTGAATCCTCTAAACCTGAGTCTCCAAAGGCTGGATCTTCCTCTGATCCTAAAGGAAAGAGGAAGCTCACTGCTGAGGAGCTTCTAGAGGAGGAAAGGTTAGAAAAGCTCAAGAAGAAAGGAAGAGTTGATACTGGGAAGCTACTGGCTGCAAGCAAGAAAGCAGTAGCACTCGCTCAAGAAAGTATTAACAATCAAATGAGAGTGGAGGTCGTAGACAGGCTCATCATCCTAGGAATAGACAATGAAGAAATAGTTCTACTCCCACTTGATGAACTTGTGAAGTTAGAGAAGGCAACCTTGCTGTAGAAAGAAAAGGAGAAGGCAGCAAAGTTGGCTATGGAGGAGGACAAGAGCAAAAGGAAGGAGGAGGAAATGGAAAGGGAGAGGATGGAGAGAAAAGCATTTCTCCGTACAAGAGGTTGTTCTCATAAGGAGCTAACCCCTCATGATCATGATACGATCTTGTTTCTTTTCTTCAAAGAGTAAGATCAAATCAACAATGAGAGGAAGAGGGCTGCTAGGGAGAAGCTGAAGGAAAAGAAGAAGAAGGAGGAAGAAGAGGCACAACTTGTTCTTGCAAAGAAGGTAGGAGATAAGGATTAGATGAAAGCTTATCTCAAAGCCCATGGCTTCACCAACAGGCAAGTGGGTCCTATGTCTAAGAAGACCCTACAACGACATGCCAGTGACATCAAGGCTGACATTTGCTTAGGAAGAAGGCAGGAGGTAACTAAAAGATAAAGTGTTCAGATGATGGCACCCAAACCACAACCTATAAAACCTATGCCCGCACCTTTTTCTTTTCCTATCAAGACTGAACCCAATAACTGAACCTTACACCCATGAACCCACACCATCAGCCTTACCTACATCGTAACCCACTACTTCTCAACAACCACCTCCACCTATCCTTAAACCCAAAACATAACCCCATACCCAATCTCTACCCAAACCATCTTCTGAACCATCTAAGCCTGTGTCCTTAGAAGAGTTCAAGGAGATCAAAAGGAAGCTCACCAACTGAACAACTTTGAAACATTTCTTGTGAGGAAGAGTCTATTAAACTAAAATACATTGATGGCTCCTCTTATTCCTTCCAAGAGATGCATTCCTTGATCTGCCAAGGGGAACACTGGACCAAGATCTCTAACTTCTTGCAACTAACTCAGACAAACTTAAAGAAGAAGAGAAGAAGTTAAGAAGGAGGGTGGTGACTCTGCTGGACACTTGGAAAGGGGTAAAGCTGCCAACTAAGACCCTTAATCCTAGAAAGAAAATTGTCTAGTGGAGGTTTGATGAACCTTCACACAACTTTATTGTAGAAAGGGAGAATGGTCAAGTAAACAAACTTGATACACCATCTTTGTTACACTCCAGCAGACTTGACATTGCTGAGTTAGTAGAGAAATAATTCTCCAATCCCTCCAACTCTCAGATTGCTGCTCACATAAGAAATCATCTAAGCAGTCTTCATCTTGTTGAGCTTACAAAGAAAGTCAAGACTGAAAAAGAGTTGAAAACAAGAGCAAAGGAAGTAGAAGAAGGTGCAACCAAAAAGGAAGAATATTCCTATAGATGGTTGAAGCTCCTTAGAAGGACACAGCAAGAGTACGTGTCATACAGAGCAACAGATTAGATTTACTATCTACGAATAACTTGTACAAGCTCCTTACCGCCATATATGGAAGAACAAAGAGACAGACAAATATCTACTTTCCTTTGTGTTGAAGACTCGAAGGAGTAACAGGAAGTGAAGTTTTGGTAGCATCAGCCTAGGGGCGTTTATTAGATCATATAAGGCTGATGCAACCAAGTAGTTCTCCTTCTGAAGTATACACACTTAGAAGATCCAAGGCAAAGTCTTCTGAAGAAATAAAGTCATAAAGACTTGCAAAAGACTTGGAAGAAGTTGATTCTTTTGAAGTATAAATGGCCTCGGAAGGACTATTCTTCCAAAGACTTTTAGCTTTGGAAGAACCAACTATGAACCACTGGAGATAAGTATGGTCGGTCTGACATCCATTGCCACCTTTGATATATTGCATGGCACTTTCCTATGCCTATGTAGTTGACCATACTTTAATCCATTGTTCACCCTTTTATCAATTAGTACAGTTGCCACCTTTAGTTGGTGACAAAAGGTAAGTCATGGATCTGTTATGACTACCTAATCTAGGATAGTATTTTATCTTAAATGCTTTACTTCTAGCAATGTAGTATTTGTCTTGTTATAAATTCCAGCTGGTTATCCAAGTATAACCGGCTGTAGATAGTAGTAATATAGTTTTCTCATTATAACTCATCAAACCATGTTTGCAAGAGTCTTGTAATACTAAGTTAAGAAGTAATATATACAAGTATCTGAAAAACTATTCTTGTGTTCATTAACTTATTATATTATTTGTCAACTTAGTTAGAGTAACTGATTCATCAACCAAGTGAGATTAAATAAGTTTGTGAGATAAACTTGTGTTGTGAGACCAACACCGATCCTGGACTTATCCTAAGATACAAGTACTTGAGATACTTTATACTGCATCCTACAACCGGCCATACTTTGAAGGCCAGCTACAAACACTAATGTAGACAACAAGATCAGTGTATAGTCAAAAGGCAGATTGCCTTTTGACTTGTGAATATGACATCCCATAGCTCACATCCTTATCTATTATAAAAAAGATAAAAGTACAAAAGTAGAAAGTTATAGACAAAAGACCTTAATCTACAGTTTGACAAAAGTATGGAATTTTCACCAACTCATATAAGTTGATGAGTCTATCAGAAGTGACAGTGGAAATTTATTCAGCTTTCGTCAAACAGTGATTCAGAAAAAACATGCCTTCTCTGTCTTTGAAAGAAATCAGTCTTGGCTTCGTAAGACTTTGCCTTTGAAGCTTCGGAATACTTCATCTTTGGCTTCGGAAGATATGGTCTTTTGGCTTCGAAAGATTGAATACTTAGTATAATTCACTGAGTTGTATCAAATCTTCTGAAGTACTTCATTGTACTTCACATGTGCATGCTGAGAGCTCTAGTTGTTTTTTGATTGCATCAGCCTCTAAGTGTATTTCTTACATGAAGTAAGTGATAGAGAGAGGTCTGAGAGTGTTGAGCAAGGTCATATTAATAAGAATGAGGAGGTTATAAACCTGAACTTGAATGTGTGTTGATCAAACAAATTGACATTTTGATGAATTAAAGGTTCAAAAGCATGTTGGCATCACGTGTGATAACCGTATTATAGTTAAACCTGGTCTCGTGATCTTTTATACCGTAAAAGGATGTGACAAATTATTTGTGATGATGATTCCGCTATCAAAAATGTCAAGCCTCATCGGATTTACAAAATCGTTCATGGAAAGATGGTTAAAACTGAACCAATAAAAAATGTCAAAGGCTTAAAAATCAATAAAATTGTCAACGAATGGTTAAAATGTGATAGTCATATTGTTTTAATGAATAGGCTAGTTCAAGAGCCAATTTTGAAACAGTTAAAAGAACAAAACTTTAGTTTTGGCTCTTCGGTTGTTTTAAGAGTGGCAAAACTTATAAAATGATATGAAAATTAAATCCTTGTGAAGTTTTCTTGAAATGCTAAATTTCAGCTTTGAAAATAATTCTCGTCTGAAGATGATAATCTTGTATGAATCTTTTTCAAGCTTGGGTGTAACAGTTACTGCAAATTTATTTGTTTGAAAAACGTTTCATACAAAAATTTTAGAGGCGAAAGTTTTTGGCTTGGTGAGAAACTTTTAGTGTTCTTATTTGGAGAATTGTAATAGTAGTAGGCATGTACTTGACTCGTGCAACATGAATAATACCACATTCCATAATGAACCATATGCAACAGAACACCAAAGCTATAGTTCAAAGTAGGTTTCTTAAATTGGAAAAATAAGATGTGGGTATTCTTATGACACATGCATTAGAGTATTTGGCGCCCTTACGGTAGACGAGAAGAAGAGTAGAGGTAGGCGGAAACTAACTTGGGATGAGAGGATTGGACATGATTTATTAGAGTTGAATCTTTCTAAGGACATGATCCAGAATAGAAGTATTTAGAGATATAATATTAAGGTTAGGGACATTTAGTAAAGGGTTTAGATAGTTCTTGTACGTGTTGTAGTTATGTCGTAAGGAATTGGTGTGGTTTTATCATCCTTTCACTAGCCTTTGCTTGATATCACTTGACTGTCTACTACTATTATGTGTTGATTCTTGACCATTACATTTATATATGGATGACTTATGATCATGCAGATATGTACTTACTGTATATTGTTTATGGATGGCTCATGATGTCATGTATATTACTTTTCATTGTAAGTTTCTTGTTGCCTAGTGTATATTGATCACTCACTGTGTATTGCATGTTTGCTTATGGTCATTGTGTGCTCCTTCTCTATGTTGTGGTACATGTTGTGTTTTTGTTGATATATTGTATGGTGATTGTACATTGTTATCTAATTTGATCTAAGATGGCTATAGTTGGGGATCTTTCTCAAAGTGATATCTCTATCTCTTGTGGTAAACTTAAGGATTGCTTCCATCCCATCTACCTCAAACCTCAGCAATAGCTTGCAAAATAAGTATAAGAACAATAAATCATATTACATGCTTGGGTTTGAAAGTATGAGTCTATGTAACTATGATAATTAAATTGTATTATAACATGTATAATCAAGCAGCCAAATCGGAAGTGTGAGTAGAATTACAAGATACCTGAAGAATAAACGTTTCATATTAACAAACTATATAGATACTCAGCTTAATAAGGATACACCATAATAAAATATATCCTAAGCTGAATTCAAGTTTCTTGAAAATGAACAATATCTTTATTGTCTTATATCAGATTGAAGTTATATTTGTCATGTTGTTTGGTTTGCTCCTCTTAAGTCTTCTATTACACGAAATGCAGGAAATATTTATACGAGACATGTTATTGTATAATTCTTCCAAAATACATTAACTTTAGGAGAATGCCAATTAATTTACTAAAGATCATATTTTTTAAAAACTTTATTTTTAAATTTCCAGAATTTAATATTACAACTCATACGATTAATTAAGTATATAAACTTCATAAATGCTATATACTATTATAATATGACACTACAAGAAAATGGGTCTATAGCAACGAAAAAATGAGACCTTATAAGGACGACATGTCGTCGCTATAGACTATTTTGATCTATAGCGACGACATGTCGTCGCTATAGATTTTGTCCCAAAAAATTAGTAGTTATAAGTTAAAATGTCGTCGGGATAGACGTCGTCGGCATAAAGTTAGCAATAGCAACGACATGTCGACCCTATAACTGTCGTGGTTTCTGAAATTAACGAATAAAAAAAATTATATATATATATATATATATATATATATATATATATATATATATATATATATATATATATATATATATATATATATCTATAGCGACGACATGTCGTCCCTATAGATAAAATATATATTTTTTTATATTATCTATAGCGACGACATGTCGTCCCTATAGATAATATATATATTTTTCTATATTGTCTATAGCGACGACATGTCGTCCCTATAGATAATATATATTTTTTTATATTATCTATAGCGACGACATGTCATCCCTATATATAATATATATATTTTTTTAAAAAAACAGATAACAGTCTATAGCGACGACATGTCGTCGCTATATACTGTTATTTATTAATTTTTTTAGGAACCTGCTTTTTTTATAAAAATTAAACAAACACATGATTGATGCAAATTTAACAAAAATATAATTAGTGCAAATCACATTATAGTTTAACACACAAATAGTTCATACAACTTTAAAGTAGTTTAAAGTTTCATAAAATCTAATGAAAATATAAACTCTAATTGTCTCCAGGGGTCGTTCGTGCTGCTGGAAGTAACGCATCATTTCCATCTGCTCTTAGATCAGTCGTTGCATTATTGAACGGAGATTCAACTATAAGGGATGAAGCTGCATGGCTGAAGAAATTCATAGCCGATCTAGGGGTAGTCCCTTCCATTCAGGATCCCCTAGAGATCTTTTGTGACAATGAGGTGCGATTGCTCAAATCAAGGAACCTCGTGCTCATCAAAAGAATCGGCACATTGAACGGAGATTCAACTACATAAGGATGAAGTGAAAAGGGAAAAATATGTATTCGCAAAGTCCACACTGATAAAAACATTGCGGATCCACTCACAAAGCTCCTTGAAAGGGCAAAGCATGAAGGCCATGCTTGTGCCATGGGACTTAGATATTCAAATGACTGCGTTTGATGTTGTATTTTGTATTTAGATATTGGAACTTATGTTATTTGACTTAATTATATGGTTATAATTTCATTTGTTCTTCTATTTTAGCATGTTTAAATCCGTGAATAAATAAGTTATTCTAAACGTCCGTAGTCGATTATACTTGTGGGAACAATTATGAATGTAAGACTATAATGAAATTGGATTGGTTGATATCATAAGGTATGAATATACAGCAAGAGGTTGCTACCAGGTTCATTGATATCTATGGGATATAGATATTGGACTGACCCGCTCTCAATTATTTCTGCATGGAATCTTTGTGAATAGTCATAAGAGATATTGAGTAAAGGCGAATATCATTGTATCCTCAGACCTGAGATACATACTGGGTCTTGATATTCACCAAGTATTGTACTTTGACTTAGTACTTTGCTGTTCTGAAAATTGGCAGTACATAAGGCTGAGTTCACGTATGATATGAGGTGATTGTGAGAGATGTATGTAGTCAAGATGGAATTTGTTCCTCTTATTTGTTGAGAGTTAGATGTCTAAGGCCTATAAAAGTTAAATCATCGGAGAATGACAATTCTGTGTCTCTTGGATTTAACATGACATCTGAACAAAAGGATAGATGATTGATTCACCTAAATCATATTCAAGTAAGCTACTTGAAAGGGATGATGTTATTGAATGGCACTTAGTCATATACATTAGGGGTAGCAAACCGTTGCTAGGCGTTATTTGCTGCTTGCATCAATCTTATATGAATCTTGTGCAAGTGGGAGATTGAAGGAATTGATCTGCCCAAGATACATATTAAATTGATGTGGCTAGTGTGATATGATCCAAGTCGGGTCATACCCAATAACAAGCTTAACAAACATCAAAAGATAATTTATTTGTTGATAAGATCATACAAATAAATAATGACACCAATTTAGAAAATGGGTTTTCTAAATTATTGCCTTTGTAAAATGAACAATATTATATGGATAATTTGTTCATGAGAATTGGTTGTTTTATTATTTAAGTTAGTTAAATAATATCATATGAAGGTGTGTTACACTTTTATAAAATATAAAGGTTATACTTTATAAAACTAGAATGCAACTTAATGTGTCTTTCAATTAAATAAAAGAGAGGGAAACCCACCAAGTGGGTCCCCAAATTTACAGCAGCCCATGGAGGTGAAAGAACACATTTAATGGGTCTTGATACATGCATTCTTGAGCACACCAATTCATTCAACCAATACAACTCTCTCTCACATACACAAAGGCTTTTGAATTCTCTAATCTTCTCTCTAGAAAACGAGTTCTAGGGCTGGAAACAAGTTCATTTTTCAGCCATCAAACTTGTTTTTCTTGGCTGAAAAGATCGACCTTGAAGAGGGCATTCAAGTGGGTGTTGCAATCCTAGCAAGGAAGGGTGTTTATACAAGCTTGGGGTATCATCTACTTGAGGATTGCTAGTTGGAATCTTGCCTTCAAGATCATCATCCTTCTCATCTCAAGAAAAGTCTTGAATCGTAGTTTTCTTCACTTTTCTCGGTTGATTTGTAAGTTAGTTGTTCATGCAAATAGATCCATCAATAAAGGGGTTTATCAACATAAATGGTTTATGTAAACTTCTAACAAAATGTTAAATCCGCCTGCGTTTTATGTTTAAAATGGTTAAACAATTTTGATAGACATGTTAAAACACCAACAGTATGTGGGCATAAATGATATCCAGATCCTGCCGGCACCCATTGCAGCATCGTTTACACGGATAAAAAGATTTTCCTAAACTGTCGACATAGTTCTTGGCAATTTCTAGAAAGCTGCGAAGACCTTTTATAAATTCCGGAACTCCGATTTCGTATATTAATCCAACTCTTATCAATTGTCATATCTATGGTGTTATAAAACATGGAAATACAACTTTATCAATTAACATATTCACAAAGATATACTAACATTAAAGTCATATACACTTACATATACATACATACAAGCATAATCACAACACATAACCACTTATAAGTGTACAAACATACAAATATACAATATACTTACATACACAATTACAAAAATACAAACATACTTACATGCAAGTATACAACATACTTACATACACACTTACAACTATGCAAAAAACATACAAGTATACAACATACTTACTACACAATTACAAAAAAACAAACATATAATATACTAATCAACAAACATATAAACATAAATACATACAAACATTCACATACAAATTAACATAAACATACATATAACATATACATAAACAACTAAACACATTAAACCGTATACATATAAATAACACATATAAAAATGCATACAAACTTAAAACCATGAAAATATATATGGTGACATTTCATCAAACACTTGATAGGCATAACCTAATCTAACATCAAACCCATATAACCTAATAACATCAAACCCATATACATTTACACATATACAAACATATACAAACTTAAAATCATGGAAATATATCTAATTCATTTCATCAGACACTTGGTGGGCATAACCTAATCTAGCATTAACATATACATACACATTTACAACATAAAATTTAAACCCAAAGACCAACAAGCCTAATCACTAACATAATCACTTAATAACATTTAAATCATGAGATGTAAACGAATTTCATACCTTTAAAACCTTCAAACTCTTCAATTTCAAGCCTAAACTTTCAATCTCACCTAAAACACAAAATTTATATAAAACTCCCAAAAACAAGATTATATAACTTCACTATAATAAAAGACATCATTATTACCTTCAAACACTTCACTTTTATGCAAAGATGGCTTAGAATACGAGTGAAAACCGAGAGGAAACGAGAAGTTTGATATTTTGGTTTCAAGGTAAAAATGAGGCAGAAAGCCTGTGGGTCGATTAAAAGGTGCGTCAACCTATAGCGACGACATGTCGTCGCTATAGGTTGACAAATGTCGTCGCTATAGGTTAAATAAAAAAATTAAAATGAGAGATATATCCCAACGACATGTCGTCGGGACAACGTAGGAAAAAAAATTTTCCAAAAAAAATTTAAACGGAGAGGAAAAAAATAAAAATAAAATATATTTGATCTATACCGACGACATCGGCACAGGTTTTGAAATAACCCGCCTGTTTTTTCGCGTCCCGCCCACTATATACCGACGACATGTCGTCGGTATAGAGTTTACCAGTCAAAAAGTCCAGTACTCCTACACCGACGACATGTCGTCGGTAAAACCAACCTATAGCAGCGAATGTGTCGTCGCTATAGGTCTCGTCGGGACAGGGTTAAATTGTTGTAGTGTGACATATTATTATGTGGGATCTTTTTTTGAATGAGCAACGAATACTTTAAGTCCAACCACCTAGGTAAACCCAATGGCGAAAGACCAGTCACGCCGTAAACACAGACAGCGCTAGTGACCCCGGCTCGCCCTCATTGCAAAGGAACATACCATCCAAAAGTCTATTGTGGTAATGTAGGATTCTATGTGCCCAAGACACTTAGAATATTGATGTGGTTAGTACATTATGATCCAAATCGGGTTTACCCAATAACAAGCTTAGCAAAACCATTAATATTAATTGATGATATGATCATACAATTAAAATTTACACCAAATTTAGAAAATGGGTTTTTCTAAATAAGTTGCATATGAGATGGAACAATTTATTAGGATATTTTGTTCAATATATTATTTGAAGTGTTATTTAAATTAGTTGTATAACACCAAATAATAATGAGATTATTTATAAAAGAAATCTTTCTTTTTAAATAAGCAAAACCGTCCCCTTTGGCTTTCAAGTGGGAGACACACTTGCATGTGGTTCCACTAGTGTCTTCTCTTGAGTAGAGACAATGCTTGCATGCTTGGTTTGGTTTCCACTAAGAGATTCTCTAGAAAAACACACACACATGTATAGCTCCTTTAACTAGTAAGTGCAAGCTCTCATTCTATGATACAACACATGCAACTAACAACAAAATTCTGCACTCCTCTCTCTCCCAAAGCTACGGTTTTAGCAGCTTCAGCAGGAGGTTTTTGAGCAGGGTTTTGAAGCTGTTCTTGTGTAAAATCTTCCTAACAAGAAGGTGTTTGCAATGAGGCTTGGGTATACAAGCTTGAGGACTTCTACTCTTGAAGTCTTGGCCATTTTAGCATCATTCCAACTTCTTTTGGTCAACCTTTTACTGCTGCAGTAAGGTAGTTTCACAGCTCAATGAAGCTGTGATTTTATGTAGTTTTACATATGTTCATAGCTTGCTAATTCACATAAATGATCCTTTGTTCTTTGGGTTTGTTTTATACATTAATATGGTCATCTAATGAAATATTTTCAGCTTATAAAAGGGTTTATAAAGTTGTAATTCCGCTGCGTTTTCAGAAAGTTTAAGAGGTTAAACTATGATTTTATGTTCTAACAAACCCAACAGGTAAAACCCCTGGCATGCTTGAAACATATTGCTCTCGATATTAATGTTCATAGAGTGTCCATCAAGCCAAGATGGGTGGACATGATATTCCAGTCTAGGTGAAAAAATGTTCACTACATGCTAGTATTAAATGCTCCTAGAGCGTCCATCAAACCAAAACAAAGCAAATATCTCATTATGTCGTTGATGAGTGGTAGGAGAATGTGATATCCTAAACTTTTAAAGTTAAAATATTCTCAAATTACTATAAAACATTTATGCTCACTTCATACTCTAGCATATCCTTTAAGATTTATTTAATGTTTAAAGAAAGGTGTAAAATGGAAGGACATGCATTCAGGGTGAAGGGTTTATCAAAGTTGGGGCAACTCCCTAATAAGTCAATGGCAAGAGGAAAGCAGATCTCGATTAATAAGCATGGCGAAATGATCGACCCTTTGTTAACCTACGTTGTTGGACTGCCCCTTAGTATGCTACCATGTGACACACTAAACTTTATTGCCAATGTTCATTATGTCACTTATGATTTATCAACTATTTTTTTCCATTCATGAAAAAAGATGTGTAGAATTATTTTTGAACTCGAATAATGTAAGAAGTGTATACATATATATATATATATATATATATATATATATATTATATATATAATATTATATATATATATATATATATATATAAAACCATATCCAACCAATCAGGAAATTTTAATTTTTTCCATTAAATTAATCAAAAGGGTTTTTTTTGTACTTTTGGCTAAATCTTATTTTAGAAACACTCAATCAATTCAATGTTTTACGTTTTTTTCTCTAACTGATTTTTTTTGTTTCTTAATTCTGCATCAAAATTGATTTCTTCATTATCATCTTCAACCTTCAATTTCTTTAATTTCACATACATTTGGTGAAACTAAAATTTGTTTTTCTAGATGTCTGCACTAATTTGATCGTAGTCATATATATATTTTTTTTGATAACATATAAAAAGGTTATCTTGAAGCACATCGTTGGAATCATCGTTGGAATCATCGGAGGCAATGCCAATGGCTACAGTGCTGGAGATGATGCTGATGGAGTTTTGTTTACATCTGATGGAAATGGACCGCTGCTTCCGCCTCCCACTGAGATGATGCGAGATGAAGGATTTGCTCTTCGTGAATGGCGCCGGTGAGCTTCTCTCTGTATAGATCTTGTGTTTTTTTTGTAGATCAGCGCTCTTTTAGAGATGCTAGAAGAGAAATTTAATGATTAATTGACAGTTGACACTGGTTTATTTCATGAGGTGTTAGGATTGGATTTGGGATGTGAATTGTAAGAAAGAGTAGATCCAGGGAGAGTTCTGGAATGTGGATAATAAGCTATCATCTTAGCATGGTTTGATGTGAATCGTCTGATAATTGGCAAAACTAGATTGAATCCATTTCCGTGTGTATATAGTGTGCAATATACAATTTCAACAAGACTACAGTTGTCCGATACTTTAATACTGGAGATGGATCAACCGATCAATATAATCAATTCAGTTTTACCAATTATCATAGTGGAATTTCTTGTCGAAATGGACTGATGATTATTTGCATCTAGTTCTCCATGACAATGTAGGAGAGGATCTTCAATTTGTAGGTTTTTGGTTCTTAGAATGAGTGGCTTTTGTGTTTAAATGTTTTGCTGTTAGTCTTCATTTGGTCTGTTGATTTGGATTAAAGAATTAGGGATGAGATTTTGAAGGAATCCTACAGGGTTATATTGCTATAGTGAGGATGTTAAAGATGATAATTACTCATCAAGATCCATATGAAAAAATTATCATGGTATGGTACATATACGTACCCAGTTACATACATTATGTACCAATGTTTAATTCTGATGATTGATACCTATATTTATATGTATGCTTCGTGTATTATAAATCAAACATATCTGGGGTAATTCCTTACATATACGTATCAGTGTTGTTGTATTTATACAAATTATATTTTGCTACTGTTACATATATGTACTAAGTAATCACACTAAGTATTTTGAAGTTTGAGTGTTACGTATACATAACAAAATTTTCATATAATATGTAACATACGTTACATATTGAGACTATCAGTTCTTTTTATGGTTTCCTACTCTCATATATATACATATTTTAAGTTTTCTAATGGTTTTGTGTTATTATATTTGTTACATGTTTTTGCAGTGACATGAAATTAAGGATAATAAACTTGAAATGAAATTGATGATTATGAAGATGATGATCATCGGTTAAAGTATATGCTGCATCAAAGATGATGATGGTCAGGTCAAGTAATTATCAAAACGTTATTTCGAACACGAAGATCAAATGAACAAGATGAATACTAATGTTATATATATCTAACACCGTTGTTACAATACGAAAACCTACTGTTACGCATATGTAACAGTAGTGCTTGCTGACATGTCACTTGTATTTTCCCATTAATTGTAACCTGATTTTACGATATGGTTCTAACAAAAATATGTATAACTCATTGTGTATTTATTGAATTTTACATATGTACTTCAGTTTTTAGATTTCTGGTATTTTTAACTGTTACGTATATGTACCTTAGTATTAGTTGTTGATGAATGATTTACGTATGTTTATTAACTGTTACATATGTACCAAAGCTTCTTTAGCATATAACCAAAACCTAATCGCACCATACACAACCAAAGACTTATTAAATGTTACATATATGTACCAAAGCTTCTTTAGCATATTAACTGTTACATATATGTACCAAAGCTTCTTTAGCATATTAATTGTTACATATATGTACCAAAGCTTCTTTAGCATATTAATGTTACATATATGTACCAAAGTTCTTTAGCATATAACTGTTACGTATCATTAAGTTTTAAAACATTTTAATATTTTGTATAAAAAATTAGGAGATTAGGAGAGATATTTGTGCATTAGGAGAGAGAGAGAAGATTTTTAAGAGATTTGATAATCATTGATTATTAGAAGTTATAATTATAAATATGATTTGCCTATTATGCCCTTCTCCACTTAATTAAGTAAGATTTAATGAACCAAAATTACAAAAAAATCATGTTAATTTTTGACCATTGATTAAATTTTTAGTGGTCAAGATTTGGTTTTTTTGGTTTCATTTATAAAGTGGTTTTCATTATGACCATTGGTTTTCATATACATATTATATATATTATATATATATATTATAATATATATATATATATATATATAATATATATATATATTATATATATATAGTATATATATATATAGTATATATATATATACCGTATATATATATATATATACGTATATATATACGTATATATATATGTACGTATATATATATGTACGTATATATATATGTACGTATATATATGTACGTATATATATATGTACGTATATATATGTACGTATATATATGTACGTATAATATATGTACGTATATATATATGTACGTATATATATATGTACGTATATATATATGTACGTATATATATATGTACGTATATATATGTACGTATATAATATGTACGTATATAATATGTACGTATATTATGTGTACGTATTTTATATATATATGTACGTATATATGTGTACGATTATATGGTTACGTATATGTGTACGTATATTAGTGTACGTATATATATGTGTCGTGTATATATGTGTACGTGTATATATGTGTACGTGTATATATGTGTACGTGTATATATGTGTACGTGTATATATGTGTACGTGTATATATATGTACGTGTATATATATATGTACGTGTATATATATATGTACGTGTATATATATATGTACGTGTATATATATGTACGTGTATATATTGTACGTGTATATATATGTACGTGTATATATATGTACGTGTATATATATGTACGTGTATATATATGTACGTGTATATATATGTACGTGTATATATATGTACGTGTATATATATGTACGTGTATATATATGTACGTGTATATATATGTACGTGTAATATATGTACGTTGATATAATTACGTGTATATATATGTACGTGTATATATATGTACGTATATATATATATGTACGTATTATATATGTACTATATATATATGTACGTATATATATATGTACGTATATATATATGTACGTATATATATATGTACGTATATATAAAAATTGGTTCTGTAATGATCCTGATCCTATATATATATATATATTATGGTAAGGTTCCTTTGTTAACCCTGTTTATTGCGATATATATATATATATATATATATATATATATATATATATATATATATATGGTAGGGTTCCTTTGTTAACCTTTGTTTATTGCGATAACCCGTTAACTCTAATCTAACGAACACTTACATCAGTGTAACTAACTTTTACACCGCGTTACACCACTGATGTAACGATTTTTCCTCATTTTCAAATTTTCCCTCCATTTTTAAAAAACTCCACCCTTTTTTAAAACTTTTTTAATTTTTTGTATAATGTTATTTTTTTAAACAAATTACATCATTAAATAGATCTTTTTAATATCTTTAATTTGAGTAGTCTTGCTATATTTTTAAAATTTTTTTTAACGTTCGTGTAACGCCCGGAAAGTTCGATTTGGAGTGTCATGCGACTGGAGCGTCCAATCGCATGGGAGTCATGCAATTGAAGCTCAACCGCACGACTGGAGCTCAATCGTACGACTAGAAAGTTCAATCGCATAAAGCTTGGACGACTGAGGGTCCAATCGCATGAAGCTCGGGCGACTGGACGAGGGGTATTTGAGGGAGAGGGCAGCCCTTACCCTCTCCCCATACTTGCAAATCAGAGAGAAAGGAGAGAAAGAAGAAAAGAGAAGAGAAAGTTGGTTCAAGCGAGTTCGTGAGCCAAGATCGACGTATAGCGGGTCAAATCGAAGCTCTAACCGAGGAGGCTGCTAAGGTGAGTTCTAAGACCCCTCTTTTACACGTTTTTGAATGATTTTGGGGCTGGAACACATCTGAAACCCTATTTTCGAGTTTGGGTGTTTAACCCGTGTATGTACGTATGTGTATGTGTATGGTACGTTTAGGGCTTGATCCCGGACTAGGATAGGCTTGTATGAGGTCGAGGTATGTTTCCTTATGGATTAGAGGGGCTAATTTGAGCTCAAACGAGGTCTGGAAGGGTTTGAGGGCCGAAAACCCTCGGCTGCAGTCGGGATGAACTCCATTCTGCATCAGCTAGGCCCAGTCGCCCGAATGAGGGGAGACTGGAGCTCAGTCGCCCGAATGAGGGGAGACTGGAGCTCAGTCGCCCGAATGAGGGGAGACTGGAGCTCAGTCGCCCGAATGGGGGGAGACTGGAGCCCAGTCACCTGAATGGGGGGAGACTGAAGGCCAGTCACCTGAATGGGGGGAGACTGAAGGCCAGTCACCTGAATGGGGGGAGACTGAAGGCCAGTCACCCGAATGGGGGGAGACTGAAGGCCAGTCACCCGAATGAAAGTCTAGTCACCCGAATGAAGGTCAAGTCACCCGAATGAAGGTCTAGTCACCCGAATGAAGGTCTAGTCACCCGAATGAAGGTGTAGTCACCCGAATGAAGGGTCTGTCGTATGGAGGCCAGGCGACTGAAGGGTGTCCATACGCCCGAATGTCCGTGGTATTGTCCAACTTTCGAAAGTGCGAACTTAGACTCGGACCCTCGGGGTTGTAGATGATGAGTTGGGCATGGATGATGCAAGACGATGTATGACGATAAGTGACGACGATGACGTGCATGATGTTATGTGTGATGTATGCCTGGCGGTGCGTGTGATGCATAGTATGTTGGATGTGTGTTATGAGTGTATGATGATGCCTGTATGGTGATGATGTATGTTAGGATTATGTGTATGTTCCTTATTATGTATATATGTCTTCCTTGGCTTTACGTTGAACGCTAATGAATGCAATGAAAGTATTATATAACGTAAAGTGAAAGATAATGAAAGAGGAACGTAATGAATGAATGCATGCATTAATGAATGAATAAACGAACACATGAAATATGAATGAATGAAGGCTTGCAAGTAAGTGTATGAGGTGAGCGACTCTGCGGCGCAACAGACTCGAAAGAGGTCCTTGTCGCGTACTCTGGTATTGCAGGAGACAGGATCCAGATGAACGAGAGTAAGATTGTCTTGCAAGCAGAAGGAAAGGAGGTTTACGGCTCATTGAGAGTTGTTAGCTCAAAGGTGTGTGTATTATAGCGTGCGATTTTGGCCTACCTCATGTGGATTATGTAGCGTGCGATGTTGGGCTAACCCATGAGATGGCGTGCGATTCTGGCTAAACCCCGAGAGCCCTCACACACACAGCGGGAGTCGGTCTAGGTGACCTCTCCGTTCGTGCGATTAGTGCGATATGTACGGTGTAACTCATAAGGGACATAGACACAGTGGGAGTTCAGTTTTGATAGCTGCTCTGATACGTACGATGTGGTATTTACTGTGTGCTATGTAGCGTGTGATTTTGGCCTACCTCATGTGGATTCTATAGCGTGCGATGTTGGGCTAACCCATGAGATGGCGTGCGATGTTGGCTAAACCCCAAGAGTTTTCACACGCAGGGAGAGTTGGTCTTAGTGACAACTCTATTGGTGCGAATTGCACGAGATAAGATAGTGAGGTGAGTAACTTCGTGTTGCAACAGACTCGGGCGAGTAATGAAAAGTAAAGAGCAAAGAAATGAATGAATGAACGAACGATGACGAAGATAATAATAACAATTATTATCTGTATGTATGTATGATGTATGAAACGAACGAAAGAAAATGAACGTAATGAAAGATAAAGAGCGAACGAATGAAAGTAATGAACGGAAGGAACATAATGATGACGTATGAAACGGGATCCCTCTCACTCGACCTCAGTGATCATGGCTGTGTGCCATGAAGAGGGTAAAGTGTGACCGGATCTCGATAGAAGCAAAAGATAGAGAATGAATGAAAGTTAAAGAGAGATAATGAACGAATGACAGACAGAGAACGAATGAAAGTTAAAGAGAAAGAATGAACGATAAAAGAAGATAATAATGATATTATCTATGTGTACGTACGATGTGTGATAGCGTAAAAGTAAAGAAACGGTTTTCAAGGAAAGAAAAGTATGTTTTTTTATATAAAACTAGAACTCACTCAGCAACGCTGACTTTGATGTGTTTCCAGTTGGCAGGTATGTTGTTGAGTAGGGGTGTTCATCGGATCGGATAACGGATTATTCGGATTATTCGGATCGGATTATTCGGATTTGAAAATTTCAGGACCCTATCCGAAATCCGATCCGATCCGAATAAGGATTTTTCTATCCGATCCGAATCTATCCGAATTCAATTCGGATCGGATTCGGATATATCCGAATAATCCGAATTCATCCGAATAATCCGAATAAACCAAATAACATTTTTTTCTATTTTTCTATATATTTTTTTTGCTAATTTTTTATTCTTTCCATTTTATAAGTTGGAAATTATAATAAAATATAGAAAACTAAAAAATAAAATTGACTTGTACACAAATTCAAATTTTAGAACATAATAGGCAATTGTATAGAACCCGAATATTAGAATCTTTAATTTAGAACGACGATCGATTATTGCATAATTATTTAGGATTATGACTAGAATGAGTAAAGATTTTTGTGTATTGAGTTGAAAACAAAATATATAGTTGAGTAATGAGTATTGGGTTAGAAACATAGTTGAAGTCTTATTCGGATTAATCGGATATCCGAATAATCCGAATAACCCGAATAAAAAAATTGTGATATCCGAAATCCGATCCGAAATCCGAATAAGGAATTCGGATTCGGATGAGATCCGATCCGAATATCCGAATAAGGATTCGGATCGGTTTATTCGGATTCGGATACGGATCGGATTTCGGATATTTTCGGATGTCGGATTTTTTGAACACCCCTATTGTTGAGGATGGCACAAGGCGACTACTCAGTTGTTGAGGCTGGCATCCATATTTTGACATGTCATTGTATTTTGAGGAGAAAACGAATGTTGTAAAGTTATGAAATGACATGTTTTAGTTATTAATGAAAATTTAAATTCCGCTGCAAAATAAATGTACGTTTGAAATGTTTTTATGTGCGATGAATGACCAACTGTGAGGTGCCCGGGAACGGGGCCTTACAAGTTAGTATCAGAGCTAAAGTTTAAGTGAATCGGGTAAATATTTTCAAAATAAACCTTAACTTAAACTGAGAATGGGACAGAAAAAGGGAAGGGATGCCAAACTGAGTAGCTGCGTGCCATCAGGTATTTTCTTAAAGTTAACCGATATTGTGTGCGCATGTTATGTGTTTATGTGCTACTGTTAGATTTAGATGCTAATATAGTCAGGACAGGTAATGCTCGGGGTATGAAAAGTAAGGTAAGTGGCTAATCACAACTGATCACTGTAATTAGGGACTTACTATACTTGACATGAACTGAGCTATTCCCTGGAATGACCGTGTTAGTGTTTGAATCTTTCAGTGTGATAGAGGATGGCCGGTAGTAGATCTTCTAAGGCTTCACGTGGTGGAGGTGGTGGCGGATGTGGTGCTGAACGGGTCACCAGAGGAAGGCCTAGAGTTGAAAAGATGGTTCATGAAGAACACGAGACTCCTCATCAGGAGGGGGCAGACGAAAGCGCCAATTTGAGAGCCTCGATGAGAGAGGCGGTGGTGGAAGTACACCAGGTCATGCAGACGATCTTACCGTCTGTAGTGACCGAGGTGATAAAGGCTGTTAGAAACGAGGAGAGACAAGAAAGGGGTAGATCTTCGGGTGAAAGGAGACGGCCCGAGACTGAAACGGTTTTCTACGATGACGAGGATGAGGAAGAAGAGGAAGCGCCTGCGCCGGTGGCGGCACGAGGCTGTAACTATGGGGCGTTTCAACGATGCAAGCCCCCAACCTTTGATGGTAACGGCAATGCTACTGTCGCTCATCGTTGGGTCAGAGAGATGGAAGCGGTACTGGAAATTAGTGAGTGCCGGGAAGATCAGAAAGTTAAGTTTGCCACTCATTCTTTCGTGGACTCAGCTTTATGCTGGTGGGACAATATAGTCCAAGCTGAGGGTAGTCGGGCTATCGGAAGGATGAGATGGTCAGAGTTGAAAAGGCTGGTGATTGAGGAGTTCTGTCCTCGCCGTGAAATGGATAAAGTTGAAAGGGAGTTCCTGCAATTGGAAGCGGGGACGATGACACATCAGCAATACACCACTAAATTCAACGAGATGGCACGACTGGTGCCGGATCAGGTGACACCTCTTTCGCGAAAGATCAAGAGGTATATTCAGGGCTTGCCGACGGACATCCGAAGCCATATGATCGCTGCCCGACCAAGCACGTTTAGGTCGACGGTTGATTTGGCGGGGAGGTTGTATGATGAAAGAACGATGGTGGTAGTGGCTGAAGATGGCGGGAAAGATGATGTAGGTAGGAACTGGAAGGGGAAGAGAACTGGACGGGGTGGTGTCCCGAAGAATAATAAGCACGCACGGGGGGATGACCGTCGTGTGGTCGTACCTTGTGTGGGGTCGGATAGGTGTGTAAATTGCGGGATGGAGCATTCGGGGGAATGCAAAAGGGGACCAAATACTTGCTACAAGTGTGGGAAGTTTGGTCATATGGCTAGAGAATGTGGAACCGTGAGATGCTATAATTGCGGAGGAATTGGCCATATGAGTAAAAACTGTGAGAAGCCAAGGGCGGAAGGTTCAGGAGTGAAGAAGGCTGGAGGAAGGAGAACAGAGGGCGGAAGCTAGAGCTTTTGTCATGACCAAAGGGAGGTTAGAGCGGACTTCGACTTGACGTCAGGTACGTTTCTGATAATTTAAGTTTGTGCTTTTGTTCCTTGAATGTGATGCTAGTAGTAGTTCGTTCCTACTGCCTTCTGTTGTGAGTTGCATGTTAGGGGAAGAAACATCGATGAGCCCTTCGATGTAGAGATTGCTATTAGTGGATTCACTAGGTTACCAGATGCCCTAGAGGATTACGTGATGCAATTGAGAAAGCTATGTCACTCGTTGTCTAAGGAACAGTATCAGCCTGTGAATTGTTCATCGACAGCAAAGTACGCATAGCAAACAAGAAGAATGGAAGATCGGAAGCAAAAGAGAAAGGATAAATTTGGTTTGGGTCACCAAATAAGCCGATTTGCCTTTCTTGTCAGTTGTAGGGTTTACCAGAGGGTCATTATTCATACATAAAGGACATCAAACAAGGGCTAGCAACTTTACGCAAGTGGATGGCCGTGTTCCTCAAGCATTAAAGCTGAAGGTTCTCAGCGATGCTCTGAAGCTCAATGATTATGACGCCGAGCCTTTGCTCGAATATTGTGATGCAGTAACCGTATTCTACATGGCATGTGTGAAGTCGCAGGTGCTGGTCAAATGAACGTTGATCAGTATGCATGGGTTGCCGATGTCGATAGTCCAAGATAGACCCGAAGTTGAATGTTGACAAACGATGTAGAGCGATAGGATTCTAAGTGATAGACTGGAAAAGAGATGGGACAGTATTGCCCGCGAAGGTTTAAGGAACAACAGGTTTCGGGGACGAAATCCGTTTAAGGGGGGAGGACTTGTAACGCCCGGAAAGTTCGATTTGGAGTGTCATGCGACTGGAGCGTCCAATCGCATGGGAGTCATGCGATTGAAGCTCAACCGCACAACTGGAGCTCAATCGTACGACTGGAAAGTTCAATCGCATAGAGCTTGGACGACTGAGGGTCCAATCGCATGAAGCTCGGGCGACTGGACGAGGGGTATTTAAGGGAGAGGGCAGCCCTTACCCTCTCCCCATACTTGCAAAATCAGAGAGAAAGGAGAGAAAGAGGAAAAGAGAAGAAAGTTGGTTCAAACGAGTTCGTGAGCCAAGATCGACGTATAGCGGGTCAAATCGAAGCTCTAACCGAGGAGGCTGCTAAGGTGAGTTCTAAGACCCCTCTTTTACACGTTTTTGAATGATTTTGGGGCTGGAACACATCTGAAACCCTATTTTTCGAGTTTTGGGTATTTAACCCGTGCATGTACGTATGTGTATGTGTATGGTACGTTTAGGGTTTGATCCCGGACTAGGATAGGCTTGTATGAGGTCGAGGTATGTTTCCCTATGGATTAGAGGGGCTAATTTGAGCTCAAACGAGGTCTGGAAGGATTTGAGGGCCGAAAACCCTCGACTGCAGTCGGGATGAACTCCATTCTGCATCAGCTAGGCCCAGTCGCCCGAATGAGGGGAGACTGGAGCTCAGTCGCCCGAATGAGGGGAGACTGGAGCTCAGTCGCCCGAATGAGAGGAGACTGGAGCTCAGTCGCCCGAATGAGGGGAGACTGGAGCCCAGTCACCAGGCCAGTCACCTGAATGGGGGGAGACTGAAGACCAGTCACCTGAATGGGGGGAGACTGAAGGCCAGTCACCTGAATGGGGGGAGACTGAAGGCCAGTCACCCGAATGAAGGGAGACTGAAGGTCCAGTCACCCGAATGAAGGTCTAGTCACCCGAATGAAGGTCTAGTCACCCGAATGAAGGTCTAGTCACCCGAATGAAGGTCTAGTCACCCGAATGAAGGTATAGTCACCCGAATGAAGGTGTAGTCACCCGAATGAAGGGCCTGTCGCATGGAGGCCAGGCGACTGAAGGGTGTCCATACGCCCGAATGTCCGTGGTATTGTCCAACTTTCGAAAAGTGCGAACTTAGACTCGGACCCTCGGGGTTGTAGATGATGAGTTGGGCATGGATGATGCAAGACGATGTATGACGATAAGTGACGACGATGACGTGCATGATGTTATGTGTGATGTATGCCTGGCGGTGCGTGTGATGCATAGTATGTTGGATGTGTGTTATGAGTGTATGATGATGTCTGTATGGTGATGATGTATGTTAGGATTATGTGTATGTTCCTTATTATGTATATATGTCTTCCTTTGGCTTTACGTTGAACGCTAATGAATGCAATGAAAGTATTATATAACGTAAAGTGAAAGATAATGAAAGAGGAACGTAATGAATGAATGCATGCATTAATGAATGAATAAACGAACACATGAAATAATGAATGAATGAAAGGCTTGCAAGTAAGTGTATGAGATGAGCGACTCTGCGTCGCAACAGACTCGAAAGAGGTCCTTGTCGCGTACTCTGGTATTGCAGGAGACAGGATCCAGATGAACGAGAGTAAGATTGTCTTGCAAGCAGAAGGAAAGGAGGTTCACGGCTCATTGAGAGTTGTTAGCTCAAAGGTGTGTGCATTATAGCGTGCGATTTTGGCCTACCTCATGTGGATTATGTAGCGTGCGATGTTGGGCTAACCCATGAGATGGCGTGCGATTCTGGCTAATCCCCGAGAGCCCTCACACACACAGCGGGAGTCGGTCTAGGTGACCTCTCCGTTGGTGCGATTAGTGTGATATGTACGGTGTAACTCATAAGGGGACATAGACACAGTGGGAGTTCAGTTTTGATAGCTGCTCCGATACGTACGATGTGGTATTTACTGTGTGCTATGTAGCGTGTGATTTTAGCCAACCTCATGTGGATTCTATAGCGTGCGATGTTAGGCTAACCCATGAGATGGCGTGCGATGTTGGCTAAACCCCAAGAGTTTTCACACGCAGGGAGAGTTGGTCTTAGTGACAACTCTATTGGTGCGAATTGCACGAGATGAGATAGTGAGGTGAGCAACTTCGTGTTGCAACAGACTCGGGCGAGTAATGAAAAGTAAAGAGCAAAGAAATGAATGAATGAACGAACAATGACGAAGATAATAATAACAATTATTATCTGTATGTATGTATGATGTATGAAACGAACGAAAGAAAATGAACGTAATGAAAGATAAAAAGCGAACGAATGAAAGTAATGAACGGAAGGAACATAATGATGACGTATGAAACGGGATCCCTCTCACTCGACCTCAGTGATAATGGCTGTGTGCCATGAAGAGGGTAAAGTGTGACCGAATCTCGATAGAAGCAAAAGATAGAGAATGAATGAAAATTAAAGAAAGATAATGAACGGATGACAGACAGAGAACGGATGACAGACAGAGAACGAATGAAAGTTAAAGAGAAAGAATGAACGATAAAAGAAGATAATAATGATATCATCTATGTGTATGTACGATGTGTGATAGCGTAAAAGTAAAGAAACGGTTTTCAAGGAAAGAAAAGTATGTTTTTTTATATAAAACTAGAACTCACTCAGCAACGCTGACTTTGATGTGTTTCCAGTTGGCAGGTATGTTGCTGAGTATGGCACAGGGCGACTACTCAGTTGTTGAGGCTGGCATCCATATTTTGACATGTCATTGTATTTTGAGGAGAAAACGAATGTTGTAAAGTTATGAAATGACATGTTTTAGTTATTAATGAAAATTTAAATTCCGCTGCAAAGTAAATGTACGTTTGAAATGTTTTTATGTGCGATGAATGACCAACTGTGAGGTGCCCGGGAACGGGGCCGTACAGTTCGTTTTGAACCACTAGTTTTACCACTATAACTATAAGTTACAATCGTGACGTGGCTTGCTGTGAACCACTAGTTGGGTTAATGGGTTATCGTAATAAACAAGGGTTAACATTTGATCCCTTCCTTGTGTGTGTGTGTGTGTGTGTGTGTGTGTGTGTGTGTATATGTATGTATGTATATACACACACACATATACATATACATATATATATATACACACTAGTGGATTTACCCGCGCGATGCCGTGGTGTCACCTTTAGAGAACATATCCCGTTAACCTAATATGAGTATAATAGATGGCATGGCAATACATGGCAATACCAATACTCACCAGGCATCAATAAATTCATCCACAACTTCGGGCGAACCTTCCTTGTAAAGTTCCACAGTAATCAACCCTTTTGAGGTATTAAAAACCTGGATACAAAAACATCTCAAAACAAGCAAAGAAAGACAACAAGATACTAAAGTATCAAAACCAAAACAATTGAGCTGAAAGAAAGCCAAATAGATATTAATGTAAAGTTTTATTTGGAATTCCACAAACAATTAGAAACTTACAACGTATCTAGGAACGTCAGATTTCTTTGGATCTAAAATGTCATCATCAACCTGACACAAATTAAAGAACGGAATTCGGCTATGTAATTATTCGAACAAAATATCACCTCATTGCTTAATTACAGTAAAATCATAGCATCTCTGCTAAAGAATGAAAAGACAAGTTCCTTAAGCGATGGATTCTACAACGATTTAAACAAAAGATTTTCCATTCCATTCTATTGTCAATACCAACATACCAAAAGAAGTATACGAATGGTGCATTACTCATAAAGATTTCATAACTCATAAGGTAACCTACTTTGGCATTTTGACGACTAACCAAAAATGAAAATTGCAACTTAACAAGAAAAACAACGGAAGGAACCGACATTTGTACCTGAAAGTTTGATGTTCGTTCCTCCTTCTGAATCATTGACCTAAAAGTAACATACACATCACTCGTTAGGTGTGTTAAGCACTTATTGTATTCATATGACCAAAACTTAGTTTTTTGCAATATTTATATGCAAGCCAATAAGTTATATCAGCAAGTGTTCATAAATATAACTCTTACAAATAAGCGTGATTTCACATAACGGTTCAAGTTCACTCATCATGGTTTTGGCATTACTCGTGATCGTTAAAAAATGAAATGATTCTGCGCAGCAAGAGAAGGAATCAAAGAAGATATTTATGTATCAACGAACCTTTGAGACCAGTGCCTGTATGTAGCAAAGAGAAAGAACACCATCACAACAGTAACTACACTGTACAATGCAATTGTTGGAACACTGATACTTCTAGGTGCTTTCTTCTTTAAATTGCATCCGCTTGTTTAGTCAAAGAAAAACAATGAATACGGTAAGGATTGATAAGAACCGTAAACATTATTAACATATTCACACAAAACCCACTAAACCTAAGTCAAGGTCAACACTACTTATCTAAACGTTACTATGCCACTCATGTCATAACCACATGTGGAAATTGATGAAAAATCAAGAGAAATTAATCAGACTCAGACAACCCGACCTGGGAATGCTGAGCACCAACGCCAGCAGCAGGCCCATTTGGTCCTCTAAAAACTATGGGTACGTTAATTTGCCCGGCAGACATATAGTTTGACTTAGCTGCAGAACTGATAACATGGTCAATCGCCTGCAAAAGATACCAACAGTTAAAAACTAAATGCATTAAGCCTAAAACTGCAAGAAAGTTTGAAAATTTCAAATTGTAGTAGTTCAAGAAGTCAATGTTTGACTTAATCTTATCATACCACAAAATGTTAAACACATATTTTGCAACAAATGCCGATAATATGTAATAACAAAAGGTGAAGCTGAAAATACAAACAAGAGCTCTAGAAGATTAAGGTTGGGAGTGTAACCTGCATGGAGAAGTTAAATGTCATAAACTCTATCACGGGCCTCAGACCATGATATGCAGCACCAACTCCTATCCCAGCAAATCCAGCCTGAAAATATGAATAAGTATTTTCATATCTAAAAGCTGTAAAAAGGTATATATATACTAAAACTGAAGGAAATAAGTGATAACTTTCAAACCTCGGTGATAGGGGTATCAAGAACCCTTTCAGGACCATATTTATCCAATAATCCCTTGGTTATATAGCAAAAAGAATGTACAGTGAGACAAACACACAAAGATAAATGCTATGGGTAGAGGTAGCAGTTTCAACCCATTTATTAATGTAAGGGTCTATTCAAGTTATGTTTTTCCTTTAACGGGTCAAAAAAAAAAGCTGAACAGTACTTTCCTGCTAATATTTGACAAACTACCGGTTTTTAGAAAAAAAACATAGCGTATTTCTGGTCAACCCAGCCCAACTTAACCCATAGAAAAATATATCCATTTTGCCACCTCTAGTTATTTCTTTCGTAAAACTTGAGAGAAGCATAAAATTCAAACCTTGTATGCACCTTGGTACTCTCCTACTTCTTCGATCCTCTCTTGATATAAAAACCTAAAGCACATGTAAACCAGACAAAAAGCAAGAAAAATTCATAACAGATTAGTTTAATACATACATTTAATGTCACTAAACACGATGCATATTGTGATGACAGTTTAGTTTATTACATACAATTAATATGTTACAAAAGACAAGGCAACCCAAGACAACATGAACCTAGACAGAAAACTTCCTTCAGCAAATTCTATAATCTAACTTTTAATAAAGATAAAAAACTGACTCTAACTTCAAAACACAATTAACAAAATAAAGCTTTTTTATAATGTTGATTACCAACCAATTTGATTTTCTCCATGCATATTGATCCTCTTTTGGTTGTTGGTCATATAAAATAACTCACTGCTAAGATCACTAAAGGTTAAAACGACATAGTCAACATTCTAGGTGCAAGATTCTAAATCTAACAACATAGTCGACATTCTAGGTGGAAGATCCTAATTTTAAAACTATAGGTGAAAATGATGATTATTAATCTAAAATGAAGTGAAGGAGCCATTAGAGTACCTCTGCTTTGTTTTCAACTTCATTATTTGAATCGGTCGAGTCGACTTCTCCCAAAATCTATTCTTCCAAAGTCATAGGTTTTTGGTGTACGATTCTGTTCTGGTCATAATAATTCAACATCCATCAACTAAACACACAAAATGTTTTTGGTGTACGATTTTAAATAGTTGTTGTTCTTCAGTCATGTATTTGATACTTGCTAGAGTTCTTGAAAATTTCATTTCATCTCCTGTAGTTGTTATATGGCTGAACCTATAAGTTGTATACATGCAAATGTCAAAATTCAGTATTAGTAATCCTAAAAACGTGAATAAGTTACACAACATCATATATTATTAAGAAAGGAAATAAAGTGAACTAATGTTAGCCAGAAAACTATGCATTTTCAATATCTATACCATTAATAAACATGATATGTATTCAAAACATCACCTAAAAGTTTGGCTATACCAAAATCAAGTGAATCGTAAAAGCCCAACATACTTATATAAAAGTTTGGCTGGAAAAACTCATGTCATAAGTCAATTGATCATAGAAAAATCACCACTGATGGAACTAACGAACTAATTAACAGTGGTAATTATGCAAAATTGTAAATTTTCTATACGATAAACTATACCTAATTTTGGTGGTTCAGTCCGACCTATTCGATCCAGATGATGAAATTGATACAAGAAAAACCCTCACACCGAGTAAAATTTTAAGAAATTGTCAAATTGCTAATCGAATTTCAAACAGATATAACGAAAGCATGCATCACTGAAGCAAGTTAACCCATGAATATGCAAAACAATCATACCTTCTAGGTTTAATGGACATTGATGTTGAAACCACACTGCCGTCATGAACTGATTCAGTTTAACACATGTTATGAAGGGGGAGGAGGAACACTGAAAGGACAAATCTTATAATCAGATGATTCCAATGGTTGACTGGTTGGAGAGGGTGACAGAGGGTGATTCAGTTGCTCTGATTGAATAGCACTATTAATCTCAACATTTCAGTAGATTGAAGCATCGAATGGAGGCGATTGGTGAGGAGTGACAGTAGGGAACCTGAAAGGGAAAGGGAGATGAAAGGGCATATCTTAAACATTTGTGGGCTTTGAATGGGGGTGCGGAAAGGGCATGGAAACGGCTGGACAACGGCGAGAGAGGCACTGTTCACGATCGGAAACGGCTGGTAGGGAGGGTAACGGGCGCGTCTTACAATATTAAGGAAATTATATGTATTATATAGTAATAGAGATATACATATACATATATATATACATATACATATACATATATATACACATATACATATACATAAATATATATATACACATATACATATACATATATATACATATACATATACATATATATATACATATACATATACATATACATATACATATACATATACATATACATATATATACATATACATATATATATATATACATATATATATATACATATATATATAGTAGTGTGACACCCGCACATTGCTGCGGGATAATGCGAATAGTTAGCACACGTAATAAAATGTTATAGAAAACTTGGCTACAGTCACATGATATTACATTTAGTTTAGTATCTAAACTTCTTACAACTTGTTAACTGAACCTCTAAATCCACAACAACAAATTACAGAACCTCATCGGCTAATCCTTAGACGTCAGCTACGACCTAACCCTTCTCAACTTTTATAAGGCTGAGGTGATGTTATAAAATTCAGCTTCATAATTTCTTGCTAGATACCTTGAGCTGCCTCCTTTAATACACATATCAACTATGCTTCTAGGTGTCTTTATTGGATCATATGCAATCGAATGGGCAAATGAATTTATGTCACAAAAGTGGAATTCAGATTTAAATGTACAAACTTTAGATCAATAATCATATGATAGCATACATGCTAAATACAACTCTACAGAAGATAAAAACACAAGACAATTGTATAAAGAGGAGCGCTTCCTTTAAGGTGCATAGAAATTAGAGAAGACGTAGATGTTTTGCAAACACCTAAAGCAACACATAATGAATAATGAAAAAAATATATAAACTCTTAATATGAAAGTAAAACACTATTTGAATCATCTTGAACTTCTATATCAAGGAAGCAAAATAGTATTATCCATTACTAAAGGTCAGTAGACACAAATTTAATGATAAACTTTAAATTGCATGAATATTGAATAATCACTAACATTGTAAGCAACCAAATTTCAAGCTTTTGTTATTAACAAACTATAGTACTATTAAATTATATATCTACTAATGAATATATATGATGTTGTAGTGGTAATTTTGATATTCACCTTAAATACTTGATTGTGGAGCTTAATCGGTAGAGTTTTTGTATATCATTAATTCATAATTATATTTAATCTGAGGTCTATTTTCTTTCTTCTCAAATGTGTTGTATATTAATTTGATATGTAAAAGAATTCAAAATAACTATAGCTTTTGGGATAGGAAACTTACTTAATTTTATCCTTACTGATATTTTTGTCATATGAAATTTGAAATGAACGTTGATGACGTACTTACTTGGCTCGGGCAATCCACATGTCATTTAGGCAGCTACAGATGATAAAAATTAGAATCATGAACCAACAGAGTGTATACATAGCTTTAAATTTACATATCATATTTTTACTTTTAACAAAAGGTTCATTTGTTATCCTATTTGAGAACTTTCACTTAACAGAAGCCACTTCATCTACTTTAGCTGCAAACCTCCTCAAAGCTAACTTTTTTTTCATCACTCTGAGGTTGTGTTTGATGTGAAGTTTGAACTTCACAGTTGAACTTTATAAACCAAGAATTTGTGTCTCTAATATTATGAACATAAATGGATAAAGATGATACCTTAAATATTCGACCCCTTACTTTGTTTTACTTTGCTTTGCTTTGAAACGGTATTAGAATTCTTATGAAAACTCTTCATGATGTATTAGCTTCCATTTTTAATCTTTTGATGTCAAGTATCCCATGTCGTTTCTCATTGGAAGGTAAGAACACATATGATTAAAATCCTGAGATGGAGAAGATAATCATATATAAGAACTTTGATATAATCATATAAATAAAAAAAGTTGAAGTTTGTAGTGCAACTGCTCTGCATTCATTGGCAACAAACCAAAAGCTTTGCCATTCAATCTTTGTAGGACTATGGAATATACCTGATGAAATAAGACAGTTAAGCTGGTGTTGGAAATACAATATAAATCAAAGTAACTTTGATATTTCACTTGAAGATATTCATGGTATGAACAAATGGTACCAAATTAAAATCAAAATACATTGCAATGGTAATGCGATCCCTCATCTTTGCAAGCTAATAAAATATGTATCAATACAAAAAAGCATAATTAATATACTTATAGGCTATATAGTCCTAAAATCAATAAAGTTATACAACTAATCTGCATAATATAAAGATAAAAGATTATGACACTTGGTTGTCTAATGTTGGTAGTTATTAGGATTATACTCTCTTTACACATCGCTTTCCCCTTTACTATTTCCAGCAATACCATCGCTTCCCATAGTAATCGAACCTTAAAATGAAAACACACCTTCGATTGAGCAAAAATAAGCTTGTTCATGCCCTCGACCAATGATCTCCGCCCCACAGCTTTACCACCACGTCAACGACCACTACCACACCCTCCTAACCACGGGTTCCGGACAATTACCTTGCCTTTATACACTTGGGAAGAACATATAAATTCTACTACACTTAATTAATTGTATTGAAATAGAAAGAACAATAACAAACGACTAAAACACAACAAAAGACTTTTCTAACCAAAACAATGTGAAAGACAATCAATAAATACAAAACAATAAATGCCTTTTGTTGATGCAATAATATTAAAGCTCAATACAATTTGAATCAAGGAAAACAAATGAAATAGCAAAAATTATTGCACACAATCACAAAAGAGCGAACGACTTTTTCAATTCAATGATCAATAACTAAAAACATTAAACATCTTATGGATGCAATGTAACCAAAACCGTAATCTGAAAACAATTTCATTTAAGTAAACACTCACCTAAAAATGAAATAATGTACTTATTGATGGAAGAATTGTATTCCCCAAACAATACTAAAAAAATATTAGTTTATGTATAAAACAGAGAAGGCGTACAATGACTTTATACGCATTGTCTTGGGTACAACACACCTCATTCTTCTGATTTTGTTCAGCGAAACCCACTAACCCCAACCCATCTTGAACATTTTGTAATTCTTAGTAAAGGATAAAAAAATGTATCTAACTTAATTAAATTCATCAAAGATAATAACTATGCATGCATAATCGGGGATCTAAGCAAACATTTGGATTAAAAAAAACATAAAATAAGATACACAAGCACATTAAGAGAAAAAGGTTGTAATAATACGAGAACTTCTAATCAACAATACATACCTTGACAGGAACTTGCAAGTGATATGACCTAAAAATTATATCAAACTTCATTAGATTCAATTGGTTCAACTGTAATGCAATTAATAAATTCAACAAAATTTAGAGAAAAACTTTACTCGAATCAAGCGACGTTAGGGCATTAGTCTTCGCAAAAATTGCAGGTAATTACTCGTATTAATCATCTTCAAAGATTTGAGACCTTGAAGCCCATCCTTGTCGAGAACCTTAACAACAACAGGCAAAGATTTGCAACCAACCCTAACATTCAAGTCGAAGCCATGAAATTTATAATGCCAACGGGAGTGAAACAGTCATCACTGAATGCACTGAGTGATGTGGAGATGAAACCGCTGATGGATTTCACGGCCCCACTAATTGGAATTGAGTGACCTAAAATAGAATGAATGTGAATGAGGCATTGTGTGACCAGAAATTGAAGGAAGGTGGAGAGTCTCTGGCATCTTAGGGCTTTAGGAAATTCCATTGAAGAGGGATCAAATGAGTGAATGCAAGGGTAATTGGGGAGGTCAACGAGCGCGTCCTGCAAAAACATATGAATATCCAATTTTGCCCCACATTATATAGTACTAAAGATATATTATATATATATATACTAGTAAGAACTCGCGCGATGCGGCGGCGCTGAAATCGACATATTTCACAATACGATATTTGTTTTTAGAATACATGCGTGGCTTCTATTGTTTAGTTTATTTATGTCAGGAGCATCACAAAACTTTTTATGTTATCAAAAACCCAAAGGAAACTTTTGTGTTTTACCTTTTTATGTTATCAAAAACCCGAAGGAAACTTACGATGGAAATCATATGATCACTTACATGTCCATGACACTTCTTAAGTTTTCAAACTCAGCTGGTAAATATCCTGTGAACTCATTCCAGCTTAGATTCCTATTGTTGTACAATGGAAAGAAACATGTGATAATGATGGCCTGTTTAAGCTTAACTTAAGAAAGCAAACTTACAGTTTCAAAAGATGCTCCAAATCACCAAGCGGAGAAGGGATCGGGCCACTGATTTTGTTGTTTGAAAGGTCCCTGCGCAGATATAACAAACAACAATTATTACAACCGATAGTTCGATCAAGTAAACATCATCAATGGTTTAGAATCACTTACAGTGTATCCAAGTTACCGATCCGAGACAGCTTAATTGGAATAGGACCGCAAGGTTGTTTGATGAATGATTCCTAAACCAAATAAAAAAAAGATTCAAATCCCATGAAGAAATACATAACTTTCTTTTACCTGATGAGTGTCAATGCATCATGAACTCGAGAATGGGATGCTTACAAGTATGTCATGCTTTCGAGCCTCTGAAATTCAGCAGGGATGGTTCCCTTCAGTTTGTTCCCATGCACATTGCTGTGACGTAAAATGGTTTCTTACCGTTTGTCAAAAACATATGCGAAAATATGTAGACTTTATAAAAAGTTGAAATCTTACAGCCTGTTGAGATTAGTACAGAGCTAAGATATCAGGTATGCATCCCTCAAGTCTATTTCCCGTAACATTACTACAACCAAAAAACATTATTTATTAACTTAACGAAGAAAAAGTAGAGTTTATTAAGGAACTAAGTGAAATTTGCAAAGGTTACAGGTCAAATAAGTCAGTGAGCTTTCCAAGTTCTGGTGGAATATGACCCGTAAGCTTATTATCGTTCAGTTCCCTGTTAAAACAAACATAACGCCCTTCTTAAAGCACCATTAATAACTTAAAAACCTAATAAAAGTCTAAACACAGGAATTTCATACAAGTAATGGAGCTTTGACATATTTCCGAGCTCCGGAGGAATGTATCCCGTCAACTTGTTATTGTGGAGGTACCTACAATAAAGACGTAGAGCGGTTTCAAGAAGTTGATGCTTGATGACATAAGCTCAAAAGATTTAAAGAAAAACAGATTCATTAAGTCAAAAAGGGAGTTACAAAATACATGAAAAATATAAATATACCTTTCTGAATTAATTACCTTTCCGAGGGCTTGGCAGCTTTGGCAGGTAGACCTGTCGGGTGCGCAGGAGGCGCGTCGCCTCTTCGGGTTGGGTGAGTTTTGAGTGCAGCTGTGGAGCCCTGGTGGATTGTGGTGGTGCAGATTTCTTGCTTACATCTTTCCCACCTTTACAAGCCTCTCTTATTTTAAACATATATATCACAAAACTTGCGCGATCATAGTTGTTTTACATGATATAGTTATACATGATGAAAGAAGCAAACTTTTATGTTAATGAGTGTGAGATCCCAGAAGTATGGAGATCTATGAAGGTTATATACCTGTTCAAAAAATTAAAAAGACCTTAAATATCACCAATGCAACACGCGTATTCTGAAAGATTATTAGCAATCTAGAAATGACAAAGCGTAACAGTTGATTACTTACTGAAATAAATAGATCTATCCCAGCTGGAATTTGATATCCTTCGTTCTCACCCTTATAACCTCCTGTTAGATTGAATGAGATTTATGCAATTAGAAACTTAAAAACCAGAAAATTTATTACTTTGGTATTCTATTATAGATTAAAGATCTTATACCTGGTAATCGATCTGGTTTTAGAGAACGTCTAATGAGTAATGGAGGTTGAGGATACAAGCGTAGACTTTCGGAAGTGATTAGTCTAACGTATCTACAATTTTTAAAACAAGGGAAATCAGTAAAATAACTTGCAAGAAGTCTTTGATACAGAAATTACCAACAGACATCAAATCAATTTGTAGGGCATACCTGTCGATCATCAACATCAACTCCCCTCATGTCAACTAAGAAACGCAGCAGACTCGCATCCTGAAACAGGTTACAACATGAAAAATCCAAACATATAACTCTTTAACAATAAAGTGAAACATATCACACACATTGAGATTCGAGTAGTCCCTTTGCTGCAGTTTCTCAACATCCGTTTCCTACCAATTCAAAATTTAAAATTTATAAACAATCCAACTACAACATATGCATCGTAATCAATTATCCAACGTCAACAAACCATTGCTAATGCAAAAGCATTAAAAATATGATTTTACAGAACTATATCAATAAAGCTGTTACCTGTCTTGTCTCTTTTGCATTTTTTATAAGATTATCAAGACAATCATTAATAATCTTGAGATCATTTGCAAATTTCCGTTGTCTGGGAACCAGCCATCTAGCAGGAGGAAATTTCCAGTAAGGAATGTAGAAAGTAGATCGATGTTCGGCTTCAAAAAGGGTACCTCTGCCATTCGAATTTGTTGTTCAACCATTTCGGCACCAGTTCGTCGTCCAGATCCAAATCATCAACATCGACATCGTCATCTTCATCACTCTCACCTTCATCCTCTTCGTATGGATCATCTTCACTGTCGATCAAACCACCGTCTTCCACCACGGCGTCTTCAAGTTCCTACACGCATGAATAAACTCATATTCAACATTTTTACACCAAATGTCTAAGTACTTCCACTCACGATCTCGAAGTTTAAGCGAACATCATCGAGATCGATGTATAAACTCAAAAGGTTAACAAATCACTAAGAGTGTAGAAAAACCTAATTACCTGACGATGATGAGTGATTTCATCTACAATCAACTGCATAGACACATCAGACGACGGAGATCCGAATGGATGTTGAAGAAGATCATCAACATCCGGCACGACTTCGCTGTCACCATCATTATCATCGTCGGTAGTGACGTCACCGTAGGAGAAGTTTCCGTCATCGGAATCCGACGGATCAACGGCTTGCCATGAATCGGAGTCGGAGAACTCAACGTCGATCGATTCGAAGGCTTCTCCGGTCAGTGATGAAGCGATAATCACCGATTTGTTCGCCATTTTACACCTTTGATCTGTTGAATCAAAGCTCTGTAAGAACCCTATTTGAATTTTGAAATAGGGCAGTGAAAGCCTAAAGGCGCCTTGTTTGAACGGGGTTAGGGGTGTTGGGTCGGTGGGTTTCAAGCAAGTTGATGACTTGTAACATGTGCTTGTACCATATGCAACACAACTTGTACCTCTTAATTTTAAGAGATTTTGTAAAATTACCTTTTTGCCCTAAAGAGATGCTTATATATATAGTAGTAGATATATATATATATATATATATATATATATATATATATATATATATACATATAGGGGAGGGATCCTAAGAAAACCATTAAATATTAAGAAAACTAAGAAAACCATCATCCACCAATCACATAAATTCTAATTAAATTTTTATTTTTTTATCAAAAGGGTAAATTTGTAAAATTACATCATATCTATATTTGGTAGATTTGTCTCCAGATTTAAGTACCTTTATTTATTATTTTAATATAATCTCCATATTAAAAGGGATAAGGATTTGCTCAATCAAACAACTCATATTATTAGTTTCCACAAACCCTAATTTTTTCAATATTCAACCCAGCATTTTCTCATGGAGGAAATTAGTTTAAGAAAGGGAAGGATGAGGTTCTCGTAAGAATTAAACTGGGTCCTCTACGTATGCAACTCGCCATTCAACATCACATTCAGAGATATACATACCAGAATCAACAAGGATACGTGTGCATCGTCTTTATTGTCGACAAAGACGTCTACGATACATTGCGAATCCGTACTTGATGGTGTTTATTATCAGTATGTGAAGATGATTAAGAAGTTTGATTAGACGAAGAAAAAAGAGGAACTAGATAAGCTTCAAGAGAAGTATAGGGTTGCTTTCAAAGATCTCAAGTGAGTCAGTAAACTATAAGGTTTTTTTTAATTATAATGCATATGATTGTAAATTTTAAAATGTATGAATTTCAATACCATAAGATGTCGTCATGAAATAACCGGTTAAAAGTTATTATTCTTATGTAACTTGGGTTACGTATATGTAAGTCAGTTTCTTCTTTATTCTTTGATTGTGTTTTATCTTTTTCTTAATATAGCTATTTATGTGTAACTTTAGTTATGTATACATATATGTAATAGATATCAGTTAAATAAATGAAATTTTAATTTGGTCCATGGTTTTTTATTTTATTTGGATTTTACATCATAATACATATACGTAATAGATACCAGTTAGGTACATTCATTTTGGCTTCTTCTTCTTCTTGTGTATAGTGGGTTGCTTACGTATATGTAAACAAGTGTAATCACACGTGTAAAAATGTTTACATGTACATACACATATACGTAAGCCTTCTTACACAAAGGTAATCATATATGTAAACATGTTTAAAAGTATGTAAGCGTATATATACACATGTTACGCATACGTAAGCATATACTTGATAATTGAAAATGTGCAAAAAAAATACTATCAAATGTTTACATATATGTAAGCATGTACTTAATTACTCATAATGTACAACAAGAATAATATCGAATGTCTACGTATACGTAAGCATTTATTTAATTACTAAAAAAATATGTAAAAGAATATTATCCTTCTTCCAGCATAGCAAATATTAGTATTGATTTTGAATGAATACATTTAGTTAAAAATAATAATATTATGTTTAATTATGAAGAGAGAGAATGAGAGAGAGAGAGAGATTTAAGGGATGTTAGTTGTTTCCAAATTTAAAATTAGAATCTACCTATTATACCCTTTAATCATTTAATTAAATCAATTATCTATTAAATATTTACAGATTTACCATTGATTGTTATTGACCATTGATCAATTTTGATCAATGGTTTAAAAGTAGTTTTCTTGGTTTTTTTATAAGTTGAGGTTTTCATAGAAACCCTCCCCTATACATATATATATATATATATATATATATATATACTCTAGTTTTAGAAAACCTGTGTATTACACGGGTTGAATAAATAAAATATTAATATAATAAAACTTATGAAAAATAAAATGATATTTTAAAATATGATATGACTGAAATTACGTATAAGTAAGTACTATAAGTAATAAAACAGTGATATCAACATTTTATAACTTTATTTTTAATTTTTTTAAAAATAATATTTTGTTCTAAAATAAACCGTATAAAAATATCATTTTTAAAATATTTTATTATCATAACTCCTAAATTAAATAATTTTTGTTTTTTAAATAATTTACTTTTTAAAAATAGTAATTTTATAATATATCATATTTTTAACAAAGTTTGATATTTTAGAAAAAAATATTACTTATAAAAATTTATTTATTTTGAAATAACATTAATAACAAATATTTTTCTTAATTTATAAAAAAATATTTTAATCTAAAAAATGTTAAATAATATTATTAGTAATTAAGGTAATTATTTAATAGGAGAGAGAGGCGGAAAAATTTTAGTGAGAAGAATTGTGGTGTTGACACGTGTCATACCAAGTTACTCATTTATTATGATAGATATATTTCGTCACTCTAATTTGAAGTTTCAAAAAATAATGTCAACACCCTTTTGAAAGTATTAGAATTAACAGTCATTACTAGCATTACTAACCACAACATGAAAAGATGCCTCTTTTAAAAGATACATATATAACCTAACCCATTTAACCACCATATGACTACTGACAAAATTTTAATAAGTTGGTGTCCTTTTGAAACGACACTAAAAATAATCATATGAAATCCTAATGTTTTAACGAAGTGTGAATTAAAATAAGTTTCGGTTTTAAAAATAAACGTTAGGAAAATCTCCCTTTATAGTATCAGTGTTTCTAATAATCGGTGGGAAAATTTGGCGAGCATTTACGGTGGTTAAACGGGTATCTTCCCTTTACGGTACTTGGGGCTGCCTATAAGAGTAAACAGGAATTAAATCAATCAATAGGATCCGGTTGTTGAGGCATTCAAAAAGAAGCTTGCATTATGGAAAAGCGTCGATTTATTAATAGGAAGCAAATTGACCCTTGTCAAAGTTGTCCTTTATAGCCTATCGATATACTTATTGTCGTTATATCGAGCCCTTAAAAAGGACTTGATGAGCTAGAAAATATCCAAAGAACATTCTTATATGGTTCGGGGGGCGAGTAAAAAATGATCGACTGGGTTTGCTGTGATCAAGTTGTAAAACATAAAGATAATGGAGATACAGGAATTGAGTCTTTTAAAGGTGCTAACTAGGCACTTCTTGCAAAATGGTCCTAGTGTTATCGGACTGAAAAACACAGCTTGTGGAGGAGGGTCATTGCAACAATACATCAAAACTCGTCCAACCTAAAATGCCTATTACTGATCGGAAAAGAAATTTTCGGCCTGTGGAGATCAATCGCTAAAGCGAACTCCCAGCTCTTAAATTTTAATATGAACACAACCAGCTTTATCAGGGCCGAAATTGCCTTGGGTATATTTGTTTCTTTCTAGTTAGACCATCGGATAAGCAATCGATAATTGTGCAACCTAATTTACCCACTTATATTAACGATGAGGAAACAAAACTAATCATGGTGGCGGATTGTTATGTTGTTGAAAATGTGAGTTGGAACTTGGGAACGGAGGTGGATGGTTTTCACTATTATCAACCCATGAATACAGAGAGCTCATGGAATGCAACCAACTCATTTATGAATAAACAACGCTCCCTCAATTCACAAAAATGACGTACAGATGGTTATGGAGTGACACCTTCGATGGAGGTAAAGTACATAAGGAATGAGATATATAACAATCCCGCTATCTCACAACTTTCTAAGACTCAATAAAAAATAATAATTAGGTCCCAATCAAGGTAAATACACTCACATGGCGAGCCAATCTAGGAAGGATTCATATTACATGTTCTTTTAAGAAGAAGAATTGCAATCTCAAATACACTAGTCCAATTTACAGGGATGAAGTTTGTGAATATGTGACTCCAAAATTGGTTGGTGGTGCAAGTTGTTCCATTCAAAGATGGATGGTATTCAAATGTGGTGGCTTCAACATTCAAATATGGACGGTTGTTCAAGAAGTCTAAAATGGATGGTTGTTAATTTCAAATATGGATGGCAAACCTCAAGTATAAATAGGCTTTGAAGTTCATTCATAAAATACACCATCACAAAAACCAAAATCACTCACAATATACATATGTAATAGAGATACAAAACTCTCTATATTCTCTTGTATATTTTTCTTTATCCAAACTCTGTAAACACTGCAAATTATAGTGGATTGTTTCTCGGCTTCCGTCACCCGTGATTTTTCCCGTTTTGGGTTTTCCACGTAAATCCTTGTGTCTCTTTTATTCTTATTTTCTTGCCTATTAAAATTACCCAGTGCTTGATTACGCTTGATATATTAATTCCATTCCGCGTCAAACTAATATTACCAATTACTGCTCGGATCTTTGGGGCGAGTTTTTTACACTCTTTTACCACAATTGGTATCAGAGCATCCGGGTTTTAATATTAGTTTACTGGAATTATTTTATCAAGTGATAAATCATGTCTACGATGAAGTTCGATATTCCGTTGTTAGATCGAAACACCAGGTTTCCTCTATGGCAAGTAAAGATGAGAGATATTCTAATTTCAGATGGATTTGCATAAGGCGCTTTTGGGTTCCGAAAAAATGCACGCGTCATGGACCGAAGAAGAAAACGAGATGAAAGATCTCAAGGCACTATCTCAGATTCGTTTGCACTTATCAAACGATGTTTTGCAAGATGTTTTGAAAGAAACTTTAGCGGCTTCTTTATGGCTAAAGTTGGAGCAATTGTTGATGACTAAGAGCTTACCAAACAAGTTGCATCTAAAGCAACGATTGTTCAATCTCAAAATGATTTAAGGTGGTTCTTTGGCTGAACATATTTCCACATTCAAAGAGTTAGTTAATAACTTAGAGAATATGGATGTTCAGTATGAAGATGAAGACTTGGCTTTATTTTTGCTGTCATCGTTGCCCGAATCATACAGCCATTTTCGTGATACTATCATCTATAGCCATGACACTCTTGTCTTAGATGAAGTTTATACGGCTTTGGATTCAAAAGAAAAGATGAAGCATATTACTAGTGGTGGTACCAGTGATGTGAAAGCCGAAGGTTTAAATGCCAGAGGAAGAACAACAGATAGGTGTAAAAACCCTTAATCTTCCAACAGAACGAGATCCAAGTCAAAAGGCAAATGAAAGTTTTGCAATTACTGTCACAAGAAAGGACATGTGATCGATGAATGTTTCAAGTTGAAGAACAAAGAGAAAGCGGCAGCAAATGGAAAAAAAGCTAGCACTTCGGGTGAAGCCGTTGTAGCAGAGGAAGTTTTTATTGGAGAACTCCTGACAGTTTATTCAGATAAACTGGATTCCACTGACGAATGGATACTTGATTCTGGTTGTTCTTTTCATATGTGTCACAACAGAAGTTGGTTTCATACATTTGAAAAGGTTAACCAGGGCTATGTCTTAATGGGCAATAATACTACATGTCCAGTTGTTGGACATGGCTCACTCAGAATCCGTATGTTTGACGGAGTTATCCAAACCATTGGGAATGTTAGATATGTTCCTGATCTAAGAAGAAACTTGTTATCTCTCAGCTCCTTTGATCAACAAGGATATGAGTTTGCTGGTAAAGGTGGAGTTCTGAGGGTATTCAAAGATGGTTCTGACAAACTAAGAGCCAAACGAAAAACCTCAGAGCTATACTTTCTTGAAGGACAAACAATTTCAAGTGATGCTGCTGTTGTTTCAAAGTCTCTTTCTGAACCAGATCAGTCCCGTCTTTGGCATCTTCGACTCGGCCATATGAGTTTTCAAGGCATGTCCGAATTGAGTCGAAGAGGATTACTTGGTGAACAAAAGATTATTGATTTAGAGTTCTGTGAAGACTGTGTATATGGCAAGGCAAAACGGGTGAGTTTTATGAGTGGTATTCATACAACGAAAGGACCACTTGACTATGTCCACTCGGATTTATGGGGACCGGCTCGAGTTACTTCAAAAGGTGGAGCTAACTATATGCTCACTATAATTGACGATTTTTCCAGAAAGGTGTGGTCTTTCTTCTTGAAACATAAGGGAGAAGTGTTTTCTACTTTCAGAAACTGGAAAGTTCAGGTTGAAAAGCAATCAGGATTGGTGGTAGAGTATCTTCGCATGGATAATGGACTTGAATTTTGCTCAGAAGAGTTTAATGCCTACTGTCGAAAGGAAGGCATTACTCGACACCGAACGGTGGTCCATACACCTCAACAAAATGGTGTAGCCGAAAGGACGAATCGCACCATCATGGAGAAGGTCTGGTGTATGCTTTCTAACTCCAAATTGCCAAAGTCCTTTTGGGCGGAAGCTGCTTTGACTGCTTGCTATCTTATCAACCGATCACCGTCACGAGCAATTGAGAAGAAAACTCCATTTGAGTTATGGTCCGGAAAACCTGCCGATTATACAGGTTTAAAACCTTTTGGATGTCCAGCGTATGCACGTGTTGACAATGGGAAGTTAGAACCAAGAGCAATCAAATGTGTTTTTCTTGGGTACAATCCGGGAGTAAAAGGTTACAAGTTATGGAGCTTTGATCTAAAGAAAGTAATTATCTCAAGAGATGTTACTTTTGATGAATCTAAAATGATTCAACCAGTTGCAGACCTTTCAAAACCTACAGATACATCAGACACATCATCCGAAGCAAGAAAAGAGCAATCTCAAGTGGAGGTGGAGCTTCCTACTCCACCTACTACCGATTAGAGTATAATTGAGCATCAAGAGTCTTCCTTGCCAGATGAGCATGTTGTTGTTGAGGATCTAACACCCTCACAACCACAAGCTACTACTCCAAGCATTGCAAGAGATAGGCCGAGAAGACAAATTGTTCCTCCGAAGAGGTATGCTCAAGCTGATCTTGTCGCTTATGCTCTTACTGTTGCTGATGATATTGAGTCGGGAGTGGAGCCTGTTAATTATGATGAGACTATCAAGTCTAAAAACTCAAGTGATTGGATGATTGCTATGCATAATGAAATGGAATCCTTGCAAAGGAATGGTACTTGGGATTTAGTTCCTATTCCGAAAGGAAAAAGGCCAGTCAAATGCAAGTGGGTCTACAAGCTCAAAGAATCTATTAACCCAACTGAGAAACCAAGGTACAAAGCTCGGTTAGTAGCTAAAGGCTACAGTCAGATTCCTGGCATTGACTACACTGACATTTATTCCCCAGTTGTCAAGCATACCTCCATTCGTGTATTGTTGGGGTTGGTTGCTTCTAATGACTATGAATTAGAGCAACTTGATGTTACTACAGCTTTCTTAAATGGTGAGCTTGAGGAAGAGATTTTTATGCAACAACCCGAAGGTTTTGTAGTTCCTGGCAAGGAGAACTACGTGTGTAAACTGAATAAATCTCTTTATGGCCTCAAGCAGTCTACTAGACAATGGTATAAGAGGTTTGATTCATTTATGACCAGTCACAAATTTAAAAGGTGCACCCGTGATAGCTGCGTTTATTACAAGAAATGTGACGATGGTTCAAAGATCTACTTACTCTTATACGTGGATGACATGTTGATCGCAGCGAAAGATATAAAGGAGATTTAAAAATTAAAAGACCAATTGAAGGCTGATTTTGAAATGAAGGACTTAGGAGCTGCCAAAAAGATTTTAGGTATGGAAATTGTTCGTGACAGGAAGTCTAGGGTCTTACATCTTTCTCAGAAAGTTATATCGAGAAAGTCCTAAGACGCTTCAATATGCATGAAGCCAAACCTGTCAACACACCTTTTGCAGCTCATTTCAAGTTATCATCCGCTTTAAGTCCTACTACTGAGACTGATATGGCTTATATGGCACGAGTACCATACTCTAGTGCTGTTGGATCTTTGATGTATGCTATGATTTGCGCGCGTCCTGATTTGGTTTATGCTGTTAGCATGGTCAGTAGATATATGGCGAACCCGAGGAAAGAACACTGGAAAGCAGTACAGTGGATCTTCCGTTATTTGCGCGGTACGTCTTCTATGTGTCTACGTTATGGTAAATCCAACACTGGGGTGCTTGGATATGTTGATTCAGATTATGGCAAAGATTTGGATAAGCGAAGATCGATTACAGGGTATGTGTTTACTTTGCATGGTTGTGCTATTAGTTGGAAAGCCCAGTTGCAGTCTACAGTTGCACTGTCTTCTATCGAGGCAGAGTATATGGCGATTACAGAAGCAGTTAAGGAAGATATATGGTTGAAAGGATTATTTGGAGAAATCGATGATAGAATAAAGGTTACCACAGTTTTCTGTGATAATCAAAGTGCTATTTTCTTGAGTAAAGATCAGATGTTTCATGACCGAACAAAGCACATTGATATTCGTTATCACTTTGTGCGTGATATCATCGAGAAGGGTGATTGTGTCATAGACAAGATTAATACAGATTATAATCCCGCTGATGTGTTCACTAAGAGTCTTCCAATAGCCAAGTTCAAACTATGTTTGGACTTGATGGGTATTTCTGATCGCAGTTGAGCCAGATAGGCTCGTGGTGGTGGAAGTATTTCAATTTTTCCGGAAACATTTTTCTCTACATGGTTATTGCAGGTTCTTATAGAGTTTTGGAGTTTTTGATGAGTTCTTGGTTATCACTTGCTGCATTTTGAAGTCAAGGTGGAGATTGTGAATATGTGACTCCAAAATTAGTTGGTGGTGCAAGTTGTTCCATTCAAAGATGGATGGTATTCAAATGTGGTGGCTTCAACATTCAAATATGGACGGTTGTTCAAGAAGTCTAAAATGGATGGTTGTTAATTTCAAATATAGATGGCAAACCTCAAGTATAAATACGCTTTGAAGTTCATTCATAAAATGCACCATCACAAAAACCAAATCACTCACAAATATACATATGTAATAGAGATACAAAACTCTCTATATTCTCTTTGTATATTTTTCTTTATCCAAACTCTGTAAACACTGTAAATTATAGTGGATTGTTTCTCGGCTTCCGCCACCCATGGTTTTTCCCGTTTTGGGTTTTCCACGTAAATCCTTGTGTCTCTTTTATTCTTATTTTCTTGCCTATTAAAATTACCCGGCGCTTGATTACGCTTGATATATTAATTACATTCCGCGTCAAACTAATATTACCAATTACTGCTCGGATCTTGGGGCGAGTTTTTTACACTCTTTTACCACAAAGTTAAAGTTAACCATTTCTTCACCTCATGCTATTATAGAAGCCATACCTGCAGTGTTATTAGTTAATGGGTTAAAACACCTCCAATATTCGCATTCTTGTTCATCTAATTGATGGTGGTCCCAGAATTGGTCTCAGATGCAAAGGAGAAAAGAAATTTATCCAGACGATCATTTAGAGCATATGAATCGCAGGATTGATATGAAATGTAATCGGAAGAATCCTTTGTAGTGGGTATTGTTGGAGCAATTAATTTGATATCTTTTTATGGATTTAACAAACAATCAAAAATAGTGGAATTAGAGTGGGATAAATGGGTATCATTCAATTTGTAACATGTAATAGTCCCGTATTCGTTTGATTGTTGTTTGTATCTTGTTTGGTTCTAGCTCCTTGTTAAATCTTTTGACCTAATATATGCCCATCTATTAAAAAATAAATTTCTTACACACGTAATTTAAAAATAGAGATGTTGATGTTTTTAAGAAGCAGATAATCTTCCTACTCTAATAAAAGGGTATCTTGGATGACACGTGTCAACACCACAATCATTCTCATCAAAATTTTCCCGCCTCTCTCTCCTATTAAATAATTAACTTAATTACTAATAATACTATTTAACAATTTTTTAGATTTAATAAATTAATAAATAGATCTATTTATTAATGTTATTTCTAAATAAACAATTTTTTTATAAAATAATAATTTATTTAAAGCATAAGACTTTTTTAAAAGTACGAAATATTTAAAATTGGTATTTTTAGAAAGTTATTTTTTTAAAACCAAAAATAATTAAATTTAAGAGTTATAATAAGAAAATTTTTAAAAATGACATTTTTATACGGTTTGTTTTAGAACAAAACGTTTATTTTTTTTAAAAAAATAAAGTTTTAAAAAGTTGATATCATTATTTATAACTTACAGTCATTTCTAATACATAATTTCAGTGATATTATATCTTAGAATATTATTTTATAATTAATAAATTTTATTATATTAATTTTTTATTTATTCAACCCGTGTAATACACGGGTTACTATAGCTAGTTACCTATATATTTAACGATATAACAATGAATAGTTATAGTAGTATTGTTTAACTGTTGAAGAAACCGTGCGCCACTTATGGGGGTGAAAGTTATTATGTTTTAATTAAAATTTCTTATTTTTGTTGTCGAAACCATCCTAAAAGGTAACTCAAGATTATTGTTTAATAAAAGTACAATGATAATGTTGTTTTTTTATTGAAATGCACCAAAAGGTGGCCCTTATCTGGTTTTTTTTTATATATGTATATGTAAGACTACTAAAAGTTGACATTTGGTTTAGTTTAGGTGGTTTTTATGCTCGTTAACATTTAACATAAATTTTATTTAGAAATAAGTAAGGTTAAATATAAATTTTTCCGTGCTTACTCTTATGTTTTGAATTGATCTATATGTCGATGAAAATTTTATTTGAAAAAGAGTTGGGTTAAATATAATACTTGTTCATTCAATAGTATAAATTCAAGTTGCTCTATGTTTTGATATAAATCTAGTTAGAAAACAAGTGATGTCGATTATAATATCTACTTTATTACGTTGCGTCGACCCTCCTGCAACGCGCGACGGATAAAAAGCTAGTTATAATTAATTCTGAACACTACCTCATACTTTTTATGTTTCCTAATAAAATATGTTTGACTAATTCAATTTTATTATTATTTTCTTGGAATGTAATTGCATTTATATATAAAACTAGATTAGTACCCATTTATTACATGTTTGATGAGAATAAAATTTATTTATAATCTCTATTATCTTAGAATATATAAGAATACATAGAGGGGCGTACATGTACCAACCTAATTGAGTACAAACATGATTTATTTATAATCTCCAAAACCACATATTAGGGATTATATATTGAAAAAGTTTTTAGTGTTTTTGTTGGATTGGATGAGGTTGGTGCAAACAAAAATACACTTAAAAGATTTTGAGTACAACTGAAGAAAATCTTTCGGAGCAAAATCAACCCTTTCGAAGATTAAAGATCTTCCGAAGACTAAAGTATGAAGAGCTTCTTTGGAAAACTAAGTCTTTCAAAGACTAAGTAGTTTTCCTTCCGAAGTGTTCAACTTAGAAGATCCAAGGCAAAGCCTTTTGAAAAATGAAGTCCTAAAGACTTGCAAAAGACTCGGAAGAAGTTGATTATTCCGAATTATAATTGGCCTCGGAAGAACTTATTCTTCGAAATTAGTTTACCTTCGGAAGAATCAACTATGAACCAGTGAACATAAGTGTGGTCTGACTGACACACGCTGCCAACTCTGATATGCTGCATGGCGTTTTCCCACGCCCAAGTAGTTGATCATACTTTATTCCACTGTTCACTTTTTATCAGTTAGTGCAGTTACCAACTTTAGTAGGTAACAAAATGTAAGTCATGAACCTGTCATAACTACCTAATCTAGGATGGTATTTTATCTTAAATACCTTACTTCTAGAAATGCAGTATTTGTTTAAATGTAAGTTCCAGCTGATTTTCTATGTATCACCGGCTGTAGATAGTAGTATATATAGTTTTTCAATGTAACTCATTATGTATGCATCGTAAAAGACTTGTAATACTGAGTTGAGAAGTAATATATACAAGTATCTTGAAAAACCAATTCCTGTATTCATTAACTTAGTATATTATCACCAACTTAGCTAGAGATTCTCCACCATCAAATGAGTGAGACATAGTGAGTTTGTGAGGAAAATATTGTATTGAGAGACAAACACCGATCCTGCAATTGGTATCAGAGCATCTAGACTCTTGATTGTGAGATCTAACCATCCAAATCACCTTTGTTTCTTCATACTCACTCGCTCTATCAAAATAGCCCTCGACCACAAATACTCTGAAACTGAAACTGAGATGGGAACCATGACTAAGGCTCCTATTATTACTCCTGATAATTTTAGGAGCTAGTATCAATGTATTAAAGGTTTCATCAAGTATCAAGACAGTTGGGTGTGAAGGTCTGTCACTCATGATCTATACAAGCCAAATGTGGCATCACCAACTGGTAATAATGTCATGATTAAAAATGTTGTTGAAGACTACTCTATGAAGACTTCAAAAGAATGGACATTGATAGCAAGGCAATGATTGTACTGCTCACAGCCATACCAAACTCCATAATGGTAGGCTTTGAAGACCGCAAAGCAGCCAAAGAACTTTTTGATGCTTTAACATTGATGCACTTTGGTTCTTCTGAATCCAAAGAGTCCAAGAAGGATGTATTGAAGTAGAACTTCGAAAAATTCACTTATATTATTAGTGAGACCTTAAGCCAATAATACTTCAGATACATGGACTTAATCGCATCTCTTCAGTCCATGGGAGTAACTCTTGAGAAAAAAAAGACATAATAAGAAAGTTTGTGATGCACTTCCTTATGAATGGACATTCTATTTGTCTCTATCAAAGGAACTGAGAATCTAAACACACTTACCATGATTGAACTACATGGATCATTGATGGATACCGTATGGAGATGGAGACTCAGAAGGGCCATCAGATGAACAGAAGCTCAAACCCTCCTGTCAACAATGCTCTACATATTGCTTAAGGGTCAAGAACTCCTCAGCCCTAGATGTACTCGAACTACAATCAATAGCCATCATACTACCCTGGGCCTTACATCACATTTTGTAACACCCCGAAAAGTCAAAACGAGTCAAAATGGGTTAGAGGCTTATTAATAGGTATTTAATAGAAAAAGGAAAAAGGGTTATGGGCTAATTTGGGTTTATGGACAAAAGCTTGAGTAATAGAGGCCCATGATCAGCCCTTAATCTACCCAAATGCAGCCACCATCTTCTCATTTCAACCCTAACAACAAGAATTTGTAGAGAGAGAAAGTAGAGAGAGAAAGTGCAAGAAACACAAGATTTGAAGCTTCTAAGATCAAGGGATTGAAGATCTGGGTGTTTGTGCATCAAATCTCAAAGAAAGGAGCAACAAACAAGGTAAGAATCGACCTCTAACTCTTCTGTAGATCAAACCGGGATTCTAGGGTTTTGGGTTTTGAAAAGTTGCAAAGAATCGCATAAAGGTCACATTTTTACGTATGAAAACATGTATAAAGCTTAGATTTAGCCTCATGGATGATAAACTAAGAGGTTGGACGTAAAAAGTTGTGATTTTGGGTTAAAAACGGACTGGTTCGTGATTTTTATGCGATCTGCGAAACTGTATATGCATCCAGCGAATTTGCATAATCATCCAGCGAAACTAAGAGCACTTCCAGCGAAACTATAATTTCGCTGGGGCGAAACTACAGTTTCGTTCGGGCGAAACTGTTGATCCTTAGACATTGCGAAACTAGGAAATTCCAACGAAAGTTAGACGCTCAAGGCAGCGAATCTGTCCAGCAAAACTGGCAGAAGTGCTGCCCAGCGAAACTGGCAGCGAAACTGCCAGCGAAACTAGCAGCGAATCTGCCAGCGAAACTGTTGGCGAAATTATGAAGAAAATGACGTTTTTGTGCATTAACTTTCGTGCAGCTAGAGTATTCGGACTATAGCTTAAGTAACTTAGGATTGAAGTTATTTTGCTAAGTTCAGGTGAGTTCTAGACCCCCTTATTTAAACTTTTTCCATGTTTTTGGGGGCTATTATGCATAGTAAACATAAAGGTTTTCAAGGTAAGGATTTCAAGGTGTTTTAACAAGAAAATACATTTTTCTAAAGTAAAATGTGACATTTAAATAGCTCAGAAAAATTTTCGGGCGCGCTGACCCCCTTGGACCCCACTAGGGGCTGCTGCACCTAGGACCCGCTATCGGGGGCTGCCGCCCCCGAACCCCCGTTGTCCCGCGGAGGGTCGGTTACGTGTTATGATGACTAGTACTTGACATGTTGTGTACTTAATAAGTTACGTATTATATATTAAGTGAAAGATAATATTAATGAGAAGTGGAACTTAATGAATGTTACCCCCGGCCCATATGATGATGAAAAGTCTTGCAAGCACTATGATAGACTTCACTTATGTGAGTCTGATGTATGATGATGGATCCGTATTCATGAGCAGGCTATGTGCCTTGCAGTGTGGATCAACTGTCGGGGGCTAGCTACCGTTTTCATGTGTACCGACAGGGATTGGCATTTGTTGTCAATCAACATGGAGCTCTTGCTTTGTGCAATCTCGCTTATGCTAAAGTGGAAGATATTAATGAATAAAAGATAATGAACATGCTTACTATGATGAAATGTATGTATTACGTATGCGTGGACATATATAAAAGACAAAGTTATATTTACTATTTACTTAAAACTAGAACTCACTCAGCAAAGCTGACTTTTATGCATAATAGTTGGTAGGTAGGTGCTGATACTGAGGATGGTACTGTGGAGCTACTTGGGGAGATGTGGCTGGCATTCCTGTTTATAAAATCTCTATTTTAATTTATGAACAAGTATTATGTTTTGTTTACACTTAAAAAGGACATGTATTTGAGTATAATATGGTTTTTAAGTATTAAATGAATGTTTTAATTATTTCCGCTGCGATGTTTTGCTATTAAACTGATTTTTATGCTATGAATTGCCAACTGTGAGGCTTTCCGGGAACGGGGCCTTACAAGTTGGTATCAGAGCCAAAGTTTAAGAGAAATAGGTAAAACATTTTTCAAACCTAAACTTAAACTGAGAATGGGACCAAATGAAGGATGCCAGCCCGAGTAGCCATGTGCCATCAGGTATTGTTTTTCTTGAAAGTTAATCAGTATTATGTGCGTGTGCTATGTGATTTATGTGTTCTTAGTAGATTTAGATGCTGATGTAGTCAGGATAGGAAGTGCTTGGGGTGTGGAGAGTAAAGTAAGTGGCTAATCACAACTGGCCACTGTAATTAGAGACTTACTATACTTGACATAAACTGAGCTATTACCCTGAATGACTGTTTTGGTGTTTAAATCTTATAGGAATTAGATATGGCGGGTAGGAAAACTGCAAAGGCTACACGTGGACGTCCTCGATGTGGTCGTACTACTACACCACGCGTCACCCGGAGCAAAGCTAAGGCTCCCGAGACTGTTCATGAGGAGTCAGACCTCCATAGCCAACCAGAGGGTGAGGGATCAGCCACCCTCAAATCCACTGTGAAGGAGGCTATTGCCGATGAAGTCTACAATGTCATGCAAGACGTCTTACCCTCGGTGGTGAATGAGGTGCTCAAAGCAGTTAAGGATGGAGAGAAAGTTGATAAGAAGGAGAAGGAAAATGAGAAGAATTCTGGAAGGTCCACTGGGAGGACGGAGGAATCTGAAGAGGAGCCATCAAACCCTAAGGTGGTAATCCATGATGACGACAGTGAGGAGGAGGCTGAGAGAGAGACGGCTAGGGGGTGCAACTATGGGGCATTTCAAAGGTGCAAGCCCCCAACCTTCGACGGTAACGGCAATGCTACTGCCGCTCATCTTTGGATCAGAGAGATGGAAGCGGTACTGGAATTAGTGAATGCCGCGAAGATCAGAAGGTTAAGTTCGCCACTCATTCCTTCGTCGACTCAGCGTTATGCTGGTGGGACAATATTGTCCAGGCTGAAGGAAGGCGATCGATAGCCAAGATGAGGTGGTCCGAACTGAAAGAGTTAGTGCTGGAGGAGTATTGCCCTCACCGGGAATTAGACAAGATTAAAAAGGAGTTCTTGTATTTGGAGGCTGGGAACATGACTCATCAAGAATATACTTCCAAGTTCAATGAACTTGCAAGACTTGTGCCAGACATGGTAACACCTGCATCCAAGAAGATCAAGAGATACATGCAGGGTTTGCCCGTGGACATCAGGAGGCACATGATTGCGGCTAGACCAGGCACATTTAGGTCTGTGGTGGATTTAGCTGGGAGGTTGTACGAGGAGAGGGACCCAATACCTGTGCAGAAGAAGGTGGAGAAATGGAGTGGGAACAAGAATGGAAATGGGAAGAGGTTCGGAGGTGATAACTTCAAGGGTGGGGAGAAGAGGATGAGAGCTGAAGATCAAACAGGGAGACAGGGAAATACAGGTGAAGGGGGTACCTGTAGAAAGTGTGGAAAACGCCATTTAGGGGAGTGTAGAGTTGGGACTGGAAAGTGTTTTAAATATGGGGGCGAGGGCCACTATGTTAGGGATTACAAGGTGGGGAAATGTTACCAGTGTGGCGAGATGGGACATGTGGGTAGGGACTGCAAGAAAGGAAAATCAGCAGGATCAGGAACAGTTAAAGTCAGAGATAAAGGAAAGGGTGACGATTCAAGGGCGAAGGCGAGGGAATTCAACATAACTCGCGAGGAGGCCAGGGTAGACACAGAAGTAGTTTCAGGTATGTTTCTGGTGGACCATAAATATGCTTCTATGCTCTTTGATTCTGGTGCTAGTAGGAGTTTTGTGTCTGCTGCCTTTTGTCGTTCGTTGCATGATAAGAGTAGAAAGTTAGACGAGCCTTTCTATGTAGAAACCGCCATTGGTAAGTCCACTAAGGTAACTGAAGTGATTGAGGATTGCCAGAATAAGTTAAAAGGTTGTATGTTCCCTGCTAGGTTGCATGTTATGGCCTTAGGAGGTTTCGATGTGGTGTTAGGCATGGATTGGTTAGCTAGATATGAAGCCAATATAGTATGTAGCAAGAAAATAGTTCGTCTAACAGCGCCCAATGGTAGTCCCATTACGGTTCGTGGGGATAAGGTGTGTTGTGTGCCGAAGGTCGTGTCGATGATCACAGCTGAAAAGTACATGAGACGTGGGTGTAGCGCTTACTTGGCCTACGTAAAAGATGTGGACGCGCTAGAGCCACAATTATCAGACGTGCCGGTAGTGCGTGAGTTTCCTGACGTCTTTCCTGAAGACCTGACTGGTGTGCCGCCGGACCGCGAAATCGAATTCCAGATTGATTTGTTAACTTTCGTGCAGCTAGAGTATTCGGACTATAGCTTAAGTAACTTAGGATTGAAGTTATTTTGCTAAGTTCAGGTGAGTTCTAGACCCCCTTATTTAAACGTTTTTCCATGTTTTTGGGGGCTATTATGCATAGTAAACATAAAGGTTTTCAAGGTAAGGATTTCAAGGTGTTTTAACAAGAAAATACATTTTTCTAAAGTAAAATGTGACATTTAAATAGCTCAGAAAAATTTTCGGGCGCGCTGACCCCCTTGGACCCCACTAGGGGCTGCTGCCCCTAGGACCCCGCTATCGGGGGCTGCCGCCCCCGAACCCCGCTGTCCCGCGGAGGGTCGGTTACGTGTTATGATGACTAGTACTTGACATGTTGTGTACTTAATAAGTTACGTATTATATATTAAGTGAAAGATAATATTAATGAGAAGTGGAACTTAATGAATGTTACCCCCGGGCCCATATGATGATGAAAAGTCTTGCAAGCACTATGATAGACTTCACTTATGTGAGTCTGATGTATGATGATGGATCCGTATTCATGAGCAGGCTATGTGCCTTGCAGTGTGGATCAACTGTCGGGGGTTAGCTACCGTTTTCATGTGTACCGACAGGGATTGGCATTTGTTGTCAATCAACATGGAGCTCTTGCTTTGTGCAATCTCGCTTATGCTAAAGTGGAAGATATTAATGAATAAAAGATAATGAACATGCTTACTATGATGAAATGTATGTATTACGTATGCGTGGACATATATAAAAGACAAAGTTATATTTACTATTTACTTAAAACTAGAACTCACTCAGCAAAGCTGACTTTTATGCATAATAGTTGGCAGGTAGGTGCTGATACTGAGGATGGTACTGTGGAGCTACTTGGGAGATGTGGCTGGCATTCCTGTTTATGAAATCTCTATTGTAATTTATGAACAAGTATTATGTTTTGTTTACACTTAAAAAGGACATGTATTTTAGTATAATATGGTTTTTAAGTATTAAATGAATGTTTTAATTATTTCCGCTGCGATGTTTTGCTATTAAACTTATTTTTATGCTATGAATTGCCAACTGTGAGGCTTTCCGGGAACGGGGCCTTACACATTTCCTTGGACACCTAGATCTCAACAAGCTTAACAAAGTCCTTTTCAGGATAGTTGTGCTTTTGTTTTAGGAAATGAACACTCTGGAGATTTTCAATTCTGTTTTGATAATCTAGAGTGTTTTAGCCCAGATGATGTAGAATACATGGACATTGTCCAATAGATAGCTCTTTTAACCTACAGAGCAAAGAAGTTCTTTAAGAGAACTGGAAGGCAATTTACCCAGAACCCAACTAACAGCAAGTTTGGGTTTGATAAGTCAAAGGCCAAGTGTTACAACTGTAACCAAATTAGTCATTTTACAAGGTGTCACACCCCAACCTTGACGGCGGAAACGTCGAGGTGTGAGAGTTACGATTGTTCACAGCCACATAACGCTATTATTAATTCCAAATATATTAATCAAGATTCAATTGTAACAATACAAGTAAAAGGCTCAAATAAAGATACATCATGAATACAAGGTTGAAAGTAACAAGATCATTGTTTATTTCTCTAAGTCCAGTCCTAAGTGAGATAAGCTTCAAAGAGTAGAACACATACTTGGATTATTCCTGAAACATGTTAAAAATAAAAGGTCAACATAAAAATGTTGGTGAGCATTCCATAGTTTTCAATACATAGAATATATAAAAGATGGCAATTCAAGTCATAATTAGTGAATAAAGTGATTAGGGATGTTATGAACAATGCAACAATCAAACCTCGACAAAGTTTTATAAGTCTCAAACGTTAAAAGTATATACGATCAGCTAAGTGTACTTGGATCAACCAAGCAGGCTTGTCTGGCCCATAGATCTATGACTTCGCTGGGCTAGCAATAGTAAATGATTGTACATATAACGCCATAACATGGTAACCACAAAAGTTCAACTAACCACAGCTTTACATGATGAATTACCATAAAGTTTACAAGTCTCAAATAAGTTTACAAGTGCAATGATATAAGTTAACATGTTTCACCCCAAAGTGTGAAAATAAGAAAAAGGGGTATGGAAATACTCACATTGATATAGGCATTACAAGATGATATAAAAGATTAAAGTAATGATCCAAAAGATAGTCCCAAAGTATTCATTACAAGGCACCTAAATATGTATTACAAGATGAAGGTTAAGGTTAATAATATGATTAACGTTCAAATGAGAATTAGGGTTTCAATAGTTTTAAGATTTTAAATAAGTAATAAGTTTATAAAATGATTATAGTTTGATTCTATTAAAGGATTTATATATGTATATTTAAGTATTTAGAAACGAATTTAAGTATAAATATAGATAAGATACAATATAAATAAAGCTTTGTAATTATTCAGAATTAATTGGAATAACGTTTTGATTAATAATGAACTATTAATCTAAACCTTTAGTTACTATATTTTATAAGAAGGATAATATTTTGTAAATAATTTGTGAAATTGTAAAATATATAACTTCTACAATTATCATGATAAAACTTTAATTAATATAATTCCCATTAATTTTTATAAAGATTTATTGTTTTAAGTCTAATAATTATTTAATTATTTTTAAAAGAAAACAATTTAAATATAAAGGTTAGATAAACATTAGAGATAAGTATGTCTTTAAAAGTAATGTTTGGACCAAATGATTTATTATTTATTATTTGAAACAAATAATAATTAGTAAGCTAAAATAAGAAAATAATCCAATTGTAACGTTTTGTTAAGATAAACAAATTTTAAAGTCTATTTTATAAATTATTTAACTAGTTATATTATTTGTTTTAATAAAATAGAATAAAATGTTAAGATATTATAAGAAATAAATTTTCAAAAATTTGTTTGATGTTTAAAAAATATTTAAAGTTTATAAAAATTATTTTTATATTTATTAAAAATTTTCTAAAATTAATATATGGCTGAAAAGCCTTAAAAAATATGTTGAGGGTGCCCGGATTCGAACCCGGGACCTCAAGGTTAGCAAGGGAACATGGAACCGGTGAACAAAGGCATACAGCCGCGAAATGACTCGGTTCCAAACTCTTTTAAGCTAAGTTAACAAGATGCCCCCAAATTCAAGAACCCTAACTTCGAGTTGATTCCAATTAAACTCCATCTCTTGATTGTTAATGAAATCAAACTTGGGGCTTTTGATCCCTGACTAAAATCGAGTTCATTACCACATTTAATTACCTGATTTGATCTGAAATGTTGTCAAGATTGCACGAAGAACAGGCCGCAGCCGTAGGTGTACAATGGATGGACAATCTTCAATGATAATCAAATTAAACTTGTGGGTATCTTCTAATTGCCATTTAGAATAGAAGTCCCTTATCAATTTCAGTGTAGACGGGTCGGGGTTTGGATTTCGACAAGGTTGCAGGTCGCGATTTAGAGGGAATCGAACGAGGTGTTTTTGTGGTTTTTCAGATGAAATTGAGAATAGTAATAGCTTAGGAATAGATAGATGATCATTTAGGTTTGATTAATTAAGTTATTATTGGTTCTTAATGCACAACGGCTATGGAGTTTTAAGAGGTTTCGGTTATGTTTTTTATTCGAGTTGTAACCGTTGTTTAAACGAAATTAAAATTGCATTCAAGTTCGAACCGATCTCGCGAAGTGATTGGAAACAGTTTGGGGTTAAAAAGCCATATGATTTCGAGGTTTTAAGGTGGCCGAAGCCTCGCCGGAGGGCTTGGCCGGAATCACGGGCCGGCGAGGGGGGGAAGAACTTTTGGTTTTTAAATTTATGCAAATGGTCCCTGTGGTTTTAAAAGTTAACAATAGCGATTTAAAGTTTAGTTTTAGATTTAATTAAATTACCATTTAGCCCCTAAAGTTTTAAATTGTTAATATTTTATGTAGAACTTATTAATTATAAGTTTCTAAGATATAAACCTTATATTTCTTTTATTTATTTACAAGATTACTTATTATACGACTCTTATTATTATTATTATTATTATTATTATTATTATTATTATTATTATTATTATTATTATTATTATTATTGTAATAATAATTATTATTTTTAAGACTATTATCACTTTAAGTTAAGTTTTATAATATTAAGCAAACGTTATAAACATCAAAATAATATTACTTTTATTATTCATTAAATTGATTTGTTAATCACCAAATTAATTATCACGTATAACTAGTCCTCAAAGTTACACTTCAAAACATAAGAGGTCCTTGTAAAACTTAACAAGGTTAACTTTTAATTTAACGAAAAATATGAGATGTCACACAAGGGAATGCAAAGCTCATAGATCTAATCCTAGAGCAGCTCAAGCCTCCCAACATCATGCTACCCTAAAGGCTACAACCAAGCCAACTGAGTAGCAAACTGCAGCTATTGCTCAAGAGGTTGATTGGAGCTTCATGGTACAAGATGTCACCCCTGCTCAAGCTCTCATGACTGGAACTGATGACACCAAGGTATATGAACATCTCTATACTCCAACCTGTATAGCTAAGGTTAAAATGTAGCAAGACTACAATATGGAAATTAAGTCTAATATTGAGTCCTAAAACATACCTAAATCTGATTTTAAGAGAGTAGAACTAACTATAAATTTTAAATTGATGAGTTAGAGAAAATTGTATTTTTTAAAACATGAACACTCAACTACATGGCTTAAATAAAAGACGTAGTCTCTAAGTTGACTGAGGCTCAAGCCCAGCTAATAATAGTTGAGGCTAGCAGAGAAGTATGCTATTCAAGAGCATAACTTCAACACCATTCTTGCATCATCCTCCCACTTAAAGGTAACAAAAGGCAAGTCATGGACCTGTCAAGACTACCTAATCTAGGATAGTATTTTATCTTAGATACCTTACTTCTAGCAATCTAGTATTTGTTTAGATGTAAGTTCCAGCTGGTTATCTAAGTATAATCGGCTATAGATAATAGTATATATAGTTTCTCAATGTAACTCATTATGTATGCATCGTAAGAGTCTTGTAGTTGAGAAGTAATATATACAAGTATCTTGAAAAACTAATTATTGTATTCATTAACTTAGTATATTATTATCAACTTAGCTAGAGATTCTGCATCATCAAACGATTGAGACTTGGTGAGTTTGTGAGAAAAATATTGTGTTGAGAGACAAACACTGATCCTGCAATTTTTATAATTTTTAGGGTTATTGGATTTTAATAATCCTAACTTTCATTTATTTGTTAGGATTAATCCAACTTAGAAAATGTTTACAAACACTTCAAACTTTGAGTTTATTTTCCTCTTATGATCTTTTACTAACTGAGATTAATCTTCACCTCCTGATATAAACCACTTGACTCGTTAGAGGTAAATTTCAGGTGACTAGGAGGCTAAACAACAAAAAACAAAGCTAATAGATGCCAGGCGGTGCCAAAGTTAAAAAATGACTCAAAGTTAGGCCTATTTTATCAAAAAGACTAACGATGGTTAACTATTAGTTACTAAGGGATTATTGAAGGAAAATAAGCTTAAAGTTGAAAGTGACTTTAAACATATCCTGAGTTGGGATTAAACCGGCCAATTAATAACAGTTAGAATTATTAAAATCATATAGCTCTTATCTTTTTATGTAGATAATTTAATTATATTTAAAATGTATCAAGTTTACTTTTTACAAAAAAACAATTATATAGATTAATAGATTAAAATAACAAAATACATTTCGGTTCCCATAATAATATTTTCCAAGAAAATGTTTTATCTAATGTTTGAAACTTTTTACATTAGGAAAATATTTAATTAAAAATTATACATTAATGATATCATCATTATTCTAAACTTTTAAATTGGATATTGGAGTTTCAACCGAAAAATAAATATAAGGCATCAGAGAGCGTTATGTGTCCTCGAATACTTTCTTATTATATAGTATAAATTTAAAAGTTCTAGGTTAAGTTATGATAAAAACAGTATATTTTTATAAAAATATAATTAAATTCAGATCTGTGATGTATGATTAAGTATTAAATTGAAGTTTATAATATGCATTATGCAATATATATAAGTATTTTATTAACTACTTTTGGAAATGAAAACCGAAAAAGTATATATTCTTCTAGAATGATTTAGTTAAATGCATAGATTTTAATAACATTACAAAATTTCATCAAATTATCCAACACTGAGTATTTATATAACAGTATTTCTCGGTCTTTGGTAGGTAAAAACACATAACCTTTAATTTATATATTAGTAATTATCAACTTAAGGATACATCAATAGTTATACAATGAATATAAAAAGTTTACTGGTTTAAGATTGTTTTTTTTTGTTTTCTTCTTTCATTTAAAATTTTATTTTAAACCCATTACTTTTTACATTTTTTACAATTTAACTCCTATAATTTTTCACTTTCAACTTTAGTTTCCCATATTTTTCATCTAATTTTTTGATTTACATTTCGGTCTTAATTTTAAGAGTTAACAAATAGTACCATGCGTGTGTGGTTCAACGTTGTTACGCGTATTCTTTCCTGTTTAACAGTCGCGTCGCAACGTGCGAGTCCTAGATCAACTTTGCTATTGTTTTAATGTTTTACGTGCATGATTTTATGTTTTAACGTCTACTTTCGATTCAGTTTCATTTTTTCTATTGTTTTTATATGAGTTTTTTCGATGTTTATGGTAGCTAACGATGATGTGACAATGGTGTTGTTTAGCATGGGTTTATGCCCCTGGCGCAATGTATGAGGTTTAATATTAATTGAATCTATTTTACAATATATGTATATATGATCTTTGAGTTTCTACCTAAGTTATTGTCTTATACGCATGATTAGTTTCGTGTATCAGTTAAAAAGTTGATTTTATTACACGCATAGATTTCATATATTTCAAGTGTTAGAAATAAAATTTTCATAATCAATACTGAAAACATATCCTGCACCTTTTCATATGCAAATTCCAATTCCTCAACACAATATATGAATCAAAATATGCTTTCGGTTTCTAGCTATTTTATTCAAAGATAACATAATAAGATTGGAAGATAACTTCCAGTTCATTCTCCTATCTAACTCAATGTGAAATTGATCAAAGCTTTAAATAATCTTTTGGCCCTTTGACTTTAGATAGATCTGCCTCACACTCATCTTTGAAGGACGAAGATCCACAATCTACATCACAACCATGCCGCAACACATTTTTCAGTTCTTCCAACTTGCATCTTATCTGCATGAGCATATCCATCCCCATGTTTCTTTTATAATCCTCATACGTTTTCCCACCAAGCAGCACTTTTAAATTTTCTTCAAGCGTTTGTCCATACATCTTATCGGTTCCCGCTTTCTCATTAAGTTCATCAAATTCACGGTTGAGTTCTTGAAGTTCGGCCTTACGAAAAGTAGTGATAGATGCCTTGATGGCATTTGGTTGTTGGTCAGCATGATTCGAGTCGAGAAACTTTTTTATAACATTGATCACATTGGGGCTTCCAAAAGAAAGTGGTTTTCCGCTTATGGTGAAGAGAATTATGGCAATTTGTGCACCACATAGTGTCGCCAACTCGCCAGCTTTCTTGAACAAGCCATCGTGACGTTTGGATAATGTGACCGCTCGTTCCCTTTCTTTTTCGATTATTTTCAACTCGATCTTCCGGCGACCTCCTCTTGTTGGTAATCTTGCCATTTGTTCAGGTTACAAATGTGATGGTGGTTGTGAAGGTTTGTAGTTATGAGCGTATTTATAACATGCTGGTTAGAAGAGTATATAGGCAATTTCCTTATATGGTGGATGATACTTGTTAATTTTCTTTATGTATAGAAGTTAATGTTTAATATCTTTGACCAAGTTTGGTTTTGGATTTTTCACGATTAATATGTTGGTGAGGTAGTCGTGCTTAATGAGAAGAATGCATGCCTCACACGTGTGAATTATAATGTCAACAATAAAAAATGGAATTGCAATTAAAGATATGAAAAATTAAATTTTGGGTAGAATAATATTATGTATATATTTTTCAATTAATTTTGTTAAAAACTTTTTGCTTCTTATGATTTGGATAAAATAACGGTTTATCTTTAAATGTTTTAAAATTTTGATTTCATTTTCTTGTGGTTTGCAATCTTGTAATATCTCACATCAATTAGGAAGAGGAATAAAGCTTTTTTATATGGAGCTAGATATCTTCCCTATCAGATGTGTTTTAAAACCGTGAAGGGCGGCCGCATAAGAGCGTGCCACTATTAAAGCGGACAATATCTGGTTCGATAATCGGCTATTACAAATTTGTCTTAGATAACCCATCCCACTAACATGGTTACATAATTTTGTTAAAGGTAAGGGTGTTTTAGTCTTCTCACATCTAACTATCTAAGGACTAATTATGAAATTTACTAAAATAAATAGAAGCACTACTTTGTAATTTTACTTAAATCAAGTAACTTACCATCCTTCACCCTTCCCCTACCCCCCCCTTGTTTCTGTCACCGCCACCGCCTCACCACCTTCACAGCTTCCCCATCGTTTTTCCATTGATGCTATTTAACTGATCGATCACTATTGTTCAACCCTAGTGGAACCAAAAATCAAAATCACCATTATCACCAAAATGAAACCCTAATCAAAAGAAAATCAAACCCTAATCAAAGGAAAATCAAACCCTAATCAAAGGAAAATCAAACCCTAACCACCATCACCGTCGTCCACCAAAATAAACAATCAAAGGATAATCAAACCCTAATGAAAAAATCATGACCATATCGTTTAACCCCTATAATATCAAACCTGAATAGGTTCAAGGGGTAAGGATGAGGAAGTAGGGCAAGTGGGTGGCTGAGATTCAAGAACCCAACAAACGTTCTCTGCCCCTCAACCCATTTCTATATGGAATCAAACCCTATCACCACCACCCGTGCCCATGACATCGTAGTCTTCTTTCTACCTTTTTGGCCCCTCCGTATGTCTGTGCACGACATATGTGTTGCCTCTATTAGAAGAAAGGCTAGGGATTTGAACCATCGGTGGTGATGATGCTGATTGATGGCCATGGTAATGGTGGTGGTTGGTGGTTATGATTTTGCAAATGGTTGTGGTGGGTGGCGGTTGTGATGGGATGGTGGTAGTCTATTCTAGTTATCAGACGATGAAGATGGTGGATGATGGTGATGTGGGCGATGGTTATTAGATGATGATGATTGATGGATGAAGATGATGTAGGTGATGAAAGTTAGATGATGATGAAATTCAATTATTCTATTTTAGTCCTTCTAGATAAATAATTACATATTAGTCCTCACATATAGAAATAATTAAGTGTTCTTGTTTTTAATAGAAATATATAACGATGTAAGTGGATTGGAGTTAATCGAGACAGATTGCAAATTACAGAGAGCAAAATCATGATTTCAAAACATCTAGATGCTAACCATTATGTGAAACTAACCACAAGAAGCAAAATTAAAGTTTACTTATGTATCTATAATCTCGTATTATAAATAGTAATGAGATAAATAAATCTCAGACATTTTTATATTCATATCTAATAATAAAATCTTTCTACTCTAATAAAAGGGTATCTGGGATGACACGTGTCAACACCACAATCACTCTCACCAAAATTTTCCCGCCTCTCTCTCCTATTAAATAATTACCTTAATTACTAATAATACTATTTAACACTTTTTTAATTTAATAAATTAATAAAGAGATCTATTTATTAATGTTATTTCTAAATAAATAATTTTTTATAAAATAATAAATTTATTTAAAGCATAAGACTTTTTTAAAAATATGAAATATTTAAAATTGGTATTTTTAAAAGTTATTTTTTTAAAACCAAAAATAATTTTTAAGAGTTATAATAAAAAAATTTAAAAATGACAATTTTATATGGTTTGTTTTAGAACAAAACGTTTATTTTTTTTAAAAAAAATAAAGTTTTAAAAAGTTGATATCACTATTTTATAACTTACAGTCATTTCTAATACATAATTTCAGTGATATTATATCTTAAAATATTATTTTATAATTAATAAATTTTGTTATATTAATTTTTTATTTATTCAACCCGTGTAACACACGGGTTACTATAGCTAGTAGATAATATTAAAGTAAATGTAGTAGAGATTAATGCTTCGCTTGTAAAATCCATTTCTATCAAAAGAAAATATCAATTTGTCTAAAATATAATTCAGATATAATTAATGCAGAGAATGATAGTGTTTTAATGTAGTGTTTTCAAATTCATAAGTTACTTTGTTTTTTGGAAATTTTAGGCGCACCGTCTTTTTCTGGAGAAAACCGACCCAACCGGTCACGGTTAGGTCTCCACGTGACCGTTTGGTCAGGTGTGAGACCTAACTATCACGGTTTGCCCTAACCGTGACAGTTATGTCTGGGGATCCGTAGTCAATGATTGGGTATGTAATTATGGGGAATTGATTGTGCGCAGGGGGGCTATATGTCACGGTTTGGCCAAACCGTGACATGTTGCTTTTATTTTTTTTTATTTTTTTAAGCATTAAACATTGTTTTTTATTTTAATTTTATCACTGTAAACTTGAGAATGAAAAAGCGGGAAACACCATTCGATCGGAGTTTGATTTCGTGTATCTTCCGATTGATTTCAAGTTGGTATCTATCTGAATAATATTATTATTAATTTTTATGGTGTAAATACTATCATGAGAAGGAAGGGGCTTGGTGATCCGGAGGCGGGATTTGGGGATTCTGGGACCGGCGGGCATAGGGGTTAGCGAGGGTGGGTAGATTTTGGGAGGCGATGGCTGGAGGCGGATGTTGTAGGTGGAGAGATGGGCGTTGTAGGGTAGGTTTGTGGTGGCAGATAGACGTAGAAACGCCTGCTGGCGGGGAGTCTCAGGTAAGGGGGAGCGTTGGGATCCAAGGACGACGTTTGCTTCGCCATTCGAATCTAAACTTGGTTGTGCTTGTGCTTCTGGAGGAACGAGGAAGAGGTTTGTACGAATAATATTTGAGGAGTTCAGACTTGAGAGAGGGTATGTATGTATGTATGTATGTATGTATATGTTGTATGTACATGTATGTGTTTGTAATGATGGAATATGTCACGGTTTAGCCAAACCGTGACATATTGCGTTTGTGAACTTTACAACATCTGAAGCAGCTTGGAAGTTTCATACGTCGGTTAAAGGAAAACATTGGGATTTGTTTCAAAGCAAAAAGATTGCGGATGTTAGTCGTGCTAGAATCCAGATACTTTATTACTTTTAGTTTTATTAACGTACTCACCTTAGTCATTAGCTAGTAGAAGTAGGATGGTTGGGGGGAGAGGTAGGGTTGTGGCACTAGGATCTTGCACCATGGTCCGGTGGTGTGGTATATCTTTTTCTGACGTCATCATGGTTTATTAGTCTGTACAAATGATGATTGATTATCGATTACTAGTTTCACCATCACATCATTTCTATCTTTTCGTGAATATATAATATAACTATTGTTCTTATGATCTGTATTATTTCGTTAGATATTTGAAGAAGCTAAGAAATTCTGCTATGAAACTGGTGTGAAAGTTGCTGTTGCATATGGTGGTGCACCGATTTATCCTCAGGTTTATATACTTTTAAAATCATTAACAAACACTATTTTATGGTTTTAATCATTAACAAACGTGCGATTCAGTTCATCTTTTTTTTCTAATCTGTTTAATTAGTCTTTGTAATC